>CM073493.1:3550000-4117500 GCA_037074585.1 Biancaea sappan
TCTTCCTAAATGTGAGGGTGAATGAGAATGTCCAAAAGAAAGTGAGGCTAGAAGTGTGTGAGTGACAATTGTTGACCGATGATGGTGGTGACATAATGGAGGTCAAAAGAAAGTGGGCCATTAGGATCTACAGTGAATGGACGATCTGTCGCCGCTGTCTCAGTCGCTACCGTCTCGGCTAGGAGTGTGTGGGTGACAGTTATGTGACCGATGGTGATGGTGACACAATGGAGGACAGGAAGTATGTGTAATATTTGTGTGAAGCGGATTCCTTCCTATAGTTGAAAAGCATAGGAGATTTTTATTTCAATGTTGACAGTTGAATATATATCTAACGGTCCATATTTTTTTTTGTTTTCTATTTTTTTAATTTTAAAATTACATTATACATTGATTAATTGGACGATCATTAACTAAGATTGGATGATCAGTAAATTTTT
Organism: Biancaea sappan; assembly: GCA_037074585.1. Lineage (NCBI taxonomy): Eukaryota > Viridiplantae > Streptophyta > Magnoliopsida > Fabales > Fabaceae > Biancaea > Biancaea sappan. The sequence continues at coordinate 3,550,441 of CM073493.1, forward strand.
TTTCAAAAAAGAAAAAATACAAAAAAAATAGATAATTAGGTGTGCCAATCCAGTGGTCCACATTGGAATAAGAGACTCCTATACTTTTCAAGCTTAGGAGGGAATCCGCTTTCATCTAATGAAAGGCTTGATTATGCTATGAGAGATGGAATTAAGAGTCGGCTTCATTAATGACACTATCCTTTCTTTGCTTTAATTTCACTTGGACCCTCTTCCTGAAAAATGTTTTCAATGAAGTCCTTCCAAGATATTTTGAATTAGATTTTGAACCCTCAAAATCATTTTTCTTTCAATAAGGTCCTTGTAGTTTTCATCTTTTATACCCATATTAGGACCTTTTTCAATTAAATCACATTTTTTAAAAAGAAAATCTCCAAAATTTGAGATTTTTTCAAGTTAATCCGTTTCTTCAAATGTATCCCAAAATTTTTTTTAGCTCGATTTTGTCTCTAATATTTTATTTTTTTCAATTTTGTCTTTTTAACTAACAACATTAAAATGTCCGATGGAAAGTGCTAACAAGATCATCTATATATGTTATCATGTCAAATTTTAACAAGTTCATTAAGAGAAGATGGAAACTTGAATGTGTTAAATATGTCTGTTTTCAAAAGAAAAGCCTTTTGAGATATTATAGGTTATTAAAGTACAAGTATTTCTAAAGAAGTTGGTTGGAATATTTCCTTGAAAATCCATGGAACAAATAGGCCATCCCACTAGATGATAGACAAGGCTTCAACTATCTTGGTGATACTCTTCGCAATGGTTATGCCCTCCATAATATATCACTTAAAGAATGCCAACAAAGTTGATGAGCATCAGTTCCAAACAATAGATTTAAGCCTTTAATGATTTTTGTGTGGAGTGAATCCTCCATGAGAATACCATTTTATTGATAAATCCTCATTCAGTTAACCAAGAAAATTCCATCCGGCCATAAGCTCCCTATCCCAAACCTTCAACTTGGGCACATTTCTCTCTATCTCTCCTCTCTACCAATGGTACACACATACCCACATCAAAACACTCTCTCCTCTCCACCCATCGTACACACACAAACACACATCACTCCATCAGTCACACACTCATCGCTAAGCATCAATCCTTCTAGGAATCTTTTGATGAAGGTAAGTTTCAAAATTCTAATTCTATATTTTTCAAGTAAGTCCTAAAGCTTTAAATTCTGAAAATTTAATCAACAAGAAGGATGATTAATATTGCTTTGAACTTCTTAAATAATAGTGTAGCGTCTTCTGAATTAATCTCCACGACAACATTCGGGTTATGGAATCAGTGGAATTTAAGTGAGTAGTTTGACTCCATTTTAACACGATTTTAGTATTGAACATTATAAGGGGTGATATAGGGTGATCTCTCTAGTACTGTAAAGTGAATCATTAATTCGCTAGGTGGATAGATAACAGTGAAATAGGCATGGCCTATGGCATATAGTTTACAGACTGACTAAATTATTATATGGGAGTTTTATTTCAATTCAGTTAAGTCTCTATGAGGGACGTTAGTGCTTAATCAATATATAGATAAATTTTGCTCGGGCTCCTTGGGAATAATGAATCATTATTAATTTAAGGCTAAAGTATGTCCGAACACGTAAGGAATTGCAAATTGTTTTTAATTTAAAGTCTATTTATGCCTGAATATGTCGTGAATGACAAATTATAATTTAATTTAAAGGTGGATTATGCCTGAACACCACCACTAGAAAAATAGGATTTTGTAATGGAAAAATCTTTCACTAATTACTAAATTCTGTCAATAAATTAGAATTTAGTGATGGATTTTTCGTCACTAAATCCAATGCTAAAAAGTGCATCAAAAATGAAAATTTGACGAACTAAGTAATCTAAAATTGTGACAGACTAAGCAATCAATCATTAAATTGAGATTTCGCTTGACAGACACTTTTTGTGATGCTTGACATATTTGAATCTTATTATGGCGAAACCATTCTATTCACCGTTGTCATGACCCAAAGTCGGGCACTTGACTAGCACATGCGGTAAATAGCTCGTACCATCACAAACCTAAATTTTACTTAGAATTCATAAACTTTTCATTTATTCAACTTTCTTTAGATTAAAAGCAAACTGAATTTGCAGCTGAAATTAAGTAAGTTCCCTTTTCATTCATAGACTAGCATTCAATTAAATAATATCTTTACATATAGCTCATTCATGATTATAATTACATCTTATAACTTTGTGCTAGTTCCTACTATCTCTTACGTGAGTACACATCGTAGCATGGGCTATTCGATTTCAGAGCTTTATTAAGATTACCTAATTCAATATGACACTAAGGTACTATACCTTACTCGAACAATGGAAATATATTCTCGCCTCATATGTTGTTGATTATACAGTCTTCTGTACCTAAAATTGTGAGGGGGTGAGTCCAACCACTCACCATAAACAGCCTTACATAACAGAAGCAAGCAACTATGCATGCTACAAGAAAATAATTTATGCGTGATGAATGCATGACCATGTGATTATTCACATACAACTAAGTATTACTATTATTCACATGGCAAATTCATGAACTTAGTATTCTCACGAAATTATCTCTTCATAACATAAGGCGACATGTCAACATAACATATTGGTCATAACTTATCATGCATGTTCAAATACAAGTATTAAATTGTACTGTGTTAACATCAAGATCCTACTCATAAACATAACATAATTGTCATACATGCTTAGTCAATTGGGTCGCTATAGGCCATCACCATGATTGGCTCCAGTAACCCACCAAGCCCTATCGAAGAACATCAGGTTACTAAGGAAATTTGACCCACAAACTCCTTTCACTAAATATGACATTATGGACTGAAGGCCTGCCAAACCACTTTCGCTTCTGGGGCCACTGTGAGTCCTACTTAACCTAGCCCCTCACCATGGCCATAGGATTGCAGGAGAATTAACAGTATACAAAAAACTTAGGCAGTACAATCGTGCTCGAATCATCAAACACATACATATACATAATGCAACATCAACATATTCACTTAACATTATACCACAAATATATTCGTAAGTTTCAAAGGTTCACCCTATGCATTACCAATAGCCAAGTACATCATATACCATGATAAAACTACCATATTCATCATCATGAATCATGACATTATTTATATGCAAATTATTCCTTTCATTCTCATTAGAGCATACATCAAGGATTATCGTGTCACCGAGTCCATATCACCTCTATTCATGTACATATGAATTACTTGGTGGATTAAGGTAGCTTTACTTACTTTAGGATGACCTACACTCACTTCTCATAAACTTGCATGTTCAATACCACATGAATGTTTACAACTTCATACACACACACAGACACACATACACACACACACATATATAGGAATAGACATACAATTTTCTTTGGTAACACATTGTACTCATAGCAATTTATCATCAAGTTTATGTATACTTTACATTTTCTTTACTATGTGTGGCCATCCTATTAGCTTGGTTTTATTTTTAACTTATATGAGGGATTCATAAACCTATAGTGTCACTATGATAATAGTGCTCCTTTGGGAAACTTCTAGTTCTTGAAGAAGTGGGACATAAAAGTCTATCTCTAATTCCATTTTTCATTGTGTCATCATTGACTTTCTTACAAAAGTCACACAACATTTCTTCTAATGCTCATTTTGTCTAGCTAGAACATTTATAATGCTCTCTTTCCCTTGAAAGAAAAGAAGTGAAGTTTCTTCACAACTTCCCCGTTAAGCTTAATGTTATTCCTCAAGGCAAGACTTTCTCACCTTGATCAGATTAATTTTTAGTTCCATTTTAGGAGAACTGATACTAACCATACCTTTTAACATCCTGGTTCTCCCAATAGACTATGGCACTAAGTACTCATACTGAGCCTCACTATTCTTGTAATCAATAACTTGCACTTTTGAGTTGGTAGAGTTCATTTCTAACTTCTGTATCAACTGATTAAGAGCATTTGGTTCATACTAGCAAATTTTCTTGATGCTAGTTAAATTAGCTATATTCTTTTCTAGTTATAAGTGAAACCACTGATAGAACCTAGAGATGTTCTATTACTAGCATTACTTGGTACGTTAGTCAACACCTTCAGGAATCTCCTTATTCTCTTGAAGAATCGGACATGAGATTCACTTACATATGTTCCTTCTCTTTTCCCTTGTATCTCAGTCTCTCCAAAAGAGTTACATTGCACGTCTTTTCATATTTATTTCAGCTTAGGGAGTTTGAATAGGATTGAGAATTCTTAAGAAACTTGGACTAACTTTGCTTGGGTATCTTTCAACTTTGCCTCCAGGTAAGGTAAGGTCAACAATTTACCTAATTTTCTTATCTTGCATTAAATGTGGCTCAAAACTCAATTTCTTGGCTCGAATGCATGTAAAACTCAATTTCTTGGCTCGAATGCCTCATCTCTACGTCAGGGGAATCCTTAACAATGACACCCAAAGTAATTGTGTTAGGATGACCTTTCCTCTTTTGGGTTCCTATCCAGATATAGATACTCTCACCATTGCCATACTAATTACCATAGAACTTTGCAAGCTTTACTGAATCTTGTAGGTATGAAAGGAAAACTTATACATCACTAAGCATTCAACCATGAAAACATGTTTTCAATGCTTTCATTATAACTGGGTGCATGATCAACTACTTGTCTCTTTCCATGGGTACTTCAAATACTTCCTCTTATGTTTAGGAGGCAACTGATGAATCTTGCTTGTAGTCCATGGGCTCAAACATAAGAGAAAATACCAACTACTTGCTTATAAGCATCCATCAGACTATGGTGCCTGGGCATCGGCTCTGGCACCTTAGGCACCATTGTCCTGCACTTGGGGGGCTGCTTTAGGTTAGGGCGCCTGGGTGCCTACCTTGGCTCCTAGAGTGCCTAAACTCTCAGTTACTTAGGCGCCTTGGGCACCAAGACTAGCGCCTGGAGTGCCTATGACTAAGTAACCGTTTTATGACTTGAAAAATGCTTCCATAACCCATGATTTTTGCTCCGTACCTCATTCCAACACTCATCCTTACTTATTAAAAGCCTCAGCACTTAGTTTGACATCCATAATCAGTTTAAAAGACTGAAATCAAGCATTGATTCATGATTCAAGATTTTTCCCAATATCATCCTATGTCTGTCTGTACGCTTATGAGTGCCTTTCCTTCTTTAAAAATACCCAAACTCCATCTCTTCTTCTCTATGCCTTACAACTTTGATTCTTTCTTTCTTTATCTCTTAGGACAACATGTGGCTTCGTTTTTTCTTTGTTTAGAAGTCATGATGAGAACATGCCAAGGTCTTGGATTATACTTGTAATACAGTCTCCATGTCTTTATAGCTCTTTGTTCGATTACTAATAATACTCTGCTCTTGGGATTTTATGAAGATAAACCCACGCGTTGAACCCTTGGTTATTCAACAAGACATACTCGATTAACTTTTTTACTTTGTTTACTCATGAAAGCCTTCTTTACTTATCCTTAACTTGCTAAATAGCTTCTCTTAACTCTTTCCTTTACTTGAAGGTAGCTTAAAAGATCCTTCACGTTTGCTATACGGGAGGGCATAGACGGATTAAATTCCTAAAACTACTTGCTTGTAGTCCATGGGCTCAAACATAAGAGAAAATACCAACTACTTGCTTATAAGCATCCATCAGACTATGGCGCCTGGGCATAAGCTTTGGCACCTTGGGCACCATATGTCCTGCACTTGGGGGGCTGTTTTAGGTTAGGGCACCTGGGTGCCTACCTTGTCTCCTAGAGTGCCTAAACTCTAGTTACTTAGGCGTCTTGGGTACCAAGACTAGCGCCTGGAGTGCCCATGACTAAGCAACCGTTTTATGACTTGAAAAATGCTTCCATAACCCATGATTTTTGCCTCGTACCTTATTCCAACACTCATCCTTACTTATTAAAAGCCTCAGCACTTAGTTTGCATCCATAATCATTTTAAAAGACTGAAATCAAGCATTGATTCATGATTCAAGATTTTTCCAATATCATCCTATGTCCGTCTGTATACTTATGAGTGCCTTTCCTTCTTTAAAATACCCAAACTCCATCTCTTCTTCTCTATGCCTTTCAACTTTGATTATTTCTTTCTTTATCTCTTAGGACAACATGTGGCTTTGCTTTTTCTCTGTTTAGAAATCATGAGAACATGCCAAGGTCTTGTATTATACTCGTAATATAGTCTCCATGTCTTTATAGCTCTTTGCTCGATTACTAATAATACTTTGCTCTTGGGATTTTATGAAGATAAACCCACACGTTGAACCCTTGGTTATTCAACAAGACATGCTCGATTAACTTTTTTACTTTGTTTACTCATGAAAGCCTTCTTTACTTATCCTTAACTTGCTAAATAGCTTCCCTTAACTCTTTCCTTTACTTGAAGGTAGCCTAAAGGATCCTTCACTTTTGTTGTACGGGAGGGTATAGACAGATTAAATTCCTAAAACTCGCAAGTCATTACAAATTCCCTTTCTTGCTGTAGAGCTTATACAAGTCAGGCTTCTAGACATAGCTCTTCCCCATGGGGTTTACCCATGGGTCATTTTCCCTTCTCTAGGTAATAAACTGATATTTACTTTCAATCTTCTTCTCATAATCTCGAAACATAAGACGTTGCAAATAACGTCGGGAAACATAGACCTTGAGTCACTAATGGACTCAACAAGTTCCTTAAAAGGGATAGGATAGGAAAGGAAATAGGGATATATCCTATAGGGACTTTGATGGAATCGTCTCTCTATAGTTGTGCCTGGGTTCACAATGATAAAGGAAGACCCGCTAAGGTTACCTAACTCTATAATCGGTAGGAGAACTAAAACCATTGCTCTGATACCAACTTTAAATATGCTCTTTTTAATTATATAGTAACACCTGGGGTGTTACAACTAAGTTTTATGACTCATGCTCTTTGTTATTTTTCCTTTTTATAAATCTAGTTGACAAAAAACATTTGCTTGAGGAGTAGCAGGGTTTGTGGAGAACCTTCCCGTTGGTGGGTAGGTACAATCATCTTTCTAATTATTAAGTTGTTAGGTTACTATGTAGTCGTTAGGACACTTAAGGGAGAAGTTTTGGTAACGGTGGTTATTTTATTTAAATTTTGTATTTAGATATTCCCGTTTGTGCATGGTTGCATTTGGATTGTTCGATATTCCTACTATTCTTATGTCTGGATGATCATTATAATTGGACATTTATTTTGAAGAATATTCAAATTTAGGATTTTACTTAAAAGAAAAATGAAAGGGAAAGAGCTTAACACTACTCTTTATTTAAAAATCTGAAATGAGTTTTCTTAAAATTCTCATTAGTTTTAAGGGAGGATTATCCCTTATCCCTTATTATTATTATTTTAAAAATGATGGAATTATCCCTTATCCATTATTTTGAAAAGGGAAAGATTATTCCTCATCTATTTGCTTTAAAAGAAGATTATCCCTTTCTCTATTTTGTTTTGAAAGGAGGAGTATCCTTTGTCTACTTGATTTTGAAAGAAAAGATTATCTATTGTTTTAGAAAAGGGATATTCCACTTAAACACCTATTTTGTTTGGAAAAGGATTTCCCGTGGTATTCAAATTGTTTTTAGAAATTCTTATAAAAACTTTTACTCATTTACATAAGATTATCCTTAGCCTATTCATTTGAAAGAGAGTTTGTATTAAACATATTTATTTCTTTTTGAAAAATGAGTTTTTAAAGCAACCTAAGTATTTTGGTAAGAGGTGTATTTCATCAGAAATTTCTCTGTTTAAAAAGGGGGTGAGGATTTACATTGAGTTAATTTCGAATAATGGAGTTTTATTTTGAAAACATTTTATCTTAAAAGAGGCGTTTAATTGAAGCTAATTTATTTTAAAAAGATATTTATTTCGTTGAAAAATTTAAATTTTTCAAAAGAAGAGTTTTGCGTTTTTTTGAATATAAGGTGGCATTAAGCATCCTTAACTTTAGTTGGTTAATGTTGAATTAATTTACTTTTAGATGCACAAGTCTCACGTAAATACTTGTCATCCATGGATTAAAACGGGGTTGGATTAGACTTATAGTAATGTGGGACATCGCTACTTTGTCAGTCACAAGCACAGAAGCGGGTCATGACATCTAGATTCTAGAGAATCTTAAGATTTGGCATGAACTCGAGCTTGATACCTCTTTCTAAAGATATAAGTGCACATCTAGACATATAATAGGTATCTACTATAGTGCAATTCCCCTTTTCCAGTCTAATGAGGATCCCCTCCAAATTCTAGAGGGTCTGGAGGGGATCTCATGTTAGCCATAATGTATTATGCTATAAGTTTTGATGATGACAAATATGTGGGAATTATAGTATGACTTAATCTTCTTGGCCCAAATGAATGATTTAATCTTCTTGGCCCAAATGAATGATTTAATCTTCTTGGCCCAATATATGATTTAATCTTTCTTAGCCCAAATAGTATGATTTAATCTTCTTGACCCAAATGAATGATTTAATCTTATTGGCCCAAATGCATGATTCAATCTTTCTTGGCCCAAATATATTTAATGCTTTATATATTTAAATATAGTAGTATAAATTGATTTTTGATAAAATTTATTGGTTGTTATAATATAATTTGAAAAAGAATATTTTTACTGTAGCACTTTTGAAAAAGAAATTTGATTGTTGAAGAAGTATGATAAACTTTATTGGTTATTGAAAAAGTATGATAAAGTTTATTGATTGTTGTAATATAATTTGAAAAAGAATACTTTTTCCTGTACCACTTTTGAAAAAGAAATTTGATTGTTGAAAAAGTATGATAAAGTTTATTGGTTGTTGTAATCAACTTTGAAAAAGAATATCTTTTACTGTAGCACTTTTGAAAAATGAATTTGATTGTTGAAAAAGTATGATAAAGTTTATTGGTTGTTGTAATAAACTTTGAAAAAGAATACCTTTTACTGTAGCACTTTTGAAAAATGAATTTGATTGTTGAAAAAGTATGATAAAGTTTATTGGTTGTTGTAATAAACTTTGAAAAAGAATACTTTTTACTGTAGCAAATTTGAAAAAGAATATTGATTGTTGAAAAAGGTTGATAAAATTTTTTGGTTGTTGTAGAAAGGTTGAAAAATGATGATGAAGCTTACTGTAGCAATTCTGACTAAAGCAGTCACTGTAGCAGCAAGGTTTCACTATATAAAGGGGACTTCACAACACCATTTGCATCAAGCTTCAATTGTTCATTTCTCATATTATCTTGAGTTCCATTCTCTCTAAATTGTTAGAGAAAAATTCTGAGCTTAATTTCTGCGTTATCTACACTTTGAGAGTGTCCACCATTATTTTCCTTAAGCCTTTAAATTTAGTTGCTCAAGGATTGGTTCCTTGAGTTAGTGTTTGAGAGAAAACACGTTGTAAGGGGGATAGACACCCTTGAGAAAAAAAAAAGATCTATGTTGTAGTGGTTTGCAAGTACCTGAATTAAACTTGCAATTATAGTGGAAATACTCAAATGGTCTCTTGAGGACTGGATGTAGGCTTGAGATTAGCCGAACCAGTATAAATCTCTGAGTTTGCTTTCTCTATCCCTACCCTATTTACATTTGAAGTTAATTAATTAATGCTTTGCGTTTATATTTGATTTCTACTTCAAGTATTAATTAACGTGTGTAGATTTATATTTTCTCCTTAATTCCTTGCACTATAAAATTATTCATCTTGATAACACTTTGATTTTCTGAATTAAATTATTATCTTTAACATTGTCCAATTTCAGAAAATCATTTTAACTTCTAATTAAGTTTTGTGAAAATTTTTATAAAACCCAATTCACCACCCTCTTGGGATCCAACCATTTCTTTCAATTGGTATCAGAGCTTGGGCTCTTGATTTGAGACTTAACCGTCTAAGAGTAAACATGGTTGGATTTAGTGATTGGTTTATGTCTGAAAATTATTCTTTCACAGAACCTCCAGTTTTTGATGCTAATCATTTTCAATATTGGAAGTATGAAATGAAAATGTTTTTAATTTCAGTAGACCATAAACTCTGGGAAGTTATAGAAAATGGTTTTTATATGCCTGTCAAGGAAGAACAAGGAAAATGCATTCTAAAACCCAAGAGTGAATGGAATGATACTGAAAGAAGTTTAATGCAACTCAATGCTAAGGCAAAATTGATTATTTCTTGTGCATTGAGTCAAGATGAATTTTTCAAAATCTCCAACTGTGCAACTGCAAAAGAAATGTGGGAAATTCTTGAAGTTGCACATGAGGAAGATCTTATTGCTGAGGAATTAAGGTATAGAAGTTTCATTAATGAACTTGAAATTGCTCAAATGAACAATTGTAAAACCATTAATGAGATACAACTTGTGCTTAATCAATTGCAAGCTCTTGGTGTTGAACTTACAGAAAAATCTCAAATCACCAAGGAGATAGAAGAAAAAGAAAAAGGAGAAAAAGAGAAACCACAACCAAAAGTTGAATCATCAAAGAAAGCTTACCTATCTTCCATTTGGGGAAATAGCAATTCTGATGAGGAGAACACAAATGAAGAAGCCAACACTTGTCTTGTGGCCAGAAATAAAGATGAGGTAAATTCATTTGACTACTCTTTTGAAGAATTACAAGATGCCTTTGATGATTTACATAAAGAATCTCTAATACTTGCAAAGAAACTAAATGTTTCAAAACAGAAAAACTCTTCTCTTGAAAATGAGTTGGAAACATTGAAAAACGAATTTTCTATTTCCAAGGAAGAGAATTTTGTTTTTGAAAATCAAAACAAAAATTTGCAAGAAGAGAATTTGATTTTAAAAGCAAATATCTCTACCAACAAAAATTGCTTTTGTACCAAGTGTGATTCTTTGAAAAAGGAAAATAATAATCTTAAAAACACACTTGCAAAATTTTCTCAAGGTAGAGAAATTTTAAATACCTCAGTTTTGAAACAAAGAAGAATGTTTAACAAAGTTGGTCTTGTTTCTAAAAAGAAATCAAACCAAAAGCATTCTAAAAACTTCTTTGTTTCTGTAAAGATGTCAAATAGTCCAACTTGCACTTGTTTTTATTGTGGACTAAAAGGACACAAATCTTACTCATGCTTTTATAAGAAAAATCTTGTTCATGGAGTTAAAATGAAATGGGTTCAAAAAGGAACTCATGACCCAGGCGGACCCAAAGAAATTTGGGTACCAAAGACAAAGGATTAATTTGCAGATTTGCCTCGAAGCAAGGAGCGGAAATGACTTTTCAATGGCTACATCATTCAAACTCCACTCTCTTGCATCAAAAGGAGGCAATGGACAAGTAAACATATAAGCTGGAATGTATTGTAAGAAATTTGATTGATATGTTTACTGTATCAAATGCTTATGTTTGTTTTCTAGCATGCCTTTCATCTATCTTTGATATTCATGCATGCTATTTCTAAAAATGATTCTTAGGTGTGCGGCCTAAGGATATGATTTTTGCTTTGAGCTAAAATCTTTCTTCTAAATTTAGCTTGAACTTTCTTATTTATCGCATCACGACAACTTGCTTTCATTACATGCATATTTCCCTTGGTTTCACATCAATAAGATTACTCTTACTTGTAATGTTTATCTTTATTGTAATCTTATTTAAATATTTTCAATAAAATCAAAAATCCTTACACAAATGCATTTTATGGAAGCATGGCATACTTTGAACATAATGTATTGTTTCTCCTGATGGTTGAAGATTTATTTGAACATCACTAATTTGAGAATCAAAGTACTCCATTAAAAGTGTCTTGCAGTTGGTTGGTCGACCAGCTAGCTCATCAGTGGTTGACCAGTAAGACTTATATATGTCATTCTGTGAACCAACGCCTAACGCCAGATGCCAACACTAGACGCTAAGTAAAGAGGATCTTGCAAATAATCAATCAATGAAGACCATTAAAATTGCAAAAGGAGAGGATCAAAAGAAGGGCAATGAAGAAAATAAAGATATCAACATTTTAAGGAGGGACTTCAAGAAGTAACAAGAGTTTGCCAAAATTGATGAGTATCTCTATCCGCTACTACTTTATTATTTAATTGAATGATACTCTTTGATCTTAATTAGCTATACTAGCAAATTGTTATCATTGACATATTTTCATAGCAATGATATACTATTTTACGAAATCTTACATATTTGATAATATCATTGCATATAAAAATATGTTAAATACTTAAATTATTTTTAAATATTCAATACATCATGGTTTGAGCATTATGCATGTCATATCCTTTGTATAAGCTATAGCTTATGAACGATTGTTTATGAATTATAGTTTATATCTGATTATATCTTATTAATCTATATTACCTCAATTATTGTACTACATACTCAGGTTATAATATGTTTTATCTTGATAAGTATGTAACTTGCTTTTGCTTTGAAATGATATATATGTCCATGCCAGAAAATTCTTTCCATCTTTAAAATGGATATATATTTTTCAATATATATATACTGTGCTAAATTTGTGTAGCTGATTTCTTTTATCTTTCTTTATTATTATTATTTTTGTATCGTCCAATAAAAGAAACCACTTGCATTAAAAAAAAGAAACGAAGGATTACATTGCAAAAAAAAAAAAGGAAGGTTTGCTCATGCATGAGCAATCTACAGGCGAGGTGGTCTTGGATTAGGAGGCCCGTATTGTATCATCACCCCTCGGCCATTCCTTGGAGCAAGAGACTGAGCAATGTCACGGAGGGTAGTGTAAATCCCATTCATACAATCAACACTTCTTTGTTGTTGATTGCAGAAGCATTGGGTAGACCAATAGAAGAACCTATCTATTCTTGAAGTTAGTGCCGCATTGTTGCGTTTAGCTAACTTCTCCTGGTCCTCTATCATCTTCTTGAGTTTCTTCACCTCCTGCTCCAAACAAGCAATTTTGTCTTCTGACGTATGGCCTGTACTAATCTCTTCAGCTTCTTCGATCTTCATCTTCTTCTTTCGATTCTCCTGAGATCCCTCCAAAGGCCTTTTACCCTTGTCCCTGCCTAGACTCAAGTTTAAGTCGAGCTCTTCCTCCCTGGCCTCTACTGTGAGATCAATGAACTTTCTTGCTGCCATGGTTTGAAATTTTTAGAAATTTTTGTGGGAGTATGAAGAGAGAGGAATATCAGAAAGTTGTAGGCTCAGAGATGAATACTCTTTGTGGTGTGATAATTGAGAATCCTGGGCAGTCTTTATAGAGAGAAAATGATGACTTAGAGCCAACGAAGATATCTCTTCACCGCACCCCTACACGCTCATCCTACGGATTTTGCTAGCTGGAAGCCAGAACTCTAGGGTACGCATGCACACCAACAACGCGTCGCATTAATGGCAAAACCACGAAAGTCAATTTTTGGTGGATTTGCGGCTGATTTAATTTGTTTTGATTAAAAATTTAAGGATTAATAAAATGGTGATAAACAGAACCGTATTTCTCTGCTTTGTTGTGTTGTTTTTGAGAGCTTTCAGTATAATATACATGATTGATTGCATCATGCTATGATTACATGTATCTAAGAACATATGTTGTGTATGCTATTCATGCATCATGAGCGAAGGCTATGAATAATATGTCATGATTCCACATGCACTCATAGAAAATGAGAAGTCAAAAAATTTTTTTTTTTTAAAATAAAATGAAATGTGTAGAGGATAATACATCTTCATAGTTACACATACTTACATATAATGCTTTTGTGGGCAAATGAAAGGCAATGATTTCCTTGCATTATGATAATGCTTGATGCATGCGACCGTAAGTAGTTAATTTTGCCTTTAATCCTTGATTTACATTACTAACTTAAGCATCGGAGTGGTTGTCAAATTTTTTGCAGGTGCTCATCCTCAAGATACATATATGAATACATCTTGAAAATTACATTTGTTTAATATGCATTGATTGAGGGGGAGCCTAATCTATACTTAAATGCTCTATATTTTTAGGGTCACTTTATATGAGATGCAATGTTTTCCTTAACTATATATTTTTGGCATATCAATGATAAGTTTTGATGAAATTTTACCCTATGACGTCATATGATATTCTTGCTTAAAGAAGGAATACGCTTTAGCCTTTATATATTGCCTTCCTTATACCTTTTTGTTGATGTCAAATAGGGGGAGAAGAATATGGAAAGAAAAATATGTGTATATTGTATAATGATTATTACATTGTAACATATTTTTCTTAGGTGATTTGTCATCATCAAAAAGGGGGAGATTGTTAGCCATAATGTATTATGCTATAAGTTTTGATGATGACAAATATGTGGGAATTATAGTATGACTTAATCTTCTTGGCCCAAATGAATGATTTAATCTTCTTGGCCCAAATGAATGATTTAATCTTCTTGGCCCAATATATGATTTAATCTTTCTTAGCCCAAATAGTATGATTTAATCTTCTTGACCCAAATGAATGATTTAATCTTATTGGCCCAAATGCATGATTCAATCTTTCTTGGCCCAAATATATTTAATGCTTTATATATTTAAATATAGTAGTATAAATTGATTTTTGATAAAATTTATTGGTTGTTATAATATAATTTGAAAAAGAATATTTTTACTGTAGCACTTTTGAAAAAGAAATTTGATTGTTGAAGAAGTATGATAAACTTTATTGGTTATTGAAAAAGTATGATAAAGTTTATTGATTGTTGTAATATAATTTGAAAAAGAATACTTTTTCCTGTACCACTTTTGAAAAAGAAATTTGATTGTTGAAAAAGTATGATAAAGTTTATTGGTTGTTGTAATCAACTTTGAAAAAGAATATCTTTTACTGTAGCACTTTTGAAAAATGAATTTGATTGTTGAAAAAGTATGATAAAGTTTATTGGTTGTTGTAATAAACTTTGAAAAAGAATACCTTTTACTGTAGCACTTTTGAAAAATGAATTTGATTGTTGAAAAAGTATGATAAAGTTTATTGGTTGTTGTAATAAACTTTGAAAAAGAATACTTTTTACTGTAGCAAATTTGAAAAAGAATATTGATTGTTGAAAAAGGTTGATAAAATTTTTTGGTTGTTGTAGAAAGGTTGAAAAATGATGATGAAGCTTACTGTAGCAATTCTGACTAAAGCAGTCACTGTAGCAGCAAGGTTTCACTATATAAAGGGGACTTCACAACACCATTTGCATCAAGCTTCAATTGTTCATTTCTCATATTATCTTGAGTTCCATTCTCTCTAAATTGTTAGAGAAAAATTCTGAGCTTAATTTCTGCGTTATCTACACTTTGAGAGTGTCCACCATTATTTTCCTTAAGCCTTTAAATTTAGTTGCTCAAGGATTGGTTCCTTGAGTTAGTGTTTGAGAGAAAACACGTTGTAAGGGGGATAGACACCCTTGAGAAAAAAAAAAGATCTATGTTGTAGTGGTTTGCAAGTACCTGAATTAAACTTGCAATTATAGTGGAAATACTCAAATGGTCTCTTGAGGACTGGATGTAGGCTTGAGATTAGCCGAACCAGTATAAATCTCTGAGTTTGCTTTCTCTATCCCTACTCTATTTACATTTGAAGTTAATTAATTAATGCTTTGCGTTTATATTTGATTTCTACTTCAAGTATTAATTAACGTGTGTAGATTTATATTTTTTCCTTAATTCCTTGCACTATAAAATTATTCATCTTGATAACACTTTGATTTTCTGAATTAAATTATTATCTTTAACATTGTCCAATTTCAGAAAATCATTTTAACTTCCAATTAAGTTTTGTGAAAATTTTTATAAAACCCAATTCACCCCCCTCTTGGGATCCAACCATTTCTTTCATCTCACTCGTTGGATCTAATGATCGAACCAGTAAAAAGAAAGATTGGTTTTTTTTTTTTTCTGTGGAGGGAAGTGTGGGTCAGCCGGAGGGACTTCGGAGGGAGTCCCTCTGGAAGGAACCACACTCTTTCCAGTTGTCCAAATATGGCTATGAGATAGGAAGATAATGTATCACCTAGTTTTGCTGGAATATGATCACCTCATGATCTAGGACAGCTTTGGGAGACGTTTGCATCATTTAAATCAATCACCTCGTGTGTAGACGAAATCAAACAAACCCATATATGGCTGAAGCTAGCAAATTTCAGAAGACCTCTTTGTACTGGATTTCTTGAGCCGATCTAAGCATTTTAGGGTTTTTCTTTCAACTCGTAGCCTAGGATTTCACTCTTTTTAACTATCACTCTATGTACATTTTCACATCTTCATTGTTTCTCCTACTTTTTTATTTAATCTTTATGTAAATCCCATAATCATAAATGAAAGAACTATATATAGATTCAAGAATAGTTATTAAATGAGGGAAAAAAACCATAATTAAATTTTAAATTATAGCAAGGTGGCTTCACAAAATTTTAAGAATTTTACCCATTAACACTCTTCTCTAAATAATTTTAATTAAATGAACATAATTTATTTAAGTAGTTTTATTTATTTATATTTTTTTAAAAAATAAGAAGTGGATAAAGCAGAAAAGAAAAATGTAAGAAAACCTTGGTTTCATTAAGAAATAATATTTTCTTTTTTCATTATAATTATGTGGAACTGCAAAGTGCAAACAGTGGAAACTAGAAAATCTATTTTCAAATGTTCAATTTTCCTTTGAAAAGAATTGACCGTAAGTTCTTACAATTCAAATTCAAATTCAATTGTAGCATATGAAATAGTTGGAATGTAGTACTCAAAAATATTATTGAAATTATATAGTTTGCTCAAAATAATTTTAAAATACTCCACAATTTTTTAGGAATGTTACATATATGTATTTGGTTATGATACAATGTCCATACAGTTAAAAAAAAAAATTGTATTAGCGGCCATTTTTATTTTCACTTAGTGGCGGTTTGGAAAACTCCTGCTATATGCACAGTTGTGACTGTATTAGCGGCGGTTTTAGAAACCACTGGCATATATGCCACTGGAACAAATTTAGTGGCGGTTATAACGAAATATACTTGTTATTTTTTTATTTTATTATATATGTAACATATGTAAGGCTGACAATTAATAATATATTAAACTTGATTTTTAATTATTGTAAAAAAGATTTAAATAATTAAAAAAATTTAAAATAAACTTCATTTGTTGCTTTTAATTAAACTTTTTTTTGTCGAAATTTTTGATAGTACAAAAAGTAAAAATGATTATAGAATATCCAACATTAATTATTAAATACATTCACATTTAGCTTTTCAACATTATTACCAAACATTAATTTTATATTTTTGAAAATACATATATTTTTTTTTCAAAGCATACTCAACATAATAATTTTTGAAAAAGCCTAAACAACTCATAAATTTAGTTATTATATGGTACTAATAATAGCGCTGGTTTACCCATATCTATCTTAGAGTTGAATTTAGTCATAATATATTATTACAATTTTTTATATTTGAGAAAATTATTGATATGGTCTCTAAATTATTACACTCATTTCATTTTGATCTTTGAAAGATTGAACATCTTAATTTATTCCCCAAAAATTTATATTTATCTCAAATTTTCACTCTTAAATCAGCAAAGTTTTTGTTGCTAAATTTTAAATTTGTCATTGTCAAAAGTCATTTTAAAAAAGAAATAGATGAAATTGAGACAATTATAAAATTTCATAAACTTAATTGAGATTCAATTTTTCAAAGATGAAATTAAAATAATTGTATTGTTTTAAGAATTAAATCAATAATTTCTTCTTTCTTTTTCTATTGATTTCGTTGATTTTGAGCTTCTAATTTTTCAACTTACACATCACTCAATCTGATGTATTGTTGATATTAATGTTTTCTAAGGTGACTGGTTTATATGAGATCATTAATAATTCATAGTCAACTCCTTGATAATGTAGTAGAAAATGGAAAAGAATATTTTATGAATTTCAAAGAGTTCACATCATCATACGTAATAAATTAATTAGTTATTAATATTAGATTATTATATTAATTAATTATTAACATTAAATTATCATGTTAATTAATTATTGAATTATTTGCGTTTCTAATCATTTACATTTAGTGACAATTCAGTTGAAATTACCACTAAAATTTTGCATTTACCAACGATTGCTGCTAAAACCGCCACTAGATGCAAAACTTTAGCCACAGATGAAGGAACCACCATTAAAGTTGAATTTAGCGGCAATTGTTTTTTAACTACCACTAAATAACCATTGCTAGTTTCAACTTTGTCATGATAAGAACCATATAGACAAATTTTTAAAAACAATTATCTTTTATTAAAAAATTATTTTTACTAAGGACTTAATGTTCTTAATAAAAACAATTAATGACAGTTGTTGTGGTGGTAATGACGATGGAGGTAGAGACAATGGGGACAAGTTGGTAGTAGTGTCGAGAGTGGAGTTGAAATTAGTAATAGTGACAATTAGGATCGTGATGGGATGACAATAGACAATAGAGATGGCAAAGGCAGCAATGGTGGCGGTGGCAATGATGTGGGTGAAAGTGGTGGTGTTAGTGGCAGTGCAAAAGTGGTGGAGGTGTAGAAGGTAGTGGTGGTGACAACAACTAATGAGGCGGATAGTGCAATGGCGATGGCTACGACATTGATAATCGAGGTTAAGATTTTTATTGTCATGAATGGCAAGTAAATTAGCCTTCTCTTGAGCAAAACATTCTTGTAACATGCCATTTATTAGACCCATCTAGATGATTGGGAATGAAAACTTAAAAGTCAGTTGGAATATTGTATGTTTGGAAACATATTTTCTATTTGCATATCATAGAAATATAACATTGTAAATGTCACATTTCTCATAATAATACAACATTTCGCATACAAAAGTCGTCCAATTAGCGAAATAATAAAATCTCCAAGATCAAAATTTAATGATCTCACAATTTACAACTTTCAAATGCACCATAACTCAGTACAACATTTATATCATATGTCATCATTATATATTGCCACTAGGGCAAAAGTTCAACTTTTAGAAATGTACTTTATACATACTACAACAAATAGATTTAACAAAGAAAAAGAAAAAGATTAAAAAACAACGACTATACTCTGACTTTAATTGTTAATCAAACTCGTGGTACCTCTATCACTTTCCATAAACATGGCCCTGATTTTTTTCAATGAAACCACAGTATTTGTCATGCTTATTCGAGTATCAGGTAAATCAGTGCAACAACTTAACGCTAATTCGATGATTGATGATAAATGAAATGGTATATTACCTATGCTTTGATTGTCTTGAACCAAATTGGGATCCAAAATATGGGTTATTGCATGTGGTGTTGATTTGCTAACCCAGTCTTTCAAACTTAGACCTTGACCAAACATGTCATCCGTTGGCTTCTTCCTTGTAAATGTTTCAATCAGCATAATACCATAACTATACACATCTCCTTTGATGGAAACAACTCCTTTCGATCCATACTCTACATGCCAATTTCGGTTGTAAGTAAACAAGTCATTTAATTTGACTATTTGTCATGTCTATCTCGAAATCTTCACACATCAATGCAATAGATAAGTAAATGAATAACCTAAGATTTCTTATAACACACACACACACACACACACACACACACACACACACACACAAAAGTCATACACACACACACACACACACACAAGTCATACACACATACACATACAAAAGTCATTATGCTAATTTGACTATTTGTCATGTCTATATAGAAATCTTCGCACATCAATGCAATAGATAAGTAAATGAATAACCTAAGATTTCTTATAACACACACATACATGTAAATGAATAACCTAAGATTTCTTATAACACACACACATACACACACACAATGTATGTTAGTACCAAAAGAAAATTAAAAAAAAAGATATAATATGATAAGAAATCATCACCTGGTGCAATATACCCAAGTGTAGCTAAAGTATTTGTATAAATTTCTAGTTGCCCTTCCCTTAACAGTTTGGCAATGCCAAAATCACTAAGATGAGCCACCATATCATCATCCAACAAAACATTGCTTGGCTTTATATCACAATGAACCACTGGTATTGAAGAACCATGATGAAGATACTCCAATGCTGATGCCACATCAATCATTATGTTCAGTCTTTGCAAGATATCTAAGCAATAGTTATGAGAATACAACCATCTGTCTAGACTCCCATTTGGCATAAATTCCATTATTAGAGATTTAAAATCAACATTTGAACAACTACTTATGATCTTAATGAGATTGCGATGACGTAAGTTGCACATTGCAGCACATTCAGTATCAAAGCTTCTTAATGCTTCTTCCAAGTCTAGATTAAATACTTTAATTGCAATTATCTTTCCACTTGAAAGAATACCTTTGTATACCGATCCAAAACTGCCACTACCAAGAAGGTTACTCTCGTCAAATCCATTTGTTCCTTGAAGAAGTTCATAGTAGGGTATCCTAATTAGTGTCTCCAAATCTAATAAATCTTGACCGCTTGATTCACCAACACAATCTCTCTTGTGTTTTAGAAAGAATATGCATGAAACAACCAAAATGATTGCCAAAATGATAGGCAACAAGCACTTGAGAAAAAGCATCTTTTTTATTGATCTATGCTTGTTTCCTTTTCTACATGGTTGGACTTGTAGTTTAGGATTCCCACAAAGACCTTCATTCATCATAAAAGATTTAGCTGTAAAATGTTTAAAAGGGCCACCATCTGGAATTTTTCCATGCAAGAAATTGTAAGAAAGATTAAGATAATTAAGATAATGAAGTGACTCTAAGGATTTTGGAATCACACCAGACAAATTATTTTGAGAAAGGTCCAAGGAAAGCAAACTAATCATCTTGCCCAATGATTCAGGAATAAGCCCTTGCAATTTGTTATGTGCTAAAGACAGACTTTGTAAAGTTTGCAAATCACCAATAGTTGTTGGAATGTTACCTAAAATTTGATTTCTTGATAGGTCCAACAATATAAGGGCTTTTACGTTTGAAATTTCAGGTGAAATTTTTCCACTCAATGCATTGGAGGATAAGTTTATCTGTAAAATATTTCCAAGACTCCAAATAGAAGGGGGAATCTGAGAAATCAATTTGTTATAACCCAAGTTTAGCTTTCTCAAGGAAGTAAGATTCCCAAGACATACTGGTATCCATCTCGAAAACATGTTATTGGATAGATGTAACTCACTCAAGCTTTTGATTTGGCAAAGTTCATCTATTATGATGCCTTGCAATTTGTTGTAACTGAGATCCAATAATTGAAGGCTTTGTAATTTGTTCATTGTAGTAGGAAGGGTTCCATTCAAATCATTCCCATGTAAATCTAAACTAATCAAGTTGGTCAAATTTTCAAGTGCATTAGGAATATCTCCATTAAATTTATTTTGTGATAATCCCAAAATATTGAGCTTAGAACCATTGAATATGCTCCTTGTGAGTTTCCCTGTAAACTCATTTGCTGTCAAATCCAGTTTTAATAGGTTGGGAAGGCCATTTATTATGTTTGATGGGAGAAGGCCATGGAAAAGATTACCTCCAAGATACAAGGTTGTCAATGTTGACATGTTGAAAATATTAGAAGGAATAGGTCCACTCAAATAGTTCTTTCCCAAAATCAATTCCTCAAGTTTACCGAGATTCCCTATCTCCTTTGGTATAAAACCTAGAAACACAAATCCATGGAAAATAACATATTATATATGGGAATAATAGAATAAAGAATAAATTAATAATTGGGTCCCTGAAATATTTTAGTTGTCTCAATTTAGTCTCTAAAGGATTAAGCATTTTAATTTCATCCCTGTGCTTGTTAAAAGGTGACGAACAATTTGAGAGTTGGCAATGGTAAATTTTGAAAAGGACTAGATTTTTTTTTTAAAAAAGCAATCTTTCAGGGACTAAATCTAGACACTTAATCTTTCAAAGACTAAATTGAGATAGTCATAATCTTTCAAGATCTAAATGAATAACTTATTCTTTAATAAAAAGAACAAAAAATGTATTTGGATGGAAAATCATGGAAGAAAAGATTGTAAATGGAAATGTTTGATTGTGACCTCAATCTTATTACACGTTGTATATCCTTTACATTTTATATTTTTAAGTTGTTCTAATTTGTAAGCCTTTAGAAAAAATTTAAACTAATCAACAACGTACCATATAATTCATTATGGTCTAAAATTGATATATCAATAGTTATTATAATTAATCATTATAGTAATGGTTAAATTATTTTTTTCCTAAGTTCATTTTTTTTATCATATTAGTTTTATACATTCAAAGGAAGCTAATTTTTCTTTTTTCCTTTTATGTATTGGGAATGGAAAATGCAGTAGTACATTTATGGTTTGTTGTAGAGCAGTGTTGCATGAAAAGATTATTCTAAAATTGTGGAGGTGGCCTCTCCAAGGGCCAAACAAAACATATTCAATTCTTCATTATTGTGAAGAAGGGTATAATGTCTTAAAAGCAGCACACACACCAAGTAGAATTGGTTTTCACAAATGCTAAAATTCCATTTCATGGGGCCTAAGTTCCTTGGCACTTATTGGATAGGTCCAGCTACAGGGAGGAGGTGTTGCAACAGGTGGTTTAGTAGGTGGGCTAGCTGGGCAAAGAAAATATGAAATGTCTCTTTATTGATGTCAAGTTGGATGGCTTCATGGTCTTAAAGAATCACTTACCTCAGATTGACCTATGACATCTATTTGATATGCCTGGGGTAGCCAAGGGTGGCTAGAGTCTCTTATGCTCAACTTCTTGTGGTTTGTGTGTTCGTTACCATGGCCATTGCAACTCATAAAATACTTTCT
Source organism: Biancaea sappan (assembly GCA_037074585.1). Classification (NCBI taxonomy): domain Eukaryota; kingdom Viridiplantae; phylum Streptophyta; class Magnoliopsida; order Fabales; family Fabaceae; genus Biancaea; species Biancaea sappan. Next base: position 3,573,243 of record CM073493.1, read on the forward strand.
TGAATCCCAGTCTTGAAGCTCCTTGGACATTCCAGGTCATGATTCTAACTGGAAAAACCCTTTTTTAAAGTTCTTTCTTAAGTGCCTACTGACCACTCTTAAGGCGGCTTGATCCTATTCTCAGTGTACCAAGTAGGCAAAGTCGATTTAGCAACGAGGCAGTATTAAATTGTTCTGTTATCTAATTGTACCATGCCTTGACTGTAATGATCCCATGTTGGTAGACAACACCTTCAAGGATGAGAACTAGTTTGATTGATGTGATTTGTGGTGTTTCAATTCTTGAATTCTCCTTCATTGGGAATACGAGGTTCTCTAGGGAGGAAGGACCACTAGCTGGAAAGAATTTTGAAAGCCTTGAAAGCAAGGCTTGGTCTTTAATAGCTTCTGCGAATAAATGGGCTAGCATGTTTTCCCATATTGAAAGCTATAATTCTAGGTTGGACATTAGAATTAGCTAGTTGATTAGGGTGTTAGGGTAAGCAGTGATATGATAGTGAGTCAGCGGTTATTACTGGTGTAATGTGTAATGTTTATATGCTGACGTGTACGTAAATATGTCATGAGCACATTGTGTTAGTTATAATAGTTCATAGGATTAGCTATCTACATGCACATCATCAAAATGGTTCTATAGAAACAAAGCATAGGCACATTGTAGAAACTAGCCTAATTACCTTATTAGCTCATGCTTCCTTACCTTTAAAATTTTAGGAAGATACCTTCAATTCTGCTGTTTACCTTGTTGCTATCTTCAAGTTTTAACATGTCACCTCTTAATTTGGTTTCATAAAAAACCTAATTATTCCTTTTTTAAAGTTACAGTTGTCCTTGTATTGTTTCTTCAACCTTTTAACAGACACAAACTACAATTTCGATCTTTCAAATGTGTCTTTCTAGGTTACTGTGTTGATCATAAAGGTTATAAATGCTCAGATTCTAGTGGTAAGAATTTTCTTTTTAGGGATGTTCATTTCAATGAGAAATTGTTTCCTCTTCAAACCATTTAATTTGTAAAAGACTAAACTTATATGTTCTTCCTTGTTCTCCAACCTTTTCTTCTTCTACATCCCCCTTGATTGATACTATTACCCACAATGTTTTATAGGACATGTATTTATCTTTGGAACAAAATTATACTATTTCAACCTCATTACAAGCTACTGATAATAATCCCTTGCAACATGTTCATTCTACAAGTCAGTATGTGCATTCTACGTCAAATTCTATAACTTCAGGATCTTCTAGTGGTACTCATGGTTTTCCTCATGATAGTCACTGTATCTTCCAGTGCTACTCATGGTTTGCCTCATGATAGTCACTATGATAATTCATCACAGCCCTTTACTTCTCAAGATGGTGTTGCTAGTGCTAATTCTTCTTCTCTTGAACAATGTAGTAAAGCAAATATTGTTCCATGTCCTAGCCAACTATGCAATAATAAAGTTTCTATTTCTCTAGTGCAACCTACAGGTGTACAACAGCCTATACAACCTTATCATCCTATCATAACTAGATCAAAGGCTGGTGTATAAAAGAAGAAGGTTTTCATGACAACTAGGGAACCAAAATCAGTCAAGGAAGCCATGTCAAGTTTTGTCTGGAAAGCTGCCATAACTGAAGAATATAAAACTTTAATTAAAAATAACTTGGAGTTTAGTCCTGTTACCTCCATACAAAGTTCCAATTGGGTATAATGGGTGTTTAAGTTGAAGGAAAAATCGAATGGCTCAATAAATAGGTACAAGGCACATTTAGTAGTAAAAGGTTTTTGTCAACAACTTAGGTTTAATTTTAGTGAAACCTTCAATCCTGTAATTAAACCTACAACTATTTGAGTTGTATTGTCCTTGGTAGTTACAAAAGGATGGTCAATTTTCTAGATTGATGCTAACAATATCTTCCTTGGTGGGTGGCTTAAGGAATAAGTTTATATATCTCATCTCTTGGTTTTGAGTGTGGTGATAAGTCTTTGGTGTTTAAGTTTCATAAGGCTCTTTATGATCTCAAACAAGCTCCAAGAGCTTGGAAGCATCACTAATTGGGTTTGGTTTCAAATTCAGCATCATTGATCCTTCTTCATTCATAAGAGTCTCAAATCTTAGTACTATATATGTCTTAGTATTTGTAGATGACATCTTTGTGGCAAGTTCTTTTTCCCATTTCATCAATATATTGAAGCAGAGACTCAATTTCTAGTTTGCCCTCAAAGACACTCTAATGGCTCCCTTCATATGTCACAACACAGGTACATACAAGATTTGTTGAAAAAAGCAAAGATATATCAAGCTAAAGAAATGAACACTCCTATGGCTATTAAACCTAAATCTCCAAGTCTGGCAGTCATTTTTTTTTCCTAATCCAACACTTTATAGATATGTGGTTGGTTCCTTGTAACATGCAACAACCACACATCCTAAAATTGCCTATGCAGTGAACAAAGTTTCTCAATTCATGAGTTGTCCTTTGGAATCCCATTTTGAAGGCAACAAAGAGAATCTGTAGGTACTTAATCTCAACCCCCACTTGATGCTTAGTTATATAGAAGTCTAAAAGTTTAGCCATAAAGGGATAATCAGATGCTAATTGAGGTAATGACATTAATGATCAATGCTCCACCTCTGGCTCCATGTTTTCTTGGGCAAGAATTTGGTTAGTTGGTTTTCAAGGAAGTAGAAAGTGGTTGCAAGGTCAAGCATTATTAGTTCAAACCTGTGGTTCCATGTGACAATTTAAGTGAAGTCCTAATGGCTCGAAATCCTATGTTACACTCAAGGAGTAACCACATGGAGATTGATTTGTTTTTTTTGTATGAGATAGAGTAATCAATGGTGAAATGGAAGTCTCTCATGTTCCTTTAGAGTATCAAGTGGTAAATGCACATACAAAGCCCTTATCATTCTCTCGGTTTGACTTCCTTTACACTAAACTTAATGTGGGTGATGTTGGGAAAAACCCCATTTCTCCCTTAAAAATTATCTTGGTGCAAATAAACTAGAGAAACAAAAAGAGAATAATAAACACAATCTTAACACAAGAAAATAAAGTGGAAACTCCAAAACGGGAGAAAAACTATGACTGTTGTCAAAGACAACCAAAGAAAACACTATGTGAAAATTTTTATAACAACAGAAACTTTTCTCAAATACTCGGCACCCCAATACACCCACACTCTCAAGCATGTACTTAATCAACACCTCTCACAATTCTAGAATAAGAGTACAATAGAAGAAAGAATTAAATACAAGCTAATGCTCTTGTATTAGTGCAATTAGAAGCTAAGGCCTTGGCTCCTTTATACAGCCTCGGCACCCTCTTCCACTTTGTAATCCAAGCAATGTGGGACTGATTCCATCACACTTTTCTTCTTAGTTTTCAAGCAATGTGAGACTCCATTTTTTAGCCAATCCCAACAGGTGAGTCAACAATGTTTTTCTCCCCCATTTAAGTTTGAGGGGGGATGATAGGACACTGAGTCAACTAATATTAATGGTGTAATGTGTAGCGTTTATGTGCTGATGTATAAGTCTGTTATGGGTACATATGTGTGAGTTATAATCAATAGTTCAATCTATTATGTAAGTTAATAGTCTGTTACAAGTGGCATATAGTGGGTGACTGAACTCTCTATATATATCCATGGTATCATCAATAATAGATTTTAGAATAGTTCTATTCTACTTCTGATATTTTATAAGCAGAGATAGGTGATATAGACATGTCACCTCGGGAGTTTGTTACAAGGGAGACCTCTTGGTACCAAACGATAATAGCAAGGGAAGGAAGGACCACATGCTGCGCAATTAGGACAAACACGTGAAAGATGAAAGAGAATGATAAATTGCAGGCTGTGGTGTACAAGGAGGGTGTGAATGGATTATTTGTTTCTTACCTAAGTTTTCTTCTCCTTGCCTCTACAATTCTGTTATTTTCTGCTCCTTGTGTCTACTGTTATTTTATGCTATTTTGATGTTATCACATTGTTAGATCATTTTCCTATTTTTCATGGATGGTTTATAGTATTTTTTTGTTACAATAAATACATATTCCTTGTCATTGCTACTAGTCACATATTTGTCCATTACAAATTGGTGCTTTCATTGACTTCTAGATGGCTGAAAACATTGACTTGAACGATTTAGCATTGGAAACTAAACGGCTAGCAAATATGATTGAGAAGTGTAAAGCTATCAATTGTTTTCGTTTCGACCGATTGGAATTATCAATTGAAGTCATTATGCATGCCATTGATACAATGAAACAAAAACTGGAATGCATGTTGCAGCAGCCGGCCATCTCGAAAAATGAGCTTAGAGCAAGTGGTAGCATCCAATTGACAAACACAGTCTCAAACATTTCAAAACTCCACTGATAAAGGAAAAGACAAGGAGCTTGTTCTACCCTTGGATTGCGCAGCCTCCTATGACACTATTAGCAAAGACGATATCATCGCCATCGAGTTCTAACACACCACGATGTTATCCTTGCCTCTTTTTGGTACAACCTCTCAAGTGATTGTTCATGCGAGTGAATCTGTACCCAAAGCAGCTTACAGATCTCCTTCGATTAAGGTATCAGCGAAACCAACATGGCTGGATGATGATAATTTCATATTGAATGAGCTCAATGTTGACGGATCTGATATTGAGAAATGGGTTTTGTGGCAGAGCTTTGATAATCTGACAAACTCAATCGAAGGAAGCAGCAATGGGTGTTCATGTCTTGGTTAATTAGTTCAAATTTGTCGACCGGTGATTAAATTTTGAGGGGCCATTCATTGGCCTAGTAGAGAATTCAACAGTATAATAAAACCCCAACAACCAAATTACAGTTACATATTTGTTCAAATTTTAATAGGCGACAAGGATTATTTCTCTTACTTTGTTAAATGTTTTTGAGTTTCATATAGAAAAAAACTTGTGGTATTGTTCAAGGTCACTAAACTGCATTGCCAGTGTTTATACTTCCTCTCAAGGTTATCGAGGTGGTACTTAGAGATTCATGGCTTGCTACTTGGTATCCTCCAATGGCAGACTACTATAACACTAATATTAAATTTTTCTTAAATGGACAATTCATTACGCTTCTAGGTGAACAAAGGCAACAACCAGATATAGCTTAATTGCATCATTTAAAAAGATTAAAAGCCATGACAGCCATCTCTGAGAAGAAGTCAGATTCAATAAAGGGCACTGTACTAGTTAAGTTTAAATCCTATCAATACTCATACACAAAGAAGACAAAAAAAAAACAGTGCAACAAATATTACAAGATGATATCATTCAACCTACGTGGGAAAATTTGGATCACTTTTAGACAAATTACTTATACTTTGACCTTGAGGACAAGGTCAATTTCAAGGGGGGAGAAATGATATGGACATGTCACCTAGGGAGTTTGTTACAAAGGGAGACCACTTGGCACTAAATGATGATATCAAGGGAAGGAAGGACCAAATGTTGCGTAATGAGGACAAACACGTGAAAGATGAGAGAGAACGATAAATAGCAGTATGTGGTGTGCAAGGAGGGTGTGAGTGGATTATTTGTTTCTTGCCTAAGTCTTCTTCTCCTCTCCTCTGCAATTCTGTTCTACTCTACTCCATGTATCTACTGTTATTTTATGTTATTTTAATGTTATCATATTGTTAACTCATTTGCCTATTTTTCATAGATGGTTTATAGTATTTATTCCCTGTCATTGCTACTAGTCACATATTTGTTCATTACATAAGGGTTTGTTAAAACAGTCCATATATAGAGGTTACTGGACGAGGTTAGTGGAAGAAACAACTCCTTGAGTAAGGGTTCATCTATCTCATTTGTTAGGTATGGTTCCAATAGGCCTAGTATGAACCTCATGAGTAGGGGTTCACCTCTAGGCCTTCTAGCTGGAGTTAGTGAGTCCAACAGCGTTGAATCCAATGAGTCAAATGGGCTTAAGAAGATAATTCAAGAGCATAAGAGAGTGAAGGTCCAACCCAAGTGGCTGCGTGATTATATTCTGAGTAAACCAATTGAACTTCATATTCAATTGGTTTGACATATATTGTAACCTGCTGGTAGAGATTTGAGAGAACGCATGACCCTTATCTTGTGGCAAATTATCAATTAAATGGCTAGAGCTAAAGTTTACCTCTTTCAAAGAAGGCATGTTGAAAAGAGAAGGCATAATTTCACCTTCAAATATTACACAGCTTATGAATCTCTTTTCAAAATCACACTCCACTCTCCTTTACTTTCAAAATGTATGATTCTTCCATTGTAACTATAAAATACACTACAGTTAGTTTCATTTTATATTAGATTTGTGACAATATGTTTATTTAAAATATGATAATTTAATGTTACATATCTTTTGACTAAAATACATTCTATTAACTTGAGAATATTAATTTTTACATATTATGTTACCTATTTTTACTATTAATTTTAGAATGAAATATCACAATATTCTATTCTCGTGTGAAAAAAGTATGTCTACAAGAAAATTGACTTTCAGTGGTGACTAAATAAGTCGCCACTAAAAGTTGAGTTTTGGTGGCGACTCTCATAGTTGCTAACAAAAGTCTAATTTAAAAAAAAAAAAAAAATTTTGGATTTTTTAAAAAAATAAAATGAAAAATTAGACATTTGGTGGCGACTATAGTCGTCACTAAAAGTTAATTTAAAAAAATAAAAAATATTAAAAAAATTCAAATTTTTTTAAAATAAAATTTAAAACAATCAGACTTTATAGTCGCCACCAAAAGTCAATTTTTTATTTTAAAAAAAGTTATATTTTTTAAATAAAATAAAAAAATAGACTTTTGGTGGCGACTAAAAGTCTTTTTTAAAAAAAAATAAAAAAGTCAAATTTTTTTAAAAAAATAAAAAAGTCTAATTTTTTATATGGCAACTATTCTTTTTTAAAAAAAAATAAAAAAAATCAGATTTTTTAGAATAAAATTAAAAAATTAGACTTTTGGTGGCGACTATAGTCACCACCAAAAGTCTAATTTTTTTTAAAAAAAATTAAAAAAGTCATTTTTTTACTTAAAAAATTCAAAATTTTTTTATTTTTCTTAATTTTATTTAAAAGAAATTTAATTTTTTTATTTTTTTAAAAAATTAGATTATCGGTGAAGACTGAAGTCTATTTTTTTAACTGAAATCATTTTTTTTTATGAAATTAGCTGAAGTTGGACTTTTGTGGTGACTCCAATAGTAATAATATATTTGCTTTTTGTTAAGTTTAATATTATTTTATTTCTGTTTTATAATATTTTTGATCTAAAATATTTTTAACAGATTATATATATATATATATATAATATTTTGCACTTACATAACACAAATGAAGCAGTGGTAGAATGGCAAGACACACATGGCTGCAAGCAAGGGACCCTAGTTCGAATCTCAGGTACGCACATGTTTGGTTTAATTTCAAATAAACTTAAATATTACACACACAAAAATCGAGTCAGCTCGGGATAGCGAGTTATTGGATCGGCCAAGACTCGCACGAGTCGAATGGATCTCGGGTCGACCCCGCCGGGCCAATCCGGATCTAAAAAGATGACGAGTGACTTTTGGTGGCGACTTGGTAGTTTTTGGTGCCACCAAAAATCACTTTTTTGATGAATTTTTTTTTTACAATAAAAATGACTTTTGGTGGCGACTTTTGAAAGTCGCCACCAAAAGAATCAGCCACGGACTTACGACAACAACTTTAGTCACCACTAAAAGTCACTACCAAAGACTTTTAGTGGCGACTTTTAGATTTTAAGTCGCCACCAAAAATCCCTTTTTTTTTGTAGTGATGCAATATATACTTAGTTTAATAGAAGGTATATTACAAGAAAATTGACTTTCGGTGGTGATTAAAGTACTTTGGTGATAACTTTAGGAGTCGACACTGAAAGTTGACTTTTGGTGGTGACTATTGAAATCGTCACTGAAAGTCTTTTTTTTTTTTGAGAAGTTAATAGAAGTAGAACTTTCAGTAATGACTTTCATAGTCCCCACCAAAAGTCATACTTTTAGTGGTTAAATAGTATCCATCAAAAGTGAACTTGTTTTTGGAGAAATTAATAGAAGTCGAATTTTCGATGACAACTTTAGGAGTTACCACCAAAAGTTAGACTTCAGTGGCAACTACCATAATAGTCACTAAAAGTCAATTTTCTTGCACAGGTTGACTAGGTCTTGACTGGGTTGCTGGGCCTCGAATCGACCCGTCGAGCCAATGCGGGTCTAACAATAGTGGCGAGTGACTTTTGGTGATATGTTCAAAGTCGCCACAAATTTTTTTTTACAACAAAGATGAAGGGTGACTTTTGGTGGCGATTTCTTTAGTCGCCACCAAAAACTTTCAGTCATAGACTTTAAGCAACGACTTTAGTCGCTACCAAAGGGTCTTTGATGGTGATTTTTATACTTTTTGCGGTTACTCGCTACCAAAAGTCAATTTTTTTGTAGTGATACTTTAATCCGAAAAATTATGTGGCATTAGGTTACTAAATATATATAAAAAAAATTGACTATAACATACCTTTCTAAATAGAAAATATAAAATTGAACTACAGTGTAATAATTTTATAATTATAAGGAAGAGGAATGTATATTATTAAAATACAAGGAAATGGAGTGTAATTTTAAAAAATTACATAAGAGTACAATTTACTCTATTTTTTGTTTGGGTTTCTCAAAGGTAGATTCTATTGGATACAATCCCACTCGAGTATAATTTTCTCCAATTTATAACATCACTAGGCAACAATATTTAGATCCCTTGACTTGACGTTATTAAATTTCCTGATCAACCTAACACTATACCTAGAGCAAATTTAGTCTTTTTATTAAGCTTATGAACAAATAACTCATTATCACTTATAATCTAATAAAATATTTGATTATAGATGTTTGTGTTTTTTAAAATTAAAATTAATTATTCATATTTGTAGATTTGATGGTATCAATATTTATTATGATCAATTATATATTAAAATTACTTTCCATAATTGTATATATTGAATTAAATATTTTTTTATTTAGACACGCCTAGGGAATGTGTATTTATACATTTTCAAAAGCATGTGACGCCACTCTAAAAGAGTACAAAAGGCTAGAAGAAAATTGTGGGAGAATATAACTCTATGCTTTGTTATTATTATTATTATTATTGGAGTAAATAACTTATTTCATTTTCGAAATATTATAATTATCTTTATTTGGTTTTGAAAGGTCAATTATTTCAATTTAATTATAAGATATCGCATGTGCCTCAATTTGGTCTTTCTAGTTCTAAATCATCAAACTTACTATTATCAGATCTTAAATTTGTCATTGATAAAACATCTCTTTGATAAATAAAAGGATGAAATTGAGACAAATGCAATTTTTTTATAATTGGTCAATGGTTAAACATTGAATAAATTTCTAATTTTATATCTGAACGATTAGAAGTCTCAATTCAATCTTTGAAAGATCAAGTGTATCAAATTAACCTATGAAAGACAATGTTTGTCTTAATTTTATTGCTCTATTTATAAAAGTGACCATGGCAAAAAAAAATTGAAATTTGGCATTGGAAGATCTTAAAATTTAGTAATGAAAAAGGACTAAATGGAGGCAAATGTGAGATTTAGGAACTAAATTAGAACATTTGATCTTTCAAATACTGAATTGAGACAATAGTAATTCTTCATACACTAAATCAACAATTTGCTCATTAATTTTTAATTTATACAAGAGAACTAGCATTTTCACTTCAAACGTGTGTGAGTGTATATATCATGGGTATAATATACATATCATTGATATATAATTAAAAGTAATACCTTTCAAGTTGTTGTCGCTTAGATATAAGTATTGCAGGTTGGTCAAATTTCCAATGCTACTTGGTAAGTATTCTCTGATGAAGTTGTTCTCTGATAATTCCAAATCTTTCAATCCTTTGCATTGATGCCAATCAGATGGTAGCAGACCAGACAATTCATTGGTATATAGATAAAGTAATTCAAGTTTTGGAAGCCCATAACACATATCTGGTGGGAGACTACTAGACAAATAATTCGTACCAAGATCAATTTCCAGTAGCGTTGAACTATTAAATATTGAAGATGGTATAGATCCTGAAAGCTGATTAACTCCAAGATATATGAACTTTAGCTGTGGAAGGTAACCTATCTCTTTAGGAATGACTCCTTTCAAATAATGAGAAAGAACAATGAAAAACAATTCATTAGCCTTGATTCTAGCAATATCCATGAATGAATGTATTTGAATATAAATTTTTATTTTTTGGTTACAATCCCCAATTTTTGAAAGCTCATTAGACTCTAATTAATCTGGTTTGAGTTTGGTGAAATTACAATGGTATAAATCTCACTTAGCATTGATTTTTCTCATTAATTTGCATGATTCAAACTCGAGACCTTACTTAAAAAAATAAGTATCGAATTACTCGAATCAGTTAGTGTTGATTCTTCAGATAAAGTTACTATCCTCTTTTCCCAAATGAAAAAAAATGCAGAAAAAATATAAATAATGGAAAGCAAGAGAAAGAGAAAGCATAAATTATGCAAGGAAAAGAAAATCTTTTTGGCATAACAACTAATAAGTGAATTTTAATGACTAAAGTATTAATTACTAATTTAGTCCATCAAAGATTAAGTTGTCCCAATTTGGTTCTTGAAAAAATAAGTATCTGAATTTATATCTTGAAAGATAGTATTTGTTTAATTTGGTACATTTCGTTGTTAAATCTCAAATTTCACCATTGCCAAAATTCAAAATTGTCATTCTCAAAAGTCACTTTGATAAATAGAGGGATAAAGATAAATGTAATATTTCCAAGACTAAATTGAGATCCTTAATCTTTCGAGGATTAGATTGAGACAATCGAAATCTTTCAAGGACTGAATCAGTAATTTATTCAAAAAAAAGTTCTTGTTTTGCATTACCTCTTTTTAATGCATGATATCGTGTAAAGCAAAAACAAACATAGAAAACACAAATCATCCATACCTGACAAATTGTTTTGAGCTAAACTCAATAGTTCAAGTGAAGATAAGTTGAAAAATATTTGGGGTATAATTCCTGAAAGCTTATTAGTATCAATTCCAAAAATCTTCAAGTGTTGAAGTTTTCCAATCTCAAGTGGAATTGTTCCCTGGATAGAATTAACGGTCCAATCTAAGGTCTCCAACCTAGACAAGTTGGATACAGATAATGGAATAAACCCACTAAAACCATTGTTGCAAAGAGTCAAATGTTGGAGTGTAGTTAAATTCCCTATCCATGTGGGAACTTTTCCATCAAATTTATTGTAGCCCAAGTCAAGTAGTTTTAATCTACGCAATCGAACTAACTCTTTTGGCATTTGACCATAAAAATTATTTTCACTAAGATCAAGCTCAACAAGGAATGAAAGATTTCCCAATTGTGGAGACATGTTTCCTTTGAGATCCATTTTTGTAAGATTCAAGGAATGAACCCTTCCATGATGAGTATTGCAAGTAACACCAACCCAAGTGCATGGAGAAAAAGAAACAGACCAATTGGCTAAGAAGTTGTTTGGATCAAAGGCGATGGACGATTTGAAAGCAAGAAGTGCAGATTTATCTGTGGTAATATCCATCTTACTCGAAGCTAAGGAAGCCATGAAGTAATGCAGTGAGAACATGAAAATAGAGAAATGAAATTTCCCCATCTTTGAAACTTCAGACTTGCCAAACTGCAAATACTTAGTAGCAACCAGCAAGTAACAAGAAAGAGAATAAGAGCATATATATTATAAAATTAGATCATAACTATAAAGTAAACAAGTGATTGTAATGGAAATCTTGGCTAAAGTTTTCCTTATTTTCTTTATTTGATTTAAGCTTATATTTCATTTTATCTAGGTCCATATATTAAGAATATATTTTTTTCTGAAATTAAATCAATCCCAGTAAACTTTTCAGTATTTTCATTTCAGTCCCTGCGGTTCATTGTCATGCTTTTTCCCTCTCGACTGTAGATATATAAGTAGCTCAATTCATCTCAATTAACTTCACACATCTCTATCAAGATGTTTAGTAAAAACATCCAAGTTCTTGATGGAAAATGTGCTAAAAGATGTCTCCAAAGACTCCTAAAATGCATTAAAAATGGAGATAAAAGCATAAGTTAAAAGCTGTATTTTTTCAAGTCAAAACAAGGCATATAAGAGGGAGAATGTTACTGAAATATCCAGCAAAAATTCTGCAGAATTTTCGTGTAGCCAGAAAACAGGGCATCAACTAAATTCTGCAGAATTTTTGCTGCTTTCACTCCAAATCTGCCCATGACCTTCCAGCAACTTTCAGTCCATTTTTATCAAACATTTGAGTCCTTTAACTCCACATTTATCGCCTAAAAACACTCTTAGACAAGATCAAAGACAAATACAACAACAACCCAAAGACAAATCCAAGCAACAAATTCAAATTCGTAGCTTTCTTTGCTCCACGGTATTTCAGCACTTCTTTAACTAGAACATCTTCCAAAACTCAATAATTAACAAGTGAAAGATATTAGAACTACTCCCACCCTCCCAAAAACAGAATTTCCTATGTTTTCCTACTTGGCGTTCATGGCTACAGATAGAGAAAAGGAAGAAGAAGAAAAGGAAATCCACTTGCCACTTACTTGAATCTCCACCGAGGATAGAAGAGATCACCGGAGGGACGGCCTACAAACAGCAGAGAAGGACGTGCTGGCTGGAGCTTTTGGCATGACGGAAAATGGAAAACCGAGAGAGAAATAAATGAAGGAGGTGAAATAGAATATGTGTGTGAACTCAACTCACAATTCGTTTCATGCTACATTATTTCAATTGCACGTCAAGTGTCTAGAAGACTTGTGTCCCCAAAAGAACCTTGATGGAAAAAAGAAAGTTGATTGACATAGAAAATTTGGGTTGTGGAAAATAATATTAGATACATAATATTGATTACTTTGAATAGTTGGATATTTGTTGTTTTAAATAAGTCCTTTTAAGTTTGAATAGTGTGAATAAAAAAATTAATATGAGAGAATTTTATATTTTTATAGTTCAATCAACTTGAATTAATAAATGAAAATTATTTATTTATTTAAACAAATAACAATGCAAAGCTAATTAGTTCAAATAGTACAATACTTTTTTTAGCAAGATTTTAAAGTTCAAATATCGTGAATAAAAAAATAATTAACTCTTAACTTTATTAAATCTATTTCATATCTAATTATCGGTACCATCATATTGAAATATTAAAAAAATATTTGGAAATAGTGAATTAAATAATTTTAAACCTATCAATGAGAGTTAAATCTAACAGAAAGAATTTGTCCTCTACAAGGTGGTTAATTTAGATTTGAATCTTTGCTAAGAGAGATACCTACATTTATTACCTGACAACACTTTGAACAAAATTATCTCTAAAAATAGTACTAGTGGGGAACAAGTGGATAGTTAGGGGATCCAAAAATATAATTTGAACATCTGTTGGTAACGAAGAATTAACGAGTGGATAGTTAGGGGATCAAAAAATATAATTTGAACATCTGTTGGTAACGAAGAATTAGAGTTAAAAATATATTAATAGCTTAAATTTTAAAATTTTTTTAAAAATATATAATAATATTTAGTAAAAATTTAAAAAAATAAAAATATTTAAAAATTCAAAAAAAATTGAACTAGTTGAACCATTTAAACTAGTTAGTTTTACCAGTTTTTATCAGTTCAAATACTCACATATTCACTAGTTTAAATTGAATCGGTTTTCAATTAAACTGACTAGTTTGGTTCAGTTTTCTAAACAGTGCCATCATGCGATGACGATCACTTGCATAAAAATAAAAATAAAATGAAATTCTTTAAAATATTTCAATAAAAATACAATATATAAAAGGAAATTCTTTAAAATGTGATAATAAAAATACGACAATTACACCTATTTTTAAATTAAAAAACTATTTGTGAGCCATCATCACTTGCATAATAAGAGAAAAAAATTAAACAAGTCATTTGGGTAGATTTCACATTCAAATATGGGATTTGGGTCTCTCCAATATCTCAAAAGTATTGGACTATCCAATACTTTCATCTAAGTCGTCGAATTGAAGTTACAGACAGTCTATATTGCATAGAAAGTATTGGAAAGTCTAAGCTATTAAATCTATGCGATTCATTAGTCCATATCGCTTCGCTTAATAAATAGTTTATTCATCTATATCCTTATTTAAGATTTTTTTATCTTTTGTTTGATTTAAGATCATATTTAATTTTATCTAAATCACTCGTTTTAAAATATATTTTATTTTAAATTTAAATCGATTCTTTTAAATTTTTAAATTTATTTAATTTAGTCATTCTAATATTTTTTACATAATCTAAACCACCTACGACTTCAATCTAATAATCTAAGTAAACATATTAGAGTTTAATATTTTTAAATATTGGAAGACTCCGATCCCAAGATGTGGGGACGAAATGGTTTGAAATCAAAATAGAAAGTTTTGAATGATGTGACAAGTACACATATTTAATTATTTTGATATGAATATGTCACACATGACGTAATCTTGAAAGATCTAAAAAGTAATAATAATAGAGAATACATTTTTTAATATTATTATAGTATTATTTAATATTCATACATTTTTTTTAAAAAATTTTTTTGATTTGTTTTAGTTTTATACTACTTTTGTAGTACAGATTATTATTGATATGTTTTACAAATTTAAAATTTATTTATTATGCTTTTGAATTGTAATCAAATAGTTAATATGTATGTTTGATGAAAATTTATTCCTTTTTTCTAAGTAAATAAATAAGTCATTTGAGTCTATTCAAAATTAATTGCTATAAGTCAGGTCACAAACTATAGTCTTTGGTCTTGGGCAAAAGACTAAAAATGACTTTTGATGTTGAACATAAAAAATATACAATTTAAAAAAAATACTTTACCCACATGAAATTTGTTTTATGTGTAGAAAGTTTCAATTAAATTTAAAACTAAGCGAAAGACCCCTATAAACTTTTATATTGTGTCAAAAATTACTTGTCGATTAGTTGACTATTAATCAATTAACGGTCAATATTGACAATGTACATTGAAGTGTTACGTTAACAGATGATTTATATGTCACATCAGCTCTCTTCCACTTAATCACCGTATCAAATAGAATTATGATACGTGACATATGCATAGCTTTGAAAAAAAATTAAAGTAGTGCATGCACAACAAAAAACTAACTTGGGCTTGGATAAAAGAAAGAAAAACTTTCCACCATATAGCAACTGATACACATTCAACATATATTTGTAAAATTTAATATATATAGAAACCTCTATTATTATATTCAAAATTCAAGCAATATACACTAATTATTATATCTTATAAAATAATAACAAATCTTATAATATGAAAATGTGCTATTATTTTACATAACTCATTTTAAATGATATAAAAATTAAAAATTTTTAATAACAAATCTTATAATATAAATTTTATTTTATTAAGTAAAATAATTATAAAAATATACTGTGCATATTAAAATTATTTTTTAATATAAGATTTGATATTATAATTAAATTTTATAATATCAAATCTTACATTAAAATTTTATGTTATAATGTCAAATCATTTTAAATTAAATTAAAAATTAATTATTATTAAAAAATATAATTTTCAAATCTTATAGGAAAAAATAATTTTAATATGTATGGCATATTTTGATAATTATTTTTTTAATATAAATTTTATTTTCATTAAGTACAATAATAATTTAATTTATATTATAGATTTGTTATTAAAATTTTTTAATTTTTATATAACTTAAAATGAGTTATGTAAAATAATAGCACATTTTCATCTTATAAGATTTGTTATTGTTTTATAAGATATAATAATTAGTGTATATTGTTTTAAATTTTGAATACAATAACAGATATATATATATATATATATATATATATATATATATATATATATATATATATATATATTAAATTTCACAAATATATGTTGAATGTGCATTAGTGGCTAGATGGTAGTTATTGAAACCCAAGTTCGAATCATGTTGTATATGCGTTACTTTAATTTTTCTTCAAAGTTAAGCATATATCAAGTACCACACTTCTATTGGATACAATGAGTGATTAAAAGAGGGTTGATGTGATACATAAATCATCTGCTGACATAACGCTTCAATGTTCATGTCAGCATTGACCGTTAACTGACAATCAACTAATCGATAAATATCTTTTGGCATAATATGAAAGTTCATATGGGTCTTTTGATTAGTTTTAAATTTGATGGAGGTTTTCTGCACATAAAACAAATTTCATGAGGGTAAAATGTATTTTTTCCTAAAATTTATTAAGTATTTGAAAGATATATTTTAGAACAAATATTTTAAAAATTTTAAATAGGAAAAATTAAAACATATTTTATTTATTTTTAAAAATAACTGTTTTGAAAACAAGCAAAAAAACACAATGACATAGTGGTTAATTGTATGGTCAGTAATAGTATTTGAGTAAAAATGGAATTCACTAAAAAAAAAGAAGCTAAAATCTAAAAATCTTTTTAATATACATTGTAGCAGTTTCTAACCATCACTAAATGTAACTTTTGCACCTAACAATGTTTTAACTTCTAAGTTATATTTAATACGTACACACACACACACATATATATGTACACACATTCTTTTCAAATAGTTAATTAATGGGGTGAGAAATCATTTTTCCTTCTAAATAAATGAATGAAGCCATTAATTTGAGTACAATGCCGGCACTCTACATGATGCAACACAATTTGTTGTCATTGCTTTGAGGTAGACATGCAGGACCAGGTCGCTTGCTTGGTGCCATACGGCAAACAGAGTTGATTAGAAAAAACTAGATAGACTTTGACTTTTCATGCTATCAATGTATAAATTAAATCATTTGAATTCACAAGCTTCTACGATACAAATACTGAAAACAACAAGACGAAACTTAAATTTAGACAAAATTAATTGTTAGTGTAAATAGATTCTATATTAATTTTAATTATTAATTATAAAAATTACATTTCCGTTAAAAATAATTTAAGCTATTTTCCGGCCAAGGACATGCAAGACTTTAAAAAAATATAATTTTAAAGTAGAGAATAAAGTACATTCGATTCTTTAAATATCATTATTAATTATTTTACGAAAGGGAATAATCTCCTTTTCTAAGGCAAATATTATTTTATGCTTTTCAAACTATATAATAGACTAAAACAATTCTATTCTAAAGCATTAATTACATGGATGTCATTAAATAATATATAATAAAATTAATAAATAAAAATAAAAATTAAATGAATAAATTATACAAATGAATAAATTCATTTCTATTAATGACACTACATTAAATTCATTCTAAGCAACCCTTTTGAAATGTACTATAGGGCTCTTTTTTAAATTCTGTGAATATTACAATATATTAAATACAAATTAGCGTGTTTGATTCTATAATGCATTCAAACGAATTCAAATTATCCTTTTTAAAACTATGAATTGTCGTAAATTTAATTAATAATTAAATAATTAAATAATTACAATATATTAAATGCAAATTTGTGTGATTGATTCTATAATTGCATTCAAATGAATTTGAAAAATTTACATTCAAATGAATTCAAACCATCCCTTTTAAAACTATGAATCATCGTAAAATTTGAGTGTTTGGAGCTTAGAATTTTGTGTTTGGAGAGTTTATATCAGTTGTTTTTATGCTGATCTGAAGCTCGATCTCAAGCTAATACAGTGCATTTCAAACTTCAAGAATAATCAAATATTGAGTGTCATGCGTTGAACTGGGAAGCAGCAATAGAGGAATGATCGGATGGCTCCCGTATCAACTTTAGAGTAGATTTCCCTCCACAACTACAGAGAAGCAGCTCGTCTCTATCTCTATTCTATTTTCACTCAAATTCGGTATAATTTTCTTAGTTGTGGCAGCCATAAAAGTTCACGAAAACACCTTCTCAATGGCCACCATGTAGGTTACTACTTGCCTTTTCGAGAAACAGCTTGAATTCGAATTTGTTCCCATTAACATGAAAGAGGGCGAACACAAAAATAAACCTTTCATTTCTCTTAATGTAAGTGTTAGAGCAATTCATGGATTACTTGTCTTTAAGTTTCAGTTCAACTTACTTTCACTTCTTTTGATGCAGACATTTGGTCAAGTTCCAACATTTGAAGACAGAGATCTAAAGCTATTTGGTAAGTATTAAGTATACATCTCCAACAAGCACACTCAGATATTGTTAAATTAGCATTTGTAAAATTACTTATCAAAATAATTTCAATACACAGAATTGAGAGCAATCATGCAATATATCACCCACGAGTATGCTAAAAAAGGGACCCAACTAATAAGCAGAGAGTTCAAGAATATGGCGATTACAGGGAAAGGTAAACTTCTCAGATCCAGTATTTTTTTCCCCTTTTTAATTTGTTTATTCTTTGATTTAATATAGTTCTTTTATTTGAATCCACTTCACAATTTGAAATCAATCAAATTTTATAGTATTCTTTATTTTTCATTTTTTCTCTAATGTTGTAGGGTCCCAAGATTCAAACTAGATTTTTGAAGGATAATGATCTTATTAAATTGAAACAAGGTCAGGAAATAACTATATCAACTGATTATAGCATAAAAAGAGATGAGAATACAATCTATGTGAGCTACAAAAAAGTTGACTGAGGATGTGAAGCCTGGTAGTATAATACTATGCTCAGATGAAATTATCTCATTCACGGTCTTATCATATGACAAAAAATTAGATTTGGTTTGATGTCGCTATGAGAACTTGATAGTTCTTGGCAAGAGAAAGAATGTTAATATTTTTGGAGTGATAGTAGATCTCCCTATACTGACAGAGAAAGACAAGGAAGATATCTTAAAATAGGGAGTTCCCAAAAAAATTGACATGATTTTTTTTCTTTTGTTCGACAAGGTTCAGACTTGGTGAAAGTTTAAAAAGTGCTGGAATAATATGCAAAGAACATTTATCTCATGTCAAAGGTATGATCTTTCTTCATAATATAATGTGGCTGTTTATAATCATAAATTTTTTTATTAAAATTTATAATTTATATTTGTATAAATAATCAAAATTTATATCAAAATTTTTATGTTTTAAAATATATATGTCATGACTCATAAGTCTCATAAGTTTCATAAGTTTCACAAATTTATAAACTATAGTATTATTATCAGAATATATTATGTGGATTCCAATGTATTTAATATATTATGTGAGTTATTGTTAAAGTAAATAGCATAATATATTTTTATCAGAATATATTATCATAATTATTAATTAGTGTAATTAGTGAAATTAATAATTATTGAATTTCATTATTTTATTTGATTTGAATTGATTTGAATGAATAAATTAGGTAAATTAATAAATTTGATAAATTTGGTAAATTAATGACATCACATAAGATTAATTATTTGATTTGAGTTGATTGAAAATGTTTGAATTGAAATTTAAAAATAATTATTTTTATTATTTGACCATTGTAGGATAATTAATGACATCACATTAAATGAATTATTTAATTTGAATTGAAATTAAAAAAATATTAATTTTATTATTTGATTTGAATTGAAATATATAAATAATAAATTGTTGAAATATACATACACTAGGATCAAGACATATTAGAATTAATTATTGATCATATGTATAAAATTTCTTTACAGTTCATTATACTAAATTCCATATGAACATTTTAATTTGATTGTTATTTTTTTGTAAAAAATTTTAAATTAAAAACTTTTTATTGATTATACATACATCTTATTATTTTATTTCATTTGATGACTTATTCTATATCATAATATAATATGGTCATTTATTATCATAAATTTTTATTAAAATTTATAATTTATATTTGTATAAATAATCAAAATTTATATTAGAATATTTACATTTAAAAAGTATATTTCATAACTCATAAATCTTATAAGTTTCATAAATTTCACAAATTTACAAATTATAGTATTATTATTAGAATATATTATGTGGATCCCGATATATTTAATATATTATGTGAGTTATTGTTAAAGTAAATAGCAGAATATATTTTTATTATAATATATTATAATAATTATTAATAAGTGAAATTAATAATAAGTAGATGTTCTTATTTTATTTAATTTGAATTGATTTGAATGAATAAATAAATTAGGTAAATTAATAAATTTGATAAATTAATGACATCACATAATATTAATTATTTGATTTGAATTTATTTAAATGATTTGAATTGAAATTAAAAAAATTATTTTTATTATTTGACCACTATAGTGTCTTAGAGAATTTTTTTAGTAGGTAAAATAAAATTTGATTATGGAATTGATATGTGAATTAAAAAATTTGATTTATTTGACTTTATTTTGATTTCCTTCCAAAATAGTTTTTAATTTAATAGAAATCAAAATTTGAGATATGAATCTTTAAATTATTATCCTTTGACTAAAGAAAAAGATAAAAATTAAATTATTAAAAGACAAAATCTGAGGCCTAGAGATCCAGTTCAAATGTAGCAGCAACCTTCAATGTTTTTTTTTCTATGGATTCGATTGAAACAAAAAATACACATTCATAAGTAAAGATGAAATCAATATTCAATTAATCACCGATCCATATAACAAATTATTTATAACAAATAACAAATAATCCGTAAATTAACAAATTAATTAATTTATCTGTTTTATTTATTTAAATTTATTCTATTACATAAATAAATCAATTCAAATCAAAGTTAAAGTAGATAAAATAAATTTGATTATGGAACTAATAAATCAATTAAAAATATTTACTTATTTACATTTAAAAAATATATGTCATAACTCATAAGTTTCATATAAATCAATTGTAATTATTATTATTTTTATAAATTACAAAAATTTTTAGAGTTATAATTTAATCGTACATCACACAGGTCACAATACTAGTGTATAAATAATTTACATCTTTAAAAATTTGTGTGATTTATAACAAATAATAATAATTGATTGACAGAAAATATAAAGACAAATATTTTAAAATATTTACATTAAATATGCATAAAAAATTAAATTATCTAATAAATAACATGATATAAAAAAATGAAATTTGAAGGTTAGTAATTTAAACTATAATATAATGTATTATAATTTGATAAAATATAATTATAACATTTATTTATGTTATTAAATATTTAATTAAAACTTGTCTACATAAATATTAACAACAAATTAAATTAAATTATTTTATTTAGAATAAAGAGTATCGTATTAATTGATATAAGACTCTACATACCAATAAATAATGTTTTAAATTATATTAATTTATATTATTAATTATTTAATTACCAAAATTTATTTAATATGTTTAATGTAATGTGATTAATTTAATGTTATTAAATTTTAATTATAATTCAATTCAATGTATTTGAAAGTGTAATTTGAAATTTCATATTTTTGAAAACAATAAAAAATTATTATGTTAATGAGTAGATAAAAATGTTAATTTAAATTTTTTATTTTAAATTTTTTGAATTGACATTCATCATTTAATACGTCATATTGTTATAGAAATGTTAATTTTACATTTTAAGTAGATTTTTCATTTATGTTAATACATTAGATTTTTTATTTTAATAAGATTTTTCATTTTAAATTTTAATTGTTAATTTAGCTTTCTAAAAATGGTAATAATAGATAATAAAAAAATAGTACCCTTTCATTTGGGAAAAAGATTAACAGTCATTGTTTAATACATTAGATTGTTATATCCGATTGCAAAGCTATTATGAGAAACAACGTACAACTTCGAAAAGATAATTGTTACTGAAAGATATACAAAATTTTATTAATCACATTTATAAATAATTAACTCATTCACATTTGTTAAACTTTATTTGAAAATCCAACAGATGAATTAAACATATTTAAGAAGATAAGCAAAAATAAAAAGTAAAAATACATGTTTAAATTGTGTGCATTTAACAATAAAGTACTTAATTTACAGAAAAAAACAACGATAAATAATAAAGCCCAACAAATGCACTTTGTATTCATACAAAACAATAAAAAAGAAACCAAGCACCATAAAAAGTTTATTGATTAAAATATTGCGATAGGTAAAATACATAGAACAATATTTATGAATCACTCAACATCTTTAATAGACTTATTAATTTTTTCATTTTTCACAACTTTCTTAATGTTAGAAAACATCTGAAAAGCACTCAAATCATTATCATCATTATCATCGTCTTTGTTGATTTCAGCAAAAGGCCTTTTCATAGGTATAATAAAATATGAAGTGTTTCTATTTTCAGATTTTGAAACATTTGAACTACATCCCTAAATAATATGATATGAATAATTCAGTGAATAACAAAATGAAATCAAGAAGTAAAATGCACATATAAAAAACAGAATAATCTAATTGTATAAACTTTCGACAAGTCACTTGCATCATTGCTATCAAAGTCTCTATCATAAGACTAACTTATTTTAGAACCAAGGACAGATTGACTTAGCATGTCAGTGTCATATGTCAAACAAGTAATCAAATAGACTGAATTGATACCTCTAATATTACATGAATCAACGCTAACTCTAAATGAAAACCTGTTTCCAACAAACATATCCAACTTTTTCCAGGGTCTGAGTAACATTAGTAGATTTCTACATTCACATTAAAATCAAATTTGTAAAAGATCGAAAAATAAAAAATAATCAATAATGAATGAGTCACTACTAATCAAATAAACAAAGTCCAGAAGCTCTTTTGTAGTATACTGTAAAAATTTGTACACCTCTTGGTAAAAAACAACAAATGAAGCACCACATCTATCATCGATGACCTTCATTTCAACTTTGAACCTACAATTTCTTAACAGATAGGAAATTGATAAGTGATAATTATAGGTATTGAGAAGCAACATCTAATAAAGATTTAAAAAAAAATTACAAACCTTGGAACTATAGAAGAAGCATAATTATTATACTTTTCATTGTAAAATCGACTTCCATATGGCATTACTCCCTTTGAGCACTTCTTGCAAGAATTATAGAACTAACCATGTTCTTTAATTATGAGAGAGATGGTAGCAATAACAACACATACAGAATGAAAACTAATTATGTAAGAAGAATAAATAATACAAACACTGAAACAATACATAATAGTTAGAATGTCTCTTTATTTATATAAGGGGAGAAAGGAATATAGACAATTCATGATTATTGAATATTAAACATAATAAATTGAATATAATGGCAATAATTATATAGCAATTAATGTTATTGAATTTCAATTCAAATTAATTCAATTCAAATAATAAAGGTAATTGTTATTGAATTTCAATTCAATCAATTCAAATCAAATAATTCAAATAAACTCAATTCAATTCCACTCTTCCACCAATTCAAATCAAATAATAAAGGTAATTGTTATTGAATTTCAATTCAATCAATTCAAATGAGATAATTTAAATCAGTTCAATCAATTCAATTAAATTCAATTTAATTACACCATTCCACCACATGTTGTCATTAATTTACCAAATTTATTTATTTAAATTTATTCTATCTATATAATAAACTAAAACAATTCCACTATAGAGTATTAATTATATGGATGTCATTAAATAACATGTAATAAAATTAATAAATTAAAATGAAAATTAAATGAATAAATTATGTAAATGAATAAATTTAGTCCTATTAATGACACCACAATAAATTCATTATAAGCAACCTTTTTGAAATGTACTTAGGGCCCTCCTTTAAATTCCGTGAAGATTACAATATATTAAATGTAAATTGGTGTGATTGATTCTATAATGCATTCAAATGAATTTGAAAAATTTTCATTTAAATGAATTCAAACCATCTCTTTTAAAACTGTGAGTTATTATAAATTTTGAGTGTTTGGAGCTCAGTCTAAAGCTGGAAGGATTCTATGTTTGGAAAGTTTATATCAGTTGCCTCCGTGTCAATCTAAAGCTCGATCTCAAGCTATTACAATGCGTTTCAAGCTTTATGAGTGGCCGAATGTTGAGTGTCATGCGTTCAACTAAGAAGCAGTAATAAAGGAATGATTGGATGGCTCGTGATAAACAGAGAGTCCAAAAAGATGGCGATTACAAAGAAAATGTACACTCTTCGGATCCATTATTTTTCTCCCTTTTTAATTGGTTTGTTCTTTGATTTGATAGAGTTCTTTTGTTTGAATCTATTTTATATCTTGGATTCAATCAAATTTTAGGTGTTCTTTATTTTTCATTTTATCTCTAATATTGTAAAACCCCAAGATTTGAACTAAATTTTTGAAGGATAGTAATTTTATTAAATTAAAACAAGGTCAGGAAATAACCATATCAACTGGCTATAGTATAAAGAGATATAAAAATACAATCTGTATGAGCTACAAAAAGTTGGCTAAGGATATGCCTGGTAGTAAAATATTGTGCTCAGATGGAACTATCTTATTTATGGTCTTATTATGTGATAAAAAATTATGTTTGGTTTAATGTCGCTATGAGAACTCTATAGTTTTTAGCGAGAGAAAGAATATTAATCTTCTTGAAGTGATAGTGAATCTTTCCACATTGACAGAAAAAGACAAGGAAGATATCTTGAAATGGGGAGTTCCCAACAAAATTAACAAATTGTTCTTTCTTTTGTTTGAAAATGTTCAGACTTTGTGGAAGTTCAGAAACTGTTGGGATAGCATGCAAAGAACATTCTTCTCATGTCAAAGGTATGGTTTTTTTTTTTCATAATATAATGTGGCGGTTTATTATCATAAATTTTTTATTAAAATTTATAATTTGCATCAGAATATTTATGTTTAAAAAATATATTTTATAACTTATAAATCTCATAAGTTTCACAAATTTACAAATATAGTATTATTATAAGAATATATTATGTAGATTCTAATGTATTTAATATATTATGTGAGTTATTGTTAAAGTAAATAGCAAAATATATTTTTTATCAGAATACATTATTATAATTATTAATTAGTGTAATTACTGAAATTAATAATTAGTGAATTTCATTATTTGATTTGATTTGAATTGATTTGAATGAATAAATTAAGTAAATTAATAAATTTGATAAATTTGGTAAATTAATGACATCACATAATATTAATTATTTGATTTGAACTGAAATTCAAAAATAATTTCCTTTATTATTTGACCATTATAGGATAATTAATGACATCACATTAAATAAATTATTTTATTTGAATTGAAATTTAAAAATAATTATTGTTTGATTTGAATCGAAATATATAGATAATAAATTGTTGAAAAATGCATACATGAAGATCAAGATATATTAGGATTAATTATTAATCATATGTATAAATTTTTTTTTTTACAATTGATTATCATACATTGCATATAAAAATTTTTAATTTGATTATTATTTTTTTATAAAAACTTTTTAATGATTACACATACATCTTATTATTTTATTTCATTTAATGACTTATTCTACATCATAATATAATGTGGTCGTTTATTATTATAAATTTTTATTGAAATTAATATATATTTTTATAAATAATCAAAATTTATATCAGGATATTTACGTTTAAAAAGTATATATCATAATTCATAAGTCTTATAAGTTTCATAAATTTCACAAATTTATAAATCATAGTATTATTATTAGAATATATTATGTGGGTCCTAATGTATTTAATATATTATGTGGTTTATTATTAAAGTGAATAGTAAAATATATTTTTATTAGAATATACTATCATAATTATTAATAAGTGAAATTAATAATTAGTGAATTTTGTTATTTTATTTAATTTGAATTGATTTGAATGAATAAATAAATTAGGTAAATTAATAAATTTGATAAATTTTTTAAATTAATGACATTGCATAATATTAATTATTTGATATGAATTGATTTAAATGATTTGAATTGAAATTAAAAATAATAATTACTTTTATTATTCGACTGTTGTAGTGTCTTAGAGTATTTTTTTAGCAGGTAAAATAATTTTAATTATAAAATTGATATATGAATTAAAAATTTACTGACTTTATTTTGATTTCTTTCCAAAATAATTCTTAATTTAATAGAAATCAAAGTTTGAGATTTGAATATTTAAATTATTATCCCTTAACTGAAGAAAGAGATAAAAGTCAAACTTTTGAAATATGAAATCTGAAGCCTAGAGATTTAATCCAAATGTAACAGTAACCTTCAATGTTTTTCTTTTATAAATCCAATTGAAACAAAAAAAATATTTAAAAGTAAAGATGAAATTAATATTCAATCGATCACTGATCTTTGTAACAAATAATTTATAACAAATAATAAATAATCCACAAATTAACAAATTAATTAATTTACCTATTTTATTCATTTAAATTTATTCTATTAAATAAATAAATCAATTCAAATTAAAGTTAGTGTAGGTACAATAAATTTGATTATAAAACTGATAAATCAATTTAAAATATTTAGTTACTTACGTTTAAAAAGTATGTGTCATAACTCATAAGTTTCATATAAATCAACTATAATTATTATTATTTTTATAAGTTACGAAAGTTTTTAGATTTACAATTTAACCGTGCATCGCACATGTCACAATACTAATTATTCTTAATTTAATGACATGTCTCAATTAATGCCCAAGAGTGGAATTGTTGTAGTCTATTATATAGAATAATAAAGGTAATTGTTATTAAATTTCAATTTAAATCAATTCAGTCAATTCAAACTAGATAATTTAAATCAATTCAATTTAATCTATCTATATAATAGACTAAAACAATTCCACTCTAGGGCATTAATTATTGGTAGGTCATTAAATTATGATGATAGAATAAATTTAAATGAATAAAATTGGTAATTTAATCACATCACATTAAATGAATTTGAAAAAAATTAGGGTATATTACTATGTAATTGCTATAATTTTTATATAATTAGTTTATAATTGATATAATTGCTATATAATTGGTATGTAATTACAATAATTGCTATATAATTGATAAATTACGTAAACTTTTCAATTGAAATATAATATATTATTATTTGATAAATTAACATTTATTATATACAAATAATCAAATAATTAATTGCTATATAAAAACTAACATACAAATTTTCATATTATTTATTTCTCTTCTTAAATAATTATAATAAAATTTAAAATTACCTCAATCAAATCAAACTATAATAATAAATTATCACTCATTTTTCTTTTTTCTATATAAGCATACTAGACTTTTTTATTGCACCATCATCAATGGCCACTCTCCTATCTTTATGGAGAGATTTTTAAAAATTGACCATCATTATTAGCCAATTTGGAGGCTTTTTCATTTTTCAAAATTAAAATTTTAAAATTTAAAATTAATGTAGATATTTATATATTTCTTTTGTAAAACTCATCCATATTTGCATATCTCTTTCTCTCACACAATTTTCCTTCTTTTTTGTCTTTAATTTTGCTTCTTATTCCTTTACATGGTTGAAAGACAATAATGACGATTTATTATCAAATGTTTAAAGTAATGTTTCTTTCACATCATTTGGTATCATAGCTCAATTTTCTTTTTATTTATTTTTTCTGATCTATGCAGTTCACGTATTGTTCACATTTGCGATTACTGTTCATTCGATTGTGATTTTTGATTTTTTTTCTCTTTCGTTCTTTGCTTCTTTTTTTCTACTTTTTTTCATTTCTGTATTTGTTCTCTGTTGTTATTTTTCGTGTTTCTGGTTTGTTTATGTTTCTTTTTGGTCTTTTGGTTTTTTATTTCTGTCTGTTGTATTTTATTTTTGCATTGTTCTAGTTTTCTAATTCCAATTTCGCTTTATTGTTTTTGTCATTATATTTTCTTGAGGAAAGCAGGTCATGAGAAAGATCAAAGCCTAAAAGAAAAAAATGATACTATTGAGGTAGTTACTTGTGTTTGAACAATATAATTTGATTATGTTTAAATTAATTTTTTTTCTAGTTTTCTCATCTAATAAGATTAATGAATAATCCTTTTTAGTCTTACTGTGAGCAAAGGGTAGAAGCCTCCCTATGAAGAGAAACTTCAGGCAATGTCGAGATTACATGTGTGGATTAATTGAATGCTAATTTAGGATTTAAAATATTAAATTTTAAAATTGGGATGTGATGTGTATTTCTCTTGATTATCTTCTTTTTGTTGTTTTAAAATTTTGTGGATATGTAAGTTATGTTTTAAATTTTAATAAACCTATAGTTATTATCATTGTTGCTAATCCAAATATATATTTGTAGAAATAAAAGAAGAAACAATCAAAGGAAGATAATCATTTTGATCCTAGCAGATTTATTATGTTAGTAACTCTTATTTTAACTCATTTTTATCATTAATTAATATATTTATCTAAATTAATTTATGTAATATGTTTTTTTTCATTTGACGTAATTCACATTCAATATTCAAGGTATTTGTATCTAATGAATCATCTTATATGTATCTTAATATGGCTTAAATGTCTTATTATTTTTGTACATGTATTCTTTTATATATTTTTTAATTATTTTTATTTATTTGATAAATAAAAATTATGATATTTGTGTTAATTCGTGCATCGCACGGGTCACAATACTAGTTATATGTATAGCAAGGAAAAATTAATTTCCATATTTTTAAGTCAAGTCAATGAATAAAGTCTTTTGTGTATATAAATATCTAAAAAGGAAAAACAAAGGAAATAGAACAATTTCGAATTTGAAAAACAATGACAACGAAAACAAATCAAATTACAAGCCATTGCGTCTTCTTTGGGGTAGCAGACTTAAAACATTGATTATTTGAGCTGTAATCAAATAGTTTCGTAACCAGTACTATGCACGGATGAATTATAAAGTTAAAAATTTTTGTAACTTATAAAAATAATAATAATTATAATTAATTTATATAAAATTTATGAGCTATAACATATACTTTTTAAACACAACTATTTTGAATTGATTTATCAGTTCTATAATTAAATTTATTTTACTTACTCTAATTTTAATTTGAATTGATTTATTTATTTAATAAAATAAATTTAAATAAATAAAATATGTAAATTTGTTAATTTATGGATTATTTGTTATTTATTATAAATTATTTGTTATACTGATCTAAGATTGATTGAATATTGATTTCATATTTACTTTTGAATCCATCTTTTTTGGTTTCAATTAAATCCAAAGAAGAAAAACATTGAATGTTGCTATTACGATTGCATTGGATCTCCAGACCTCAGATTTCGTCTTTCAAGAATTTGATTTTCATCTCTTTCTTCAGTTAAGGGATTATAATTTAAAGATTTATATCTCAAACTTTGATTTCTATTAAATTAAGAATTATTTTGAAAATAAATCAAAATAAAGTCAAATAAAGTATTTTTTTAATTCACATATCAATTCCATAATCAAATTTATTTTACCTACTAAAAAAATCTTCTAAGACATTACAGTAGTCAAATAATAAAGGTAATTTCTTTTTGAATTTCAATTGAAATCATTTAAATCAATTGAAATCAAATAATTAATATTATGTGATGTCATTAATTTACCAAATTTATTTATTCATGAAAATCAATTCAAATCAAATAAAATAATGAAATTTACTAATTATTAATTTCAGTAATTAATAATTATGATAATATATTCTAATAAAAATATATTCCACTATTCACTTTAGCAATAACCTACATAATATATTAAATATATTGTGACCCATATAATCTGATAGTAATACTATAATTTATAAATTTGTAAAACTCATGAAACTTATGAGACTTATGAGTTATGACATATACTCTTTAAACGTAAATATTCTTATATAAATTTTGATTATTTATACAAATATGAATTATAAATTTTAATATAATATTTATGATAATAAATGACCACATTATATTGTGATGTATAATAAGTTATCAAATGGAATAAAATAATGAGATGTATGTGTAATTAATAAAAAGATTTTAATTTAAAATTTTTTTGCAACAATAAAAATTGAATTAAAAATATTCATATAGAATGTAGGATAATCAAATATAAATTTTTTTTATGTGTATGATTAAGAATTAATTCCATATATCTTAATCCTCAAGTATGTATATTTCAACAATTTATTATGTATATATTTCAATTCAAATCAAATAATAAATGTAATTGTTTTTGAATTTCAAATCAAATCAAATAATTTATTTAATATGATGTCATTATTTATCTTATAGTGGTCAAATAATAAAGGTAATTATTTTTTAATTTCAATTCAAATCATTTCTGTAATACCCGTAAAAAAAAAATTTCAGTATATGATACTATTTACCTATATAGCACTATTCACGTATACAGAACTGTTCACGTATATGGTCATCATGAATGAGTGCTAATTTTGATTTGGAGTAATTCAATGGAGAAAATGATCTCTCTGTCTATTTAATTTCCCATATGCTTATGTGAATCTTGTTATCTTGTATGTGTATGTTGATGAAAATACATATTTTCACAATATTGTATAAATTGTGGGATGTGGCAATAATCCCACGGTTAAGATGTGGATTGGGCATAAGAGGAAACAAGAAAGAAATTGGGAGAAAAATGATGTTTTATATTAGAAAATTTTCCTTAGGGACTAAATTGAAAGGAAACTTAAATAGTAAATTGATTATACTGGTAGATGAGACCTATAAGTAAAATTGGTAGGTGAGACTAATAAGTGAAATAGTAAGTGAGACTAGTAGATGAAACTGGTAGATGAAAACTAGTAAGTGAAACTAGTAGATGAAAACTGGTAAGTGAAACTGGTAGATGAAAACTGGTAAGTGAAGCTGGTAGATGAAAACTGGTAAGTGAAACTGGTAAATGAAAACTGGTAAGTGAAACTGGTAGATAAAAACTGGTAAGTGAAACTGGTAGATGAAAACTGGTAAGTGAAACTGGTAGATGAAATAGTATAGGAGAACGGTAGATGGAATAGTAGCAAATAGTACCATAACTTCTCCTATAAATAGGCCCTTCTATTTCACTTGTAAACACACACCTCTAGTTTCTTTTCTTTCCTCTCCTCAAACTTCTTTTACCCCGGCACTAGGTCTCTGAGATTTTAAGCATTTTTCTGTCAGCTTAGATCCAAGGTGAGAATACTATACCCTTTCTTATAATTATACAAGTTAAATTCTTTAGTATATTTTGTGGTTGCAGCTTTAGCTGATCCTCCACACTAGAAAAGAACTTTTCCTAGTACGAATAGTGATCGTATGTATTTATACCGTATTTATGAATAGTATTCGTATATATGAATAGTAACCATATATATGAATAGTATCTATACGTATGAATATTGACCGTACGTACGAATAGCAATCATACGTATGAATAGTGATAGTACGTATGAATAATAACCGTACGTATGAATAGTGACCATATGTATGAATAGTGACGTAAATGTAAATATTAATCATACGTATTTTTTTGACTATTACAAGAGTCGAAGGAAAAGGAGAGAACAAAGCATCCCAATGGATATGCATGTTTAGCTTTGAGCCTTCAATGAGATTTTGGACATCCTTTGATTGATATAAGATGTAGAAATCTAGCTCGGACTCGAGGTGAGGGATCTAGCTATACCTTGTATGATTATATTTTCTAGGATTGTACTTTCTAAAGTTTCGTAAAATGATATCATGTGATAAGGTGATTATGTGTTTGACATACATGATATAAGGTACCACATGCATATAATTTGAGCTTGCAAACTGTATGTGGATGAAGGAATATAGAACTTTATACTATACCTGAATTTTGAAAATTTGAGCTCAGTTGAAGGATTGATCTATCTTTGTCTTGTTTGATTTATTTTTAAAAATTAGTTTGTTAGAAGATATAATAAATTAAGGAATGAATATATTTTCTATATATTGGGATAGAGCTTGCAAAGGAAATCATGTGAATGGTTGATGATTATGAATGACATGGATTTATTAAAGTTCATGATGTGCATATGAATGCTCTTGATTGTGCAATTGATTGTATTTGAAAGAAACAGAGATTTCGAACACTTTTGCGTCCTTTGAGGATAGGGGTGAAATAAGGTTGAATTGTTTGACGTCCTTTTAAGGACTTGACACAAGATATTCAATGTATGAAATTATACACATAGAATGGTTGAGGGCTTGACCCAAGATACCAATGCATGGAATTATACACATGGAATGGTTGAGGGCTTGACCCAGGATACCAATGCATGGAATTATACACATGGAATGGTTGAGGGCTTGACCCAGGATACCAATGCATGGAATTATACACATGGAATGGTTGAGGGCTTGACCCAAGATACCAATGCATGGAATTATACACATGGAATGGTTGAGGGTTTGATTTCCCAAGATACCAATGCATGTAATAGTTGTAGACATGAATATATCTTTAAGCAGAAATATTACCTACGGGCAGAACACGCCTTCGGGCAGAATGACATCCACAAGTGGGATAATGCTTTCGGGCGAGGTGCATGTGATTATTTACGAACTTTCTTATGGTGAATTCCTCTTGACTTACATTTATGTCATGAATTATTAATGTTGTGAGTTTTTCACATGTTCATACATGATTATATGTACTTTTGGCATGCATAATTGATTATATGTGCGGTAAGGCTATTTTATGGTGAGTCAAGTGGATAAGACTCACCCCCTCATAGTTTCAGGTAAAGAAGGCCCTTTAACTTCGAGGATGAACGTGTCGATGATGCCTCCCCTTTGTTCGGGGTACGGTAACAGACTTAATTATGTTGTTTTAGTAATTTTAGAAAGCTCTGTAATCGGGTAGGTCATGTATTGTTGTATAGGATGGTTAAATGTGAAGACATTCTCTTATTTTACTTCTTCATTGTGTAATTTAAAACAATTATATTTAAAGTAATAATTGGATTAAGGAAAGAGTAATAAGTTAAATGGAAAGTTAAGCTTGCGGTGGTGTGGGTTTAGACATCTCCGCGCCGGTCACGGGCCTGGATGTAGGGCGTGACAATTTCAATCAATTCAAATCAAATAATTAATATTATGTGATGTCATTAATTTATCAAATTTATTAATTTATCTAAATAAAGAAATGATGACGCGTATAGCAGTTTTTAATTCAAGGTTTTCCACCATTTCATAGTTCAGATAATGTAATTACAAAATATAATTTTAGGGATACATTGTGTAATAATATATCACGATATTCAAGTTTATATGAGATCAATATAGGAAGAATCTAACTCTGAAAGTTAGATAACAAAAATATTAAGATCTAATGAAGATGAAAGTTTACATATTTCGAAAAGTTCAACGGGACTACCTCAGTAATAGACATCACTTTTCTTATTATTGCTAATTGGAAAATACCTGCATTTGAGATATATGGAAAAATAGGTTTGGATTTTGAGATAAAAACTACTATGATTTGGAGGAAGATAGAGATGAGTTTTTAAGAATATTGAAGCCCATGTAAATGTGAAGAAAAAAAAGTTCATGAAGTAAGGATACATGTTAAAATAGAAATTTTACAGAACGTGTAAGAGAAATGATAATATATTTACAACACAAATTAAAAGAACTTACTAATGTCAGAATTATAGAAAAATTAATGCCTTTAAACTTCTTCTTGTAGGAAAATTTACATCCCTTAGAGGAAACAAATTGTTGCAGTAATAGACATGAAGATTGAGTAGATAATCTGTCAGAGCTATAGAGGGTTGAGCAACACAGCGCCAGGGAAATAATGCTAGTTCATTAGAACATGATCTTCTTCTTCGATTCAAAAAAACTGTGGTAGGAAAATAGTACCAGTCCATTGTATCATGATCTTCTTCTTTGAGATATATATGGACGAAAAAACAAAGAATTGAAGAAACGTATTTAAAGGGGAAAAAAAGGCTGGAGCCTTAAGAAGTCAGATCACCAGGTGTTGGTTGAGTTCTTGATAGACAGAAGAAGGTGATCAAATAGCGAAATAAACAGCGAAAGCTTGGTTAGGAGAGAAAGCATTGTCGAGTTGCACCAGTGAATTCAGACAAGGAAAATAGATAGACATGATGGAGAATAGAATTTTGTAGTTTATAGCTTCTAAAGATAGATTTATAACAATTAATTATTTGATTATTTGTATATAATAAATGCTAGTTTATCAAATGACAATATATTATATTTCAACAGAAAAGTTTACCTAATTTATCAATTATATAGTAATTATAGCATTAATTATAATTGAATTTATCCTAAGTTTTCAAATTCATTTAATATGATGTGATTAATTTACCTAATTTATTCATTAAATTTATTCATTTAAATTTAATGTATTATATTGATTTATTCTATTTATAATATTATTCTTAATTTAATGACATTCCTACAATTATTTTAATTCAAATCAATTCAAATTCAAATCAAATAATTCAAACTAATTCAATTAATTCAATTCAATTTCACCATTCCACCAAAAGTTATTTAATGTGACGTCATTAATTTACCAAACCTATTAATTTACCTACTTTATTCATTTAAATTTATTATATTTATTATATTTTTCTTAATTTAATGACATACCTGCAATTAATACCCTAGAATGAAATTGTTGTATTTATGATTCACTTATTATCACTTCTTAATGTGAGCAAAGAGTAGATCCCTCCCTATGAAGAGAAACTTCAGGCAATGCTGAGATTACATGTGTGTGGATTGATTGAATGCTAATTTAATATTTAAAACATTAAATTTTAAAGTTAGGACGTGATGTATATTTCTTCCATTGATTATCTTTTTTTTTTTTGTTGTTTTAAGATTTTGTGGGTATGTAAGTTATGTTTTAAATTTCAATAAATCTATTGTTGCTAATCCAAATGTATATTTGCAGTAATAGAAAAAACAGTCAAAGGAATATAAGGATTTTGATCCTAGCAGACCTATTAGATTAGTAACTTTTATTTCAACTCATTTTTATCATTAATTAATACATTTATCTAAATTAATTCATGTAATATTTTATTTTTTATTCTTATTTTCATTTGACGTTATTCACATTCAATCTTCAAGGTATTTATATCCAATAAATTATCTTATATGTGTCTTAATATAACTTGAACATCTTATTATTTTTGTACATGTATTCTTTTATATATTTTTTTAATTAATTTATTTATTTGATAAATAAAATTTATAACATTTGTATTAATTCATGCATCACATATGTCACAACACTAATTTAAGCTATTTTCCGGCCAAGGACATGCAAGACTTCAAAAAAATATATATAATTTTAAAGTAGAGAACAAAGTACGTTCGATTCTTTAAATATCATTATTAATTATTTTACGAAAGGGAATAATCTCCTTTTCTAAGGCAAATACTATTTTATGCTTTTCAATTATATGTATAGCAAGGAAAAATTAATTTCCATATTTTAAAGTCAAGTCAATGAATAAATTCTTTTGCGTATATAAATATCTAAAAAGGAAAAACAAAGGAAATAGAACAATTTCGAATTTGAAAAACAATGACAACGAAAACAAATCAGATTACAAGCCATTGCGTCTTCTTTGGGGGTAGAAGAGTTAAAACATTGATTATTTGCGCTGTAATCAAATAGTTAATATATATGTTCGGCGAATATTTATTCATTTTTTCTAAGTAAATAAATAAGTCATTTGAGTCTATACAAAATTAATTGCTGTAAGTCAGGCCACAAACTATTGCCTTTGGTCTTGGGCAAAAGACTTCAAATGATTTTTGATGTTGAATATAAAAAACATAAAATTTATTAAGTATTATAGAGATATATTTTAGAACAATTTTTTTAAATTTTTTTTAAATAGGAACAATTAAAACATCTTTTTATCTATTTTCGAAAACAAGCAAAAAACACAATGACATAGTGGTTAATATATATGTTCATTAACAGTACTTGAGTAAATGGAATTCACTCAAAAAAAAAGAAGAAAACACTGCTAAAATCTAAACGGTTAGCTCGCAATCTATTATATATATAGAGTAAAAATTTTAATATTTTTTTAAAATATAATTTATACATATAAAATATTATTTTTTTAATATGTTTAAATAATCAATAATTTCAATTTTTTAAATTAATATTATATTTAGAAAATTTTTATATTTATTTTTAAAAAATTACAAAAATTTTCGTAACCAAAATTATTTTATTTATTAAATATAATGTTATAAAATATAAAAAATAATAAAGTTATTTATTTATACTGAATAATACATTTTTTTTGTAAAAAATAAAAATTTAAACGGACTAATCCATTTAGACACATTTTTTAAACAAACTTAAAATAACATGTCTAAATCTCCAAACCTACCCTTTTTATGGGTCGTTACAAGTTGACCAATGGGATTTGAACTGTTATGACACTACTATCATTAATCTTTGTGAAAACAATACTCATCCATCGCTTTATTACTTATACTACTCATTCAACGTGATTTACTTGCCAAAGTCTTAACATATATAATTCTTCCCAATATTCTCAATTTTTAATCCCTATCTTAGTTCCAACATATATAATTTTAAAGAAGAGAATATAATTTACCGGTTTCATACCTCAAGAAATATGGGCATTAAGCACTCTCAGCTCTCTTGATATTGGTGTGTGTTATCTCACTGGAGAAATTCCTAAGGAAATTGGAAACTTGAGGAATCTAGCATTTTTACGTCTTGGCAATAATTCCCTTTCAAGTCCCTACAACAATTGGAAACTTGATCAACTTACGAACACTTTTCCTTGATAAAAAAACTGTCCTTTGCTCCATTCCCGCCTCCATTGGAAACTTGATCAATTTAGAAAATCTTATTCTTGGTCATAATCTCTTCCCTTTCTGGTTTCATTCCCTCTTCAATTGGAAGCCTTACCAAGTTACACCAGCTTCATCTCTTTGACAATAGTCTCTCAGGTTCTATTCCTATCACCCTTGGAAAGTTGGCCAATTTGAAAGAACTTAGACTTGCAAATAATAATCTCTCTGGACCTGTTCCTATCACTATAGGAAACTTGACACAACTTACAGACCTAGAACTTCTCATGAACAAATTCAATGGTAGCAGTCCACTAGAAATGAATAACCTTACCTGCTTGGTCAGCTTACAACTAGGAATAAATGATTTCATCGGTCCCTTGCCACAAGATATTTGCCTTAGTGGATCACTAACACGTTTTTGTGTAGATAGGAACCATTTAACCGGTCCAATTCCAAGAAGTTTGAAGAATTGCTCCACTCTAATTAGGCTGAGGCTTGATGGTAACGACTTGGTTGGAAATATGACTAACAGTTTTGACGTATGCCCAAATTTGAACTATATCGACCTAAGTGGCAATAAATTGTATGGTCACCTTTCTTCAAAGTGGGGCAAGTGTCATAATCTCACAAGCCTCATGATTTCCAACAATAATCTTTCTGGTGGCATACCACCAGAAATAGGAGAGTCAATCCGATTGCAACGGCTAGATCTCTCTTCAAATTATTTAACTGGAGGAATTGCAAAAGAGCTAGGTAAGTTAACCATGATGACTGAACTCTTTCTGAGCAATAATCAACTTTCAGGCAAGGTTCCTGTAGAAATAGGATCATTGAATCAACTTCAAAAATTGGAGTTGGCAGCAAATCATTTCAATGGCTCAATGGCAAAAGAGCTTGGACAATTTCGCAATTTATGGCTCGTGAATTTGAGCTTTAATAACATTAAGGATAGCATTCCGATTGAGTTTGGTCAATTACAAGCGCTTCAACAACTTGATCTTTGTTACAATTTGTTGAGTGGAAGGATACCAACAACACTTGGAAATTTGAAAAGCTTGACATTGTTGAATCTCTCACATAATAATCTCTCTGGCGCTGTTGTCCCAAGCTTTGATGGTATGTTAAGCTTGTTATCAATTGACATATCATATAACCAATTGGAGGGCTCCCTTCCCAATATTTCAGCCTTTCAAAACATTATATTTGAAGCATTGAGGAATAATAAAGGTTTGTGTGGTAATGTTATTGGCTTAAATTCTTGCAATAAATTTAGCAATTACCCACATGGTCATCAAAACAAAAAACACAAACTATTGATATTACTCACTTCTTTGGGTACATTAATGCTAGTCGTGCTTGGAGTTTCAAGTATTCTAATTCTTCAAAACTCAAAGAAAGCAAAAGGCCAAGACAGAGAAGGACAAACACAAAGCCTTTTCTCCATATGGGGTTTTGATGGGGAAATTGTGTATGAAAAAGTTATTGAGGCCATAGAGAATTTCAATGACAAATATTTCATAGGGGTAGGAGGACAAGGAAGTGTGTACAAGGCTGAGTTGGTTACAGGTCAGTTTTTTTTTGTCAAGAAACTTCATTCGCATTCAAATACAACAGAATCCTCCAGGATCAAGGCTTTTAAAAGTGAGATTCAAGCCTTGATAGAAATCAAACATTGCAATATTGTGAAGCTATTTGGATATTTTTCAAATCCACAGCTCTTGTTCTTGATTTATGAGTTCTTAGAAGGTGGTAGTTTAGATACAATATTGAAAAAATGATGAACAAGCAATTACACTTGATTGGAATAGGAGGGTGAACATTATTAAAGGTGTGGTCAATACATTATTCCATATGCACCATGGATGCTCACGTGCTATAGATCATCACAACATATCAAGCAAGAATATTTTTTTAGACTCAGAATATCAAGAAGCCCACATAACTGACTTTGGAATAGCCAAGTTTCTCAAGTTTGACTTGAACAACATGACCTCATTTGCAGGAACCTTAGGCTATGCTGCTCCAGGTTAGGCCCTTTTGTTTGTACTTTAGAAAATACTACACTTTAAATTTCTCCATATTACCAAAAATTTGTTAGAACTTTATTTCCAATATGACTACTCTCTTATTTTAATGTGGTGCAGAGATTGCTTTCACTATGCAAGTGAATGAGAAATGTGATGTTTATAACTTTGGAGTTCTTACTTTGGAAATCCTCATGGGGAAGCATCTGGGAGAGCTTATTGATTCTTTGACAAAGTCTTCAACAACCTATGATTTGGCATTAAATGATGTGTTGGAACAACGACTTCCTTAACCCTCCAACCCAGTTCTAAAGAAGTGATGTTGACTACCAAACTAGCATTTGCTTGCTTGAACAAAAATCCATCTTCACGTCCAACCATGAGTCAAGTATCCGCAGAGCTTGTAGGGGCAAAACCTTATTTAGTGAACCTTGAAACCATTACACTTGGACAGCTCATCGAATATTAGACTTCTTGAAGGAATTTGTGTGTCTTATATATGTGTATGATGTTGTCCTTTATTTTCATTTGCACTTAAAGTTTATTGTATAATTTGTATCTTGCATGTGTTGGTGGCTCGTATAAGAATAAAGCAAGGTATTAATTAACCAATTATTAGTCTCTTGAAAGAAAGTGATATCAGTGAAGCTTTGCTATTGTATGTTATATATTGTGTGGATTTCAATATAATTTGTTTACTAAGTACATTAATAGTAACAAATTTAATATATAAAATGATAAAAAATAAAAGTTGACTTAAATATTCTTTTACAATTCAATATATATAATTTTCTTTTAACTTCAATATGATTATGTAAAATTTTCACTAATATATTTAATTGTTGAAAAATTGTTATTACTTTATGTGAAAAAAATATAAATAAACTGTCTACAAAAAGAAAAATTTCTTTTATTCACTTTGAATTACTTCTGTTCATATTGATTTATCAATTTAACAGTAGGCCCAACCAATTTGCCATAAACTAATTGCAAACTTGAATTTATTATGTAGACCAATTATTTGATGATTGGTTTAACCATTGAATTTTCTGGACCTACATGGTTTCTGTAACAGGATTTTCAATATTGATATTTTTTTAGATATGTTTTTTGGTTTCTTCAAAAAACATAATATTAAATCTATATTTTCCTGAAAAAGAACTTAAAATTCCAATACAGTTAGACTAAGCACATAAATAATTACTTTGCTACTTCTTAATCTCAAACACTCACAAAAAAGGATGCTAGTCCAAACATTGCCAAGTAGATGTAACTATAATTATTTTTAGCATATTAAAAAACCAGTCAACTTTTGCCCTAAGACTCACTTTGACAACAAAAAGAAAAAATATGAGAGGAAGAGAGGGTGGGAAGGCTATAAAAAGGGCCATGGAAAATTTGAGAGGAATCTTGAGAGATTCTTCCACAAACAAGGACAATGAGACTTTTTCCATTATTAGCATCAATTAAGAAGCAGAAGCAATCACTGAGAGCTCAGGGACAAATTTAGAAATTTTATTTAATGGGGTCAAGAAATAGTCTATAAATATTTTTATTAAAAAAATATTATATATATATCTACAAGCGATAAAAAATGATATAAAATACATAAGATATAAATTTATTAGGTGGTGCCTAGTAGGATACAACTAATTTTGAAATTCAATTTCAAAAAAACTTATTGGGTACGGTGTAGTATGGAGCAACATCTAAACTTTTGTAGAAGCAAAAAAATACTAAATATATTAATTTTAAAATTTGTGGGGGCAATTGCCCCCATACCATATAACATAGGTCCGTCCTTGGTGAGCTCATTAGATTTTGGCCTAATTGACCTAGCCTACCTAATCCACAGATAACCTAGTTTTAATATGTTATTATATATATATTAATTATTAATATTATATGTCAAGTTGAATAAAACAAATGGAATAAGAAACATCATTTGAAAATAATTTCATATTAAATTTATATAATCATTTGATCCTAATTAATGAAAAAATATAACACTAAAGAAAAAAGAAAAAGAATAATTAAAAAATAAGAGAAGGTATAATTCCATTTTTAGCTTTTCTTTTTCCCAAATCTCCAAATCTATATCTTTCTCTCTTTTTTTAAGAAAATGAACTATTCTTTATTATTTTTTATTATAAGAAAAAGCAACTTTTTTTTTATAGAAAAAGAAAGTGCGGACTAGGAAGCTGACCCGTTTGGTCTACCAAGTTGCACCTAGTGAGTCGGGTCAGCATAATTCTAACTTGTTAAAAGACAGGCCAATTTGAATAGATTAGGTTGACCCATTTGACAGCTCTAGACTCCAAAACTCATTGGGAAAATTTGAAGATGTGTATTGAGGATCTAGAAGTAGGAGTTGAGAATCTCTCAAGGCAACTAATTAGAGCCACAATTTCTCTTCTGACTTTGTTCAACCACTAATTACAGAAAATCTATCTGAAAATAGCATGGACACAAAATTTTCTATCCATGAAAGTCACAATTATACATAAATGTGAATAAATCTGGTTCAGTTACAGACAAAAAACAAAAAACAAATTATAGCTACTTGATCTTATGTGACTTCTTTCTTTCTTTCTTTCTTTTTTTTTTCCCCTCTCATTTACTATTATTCTTCACATCTCATTCTTTAGTTTCCTTAACAATTTTCCCCAAACTTTCACCCCTAAAATAAGTTAAATTAAAGGGAAGGCCAAATAGAAATTACGTTTTTATTTCATCGCTAGAACAGTCTTATGAGCCTACTCAAGTTGAAAAAGGAGAAAACCCCTCTTATAATAACATTTTATTGTTTCTTTTAATCCTCCTACCATTGCAATAATTCTAAACAGCTTCTCTGTATAATCTTATCTCTTGGTGAAGTTTATTTCATGGGGGAAAAAAGGAGAAAAAGAAATGAAGGACGAAGGAGGAGGATTAGAAAATAATTATTAGAAGGGTATTTGAATCGATATCCTATCTCTCAAGATATCATATCTTAAATAGTTCAGTATTGCTTTCCTTTGCTGTCTATAAACTGGCATAGCAGAGGTCAGCTCTATTACAAATGATTCAAGGCAGAAACTATATTTTTGGTTCCTAACGTCTTTCTCGAGTGTCAATTTTGTTTCTAGTGGTTGGTTCCTAACGTTTATCTCCAATTTTAATTTTGTCTCTAATAATTTTCTTTGCCGATTCACTCCTCATGTTTCTTTTTTAATTTGGTTTTGTCTCTAAGACTAACATCATTAACATAACTTATGGAAAATGTTGACATATATTTATCTATATGATCTTTTCACTACTAAAGTGTCATATTAATTTATTTTAGTTTTAATTTTGTCTCAAACATTTTACTAAGCTTCAATTTCACCCTAAAAGTATTTCATTTCTCTCATTCATCCCAAGTTAATAGTTAAATGTAAGATGTGTTATATGAAAGAATTTACATGTCATTGATACATTAGAAATTTCCCTCAACTTTATTAACGACGTTAGCCTAAGGGAAAAAATCAAAACAAAAAAACAATCATGAAGGACGAAATTGAAACTCAAGGTAAACATTATAGATAAAAAAGTACTTTTGTCATGATTCAATTATAATTACAATCAAAAGGTTAAAATATATTTTCTGGCAAAGAAATATTTCAATTATCACATAAGTCTTGGAAACTATTACCTTCCTAATTGATAGAATCTGAATAAAATTAAATATACCTTTGGTATGTCAAAATCCTAATTTCCCAAGCAATCATGAATCAATTTATGAATGATTTGAGTATGACACACGAGGGGGAAAAGATCAGTATTATTATGTTACTTTTAGGACACATACAAAATGTAATAAATAACTTATAATTAGTTTCTACGTACTTAAAAAATTAAAATTCCAGAGAGAAGTGTTTTGAATTTTCTATTCGAAGTCTTGGCAATTATTATCTCACTATAATTGGTTCAATTTGGTTTTTGAAATATCAAGGGTCTCAATTTAATCCAAAAAAGATTATATTTGTCCGAATTTGATCATTTTTATTGCTAGATTATAAAATCTTTTGTTGCCACAAATTAAATTTTTCATTGCTAAAAATTATTTTGACAAAAAGAGGGATGAAATTAAAACAACCACAAAGGGATGTTTGATTTTTAGGAACTAAATAAAGACAACTATAATCTTTGAAAACCAAATTAATAATTTACTCTTTCATCAATTATCAAAATATATTATTGCTCTCCATTATAAGTCATGGACTCAAATTTCAAAAGCTGAATACAATGAACCTCATTCTAATATGAGGACAAGAAAATCCATGTACAGTTTACTTGTGCTGTATTTCTTCATCCTAATGGACAACACAACAATGCCTGTAATACATTAATACAGTCACAAACTATAGTAGTATGCATATATAAATATATATATATATATATATATATATATAGGGTCAAAGAGAATAGCATTGATAGACAAGAGAATACGAGTGATAATTTGAGTAGGAGATAGTGGGATAAATAACGGGCCACTAATAAATACTGGGCTTCTTCAGTACTGTTTGATTGGGACAGAACATGTGAAGTTCATGTAAGCCTCACCCCGACTTCTCAAAGCAATAGAAGATACGACTTCCTGATAAATGAGCTCATTTTTTCAAAAGAACATATTCGCCTGACACACTAGATGGGTCGGTCTGCATGTGAATCTTTATTTTTAAATTAAGTTTAATTTATTTTATCAAATAAATTCAACCAACTACCACAAAATAATTACTTAACATATTATTATTGTAATATAAATAACAATTATTTACATTTAACTATGTATAGAAATAAATATAATATCATAAACTATACAATTTCATATGTCATGCCTACTACCAGTATTAAATAATTTCATATATTATCTAAACCCTCCTCTTGGCTTTATATTTTTTCTTACACTTCATCATATATATTATGAATAAAAGCCAATTGTACCACTTTTAAGTGGTTTCAAAATAGCATCTCTCTCTCAACTTTTCACAAGTTGGTCCATGGGGCAACCCAATTTTAAACAAGTAATCTTTTTTGATCCAGGTCCATCAGTTCAACGAGCTGAATGTGTCAATTTGCAGGTTTTGTTCCATTTTAACACCACTAACAATTCGACCAAAAAAAAAAGACACAACTAACAAGAGACAAGAGACTTAGATTTAATTTCTTTAAGAATCAGAAAGATTTTCAAATAAATTCAATTTATGTAAATTAAACTA
This sequence comes from Biancaea sappan, assembly GCA_037074585.1. Classification (NCBI taxonomy): domain Eukaryota; kingdom Viridiplantae; phylum Streptophyta; class Magnoliopsida; order Fabales; family Fabaceae; genus Biancaea; species Biancaea sappan. The sequence goes on from CM073493.1 coordinate 3,617,374, forward strand.
GGTCTAGCTAATAATTTCTCATGAAATAATTCTATGCAAAAGATAAGATATTAATGCATCAGATGAGACAAATAAAGTTATGCCAATGTCCCTCGTGGGGTTGTATTTGCAAAATATACTTTGCATCTGAAAGAAAATATAGGCCAAATATGATAATAGAAGAATGAGAAAAGAAAACAACTAATATTTATGTGTGTGCGTGTATGATAGAAGTATAAGTGGTCAAGATTATGTTGAGAAAACATATCAGTAACATATCTTTGACTACATCTAACTCAATCTACATTAGTTGGTACTTAATGGTACACGCCTGTCCTATTCCTATGCCTTTAAAAGATCAACTGGTCATTCAATTTTAACACATTCAAACTCAGTGTCATTCATTTTCTCTCCAGGAAAAATGGCAGACTCTCCTTTGAACCAAAAACCCCATAACCATGCTAGATCTAACAGTCTGCCTTCAAAACCACACTCTCTCATTCTGTAGTGCAATGACCACATTAGGATCAAATGATCATGTCATGTCACTTCTTCATTGCTCAGTTTGAAGCTAAGTGGCCTCTTGGATCTGCACGGCTGCATCGAAAAATTAGTTCAACTCAGTACAGTTCAAGAAGCACTTACAAAGGAATATCAAGAGAAATATGTAGATGAGCTCTTGGATGGGTCTCTGAGGATCCTAGATGCATGCACGTCCACCAAAGATGCTCTGCTTCACATGAAAGAGTCCAATTTGACCTGTGGTGGAGAAGTGGAGGTTATGGTGGAGGCTAAGAAGTTCTGGGCCTCTAGGAAGGTAGTGAAGAAAGCTGTCTTGAAGGATTTGGAGAATTTGACCTGTGGTGCAAGTAAGGGCAGCTACAGAAAAGATTGTGAAACCATGGGATTGGTTAGATTGTTAATAGAAGGTGAAGTGGTGACACTTTCTGTATTTGAGTCACTTCTGAGATTCATGTCTGGATCAACACAAACCAAACAAGGCAGGTGGAGATTGGTTTCGCGGATAATGCAGAGCAAAAGGGTAGCTTCTTGCACACATGAAACCGGTTTCGATGATAATGAATTTGCAAAAATTGATGCTGAATTGCACTCCTTTGTGTTTCAGATGACAAGAAAATCTGGGAAAATCAGTGATCTGCAAAACCAGATGGAAAAATTGGAGTCTACGATCCATGAGCTCGAAGAAGGGCTTGAATTTCCTTTTCCGGCGTTTAATCAGAATCAGAGTTTCCCTTCTCAACATCCTCAATCATTAGTTGCACATGATAGAGGCATCAAATTTTTGTAAAGAACGTAGGTTTTAATTTCTCAGATGCAATTGCACATGAAAAAACTTGTTCAATGTGTTTTGATGAAATGAATAGCACTCATAAGTTCTGTTACTATGATGCTGCCTTGTACCTTATTACATGACTTTTTGAACACGAATGACTAAACTATGAATTGAATATCCCATTTAGTTTAAAAGGTTCCATAAAATTCAATTTTTTTATAAGGAAGTAAAATATGAAAATGAAAGTTTAGAATTAAGTAAACAATGGTGAGAATTGTCTAATTTTTAGTTTTTCCTCATTTTAATGGCTATGTCGAATCCTTACCTTATGGAATTGCAAGTACTCCTCCAGCTTTTTCTAAAACAGAACAAAGTTAAAATACAATGCAAAAATAATCAAAATGGGATATATTACTATAAAATAATAATAATAATAATAATAATAATGCATATAAAAATTGCCATCCAGATATGAGCAACCACTGAGATCTGCAGATGAAAAGATTTTTCTCACAATCAACCATTAATACACTTACCTAATAAAGTGTATCCTATTGTTGGCAGACAAGTTTGCAGGCTACATGGTGGCATAGTATTATTAAAATGATGTCGCTTCTTCTTCTCCGGACAAGATTCCATATGCTTATGCTAGAGGCTTGCCCTATTGTTGTTCACTGTCTTGAGATTTTAAATATGGAAGTTGTCAAGATGCAAGAGACACTGCCAAGGAATCCCATATATGGCAGATGAATTCATGTCATTCCCACGTTAAAAAAATTGAGGGATGAGTTGGGAAGCTTGGTGAATGGGAAGCAATGAGTGACAGTGAACAAGAAAATTATTCTTTTTGTCTGCCTCATTTCTATTGCTATATATATATATATGTATGTATGTATGTATGTATGTATGTATATGCAGCAGAAGCCAACCATTGGAACTCATCTCCTAGAATTCAGTTCTCTGATAACACAAAGAGCTCTATGCATATTCGATCCAACAGCTTTTCCTCTGCACCTCACCCCCTTGTATCACAATTTGAGGAGCATCTAAACAAATTGAAGTCTTCTGAATTTGCTTCTTCTTCTTCTAAAAGTCAAAAACTCAGTGGCTTGCAGGATTTGCATGACTGTACTAATAAGTTGCTCTAATTGTCAACCTCCCAAAAAGACTTAGCACGATGATGCAGTGAAAAATTGGTTGGCAGACTACTAGAAGGGTCTCTTGTTCTCTTGGATATCTGCAGTACAGCTAAAGATTGCCTACTGCAATCAAAGGAAAGCATTAAGGAACTTCAGTCCATTCTTAGGAGAAGAAGTTCTGAATCTGCTGGATTCACAATTGAGCGTGGAAATTATTTGGCTTCTAGGAAGAAGATGGAGAAGGCTATAAAAAAGGCCATGGTAAATTTGAAAGGATTCTTGGGAGATTCTTCCACTAACAAGGACAATGAGACTTCATCCATTATTAGCATCTTGAAAGAAGCAGAAGCAGTCAGTGTGAGCTCATTGGAGTCTTTTTTGTTGTTCATCTACAACCAAACAGGATAATTGAAGCAGAGAAAATGGTCGGTGATCTCCAAGCTGATTCAGCGTAAGAGGATAGCTTGTGATTCTGAAGAATCAGACACAAATGAATATCAAAAGGTGGATGCAAGTTTGAAGTCTCTCATCAGTCTCAAGCATTCTTTTATGGATAATTTCCAAACCCATTTGGAAAATCTGGATATATGCATTGATGATCTAGAAGTAGGAATTGAGAGCCTCTCAAGGCAACTGATTAGAACCAGAGTTTGCTTGCTCAATATCTTCAACAATTAGTCAGAAGACAAAAAAATAAGGGAAATCTATAGGATAATTTTGTACACCCAAATTGAAAATTTCCCCATGGGTGTCTCACAGTTGTACATGAATTACATATTGTTCTTTTTTACCAGACATCTTTCTAGCCTTCCACTTCTCAGTTCTCCATTTTCTCTCTATGTTAAAGAATCAGAAAGATCTTTTTTTCCTTAAATCCTTTTTCAATACAAGGTATGCAGTAAAACAAAAACAAAAGTTCAACAGAGTTAGAAAAGGAAAAAAAAAAACTGTAATATAACCTTCTCTGATTTCCCCCTCCAATTACAGAGACAAAAGATCATAAGAAAATAATTTAAAACGATTGATAGTCCCACATGGGTTTCAATTATTCAAGTCAAATTGAAATAAATAAATCACTCGTACCAAATTTTTTTGTCCATCTACATATAGTGATTTGTTCTAGTTTTGTAAGCCATAGTTGCAATGAACAACCTTGTTTATGAGCACAAGCCAATGTTCTAATCATTATTTCATGGTCCTTGACAATTTAACTTTGTTATTATTATTTGTGAATCTCACTGAATGCTGCATGACGAACAATTTAATATATTGCAGTTATTATAAGCATGAACAAAAGACGTGGCAATCAAATCACACTCGTGGTGTTTAACAAAATATAAGTGTCTAAGTTGAAGTGTTGGTATGCAAAAGACAATGCATAAAAATAGCTATCCCATCAGATATGATCTACTAACTAGTAACAACTGATGTAAGGCAACTTTCTGCATTTTTCCCTAAATCAAAACATTACTTAGAACCCAGACTAACTCAGACCAACTTAACATTTTCCAGTATTTGTTTATCAGGAAAAGGAAACTTTGGTGTAGCATATATAGTGAGCCAGCCATGAAGAGTAATGAAGGTCAATAATGCTGTTTTGTCACTCTGATTCAAAGCCTGCCTAGATACAATGACATTCGAAATGGCTGCTTGCTTTAATGTATGGCTAAATGAGTAAACATATATGCATGCTTGAACAAAAGAATTTGCATTAAAAATGTGAAGAAGCTTGTCAGACAAACAGGAGACCATCCGGCCAATAATCACGCTCTGGTCACCTGGTCAAGAGTCATCCATGAAGCTTGATGTCCCTCTCTCCTTAGAAATCAAGGATATAGATGTACGATCCTATAGAACAAATCCTGTTCAAGTAAGGTCGTGGCCAGATGTGTTGTTCGTGTTGCATCTGATGTGGGAATTGGACCTCAGTTCAAGTAAGGTCGTGTTGTTCGTATCTTCTTTCTTCTTCAATCCGCAGCGACGTCGTCCACGGAAGAGTTGAGAACCTCAAGGCAAATAATTAAAGGCATATTTTCTCTTTCTCGACAACATTCATATAATCGGATCTCTTAATGCCTAAGCGGCTGCCAAGCTTTTTCAGTTTGGTGACTGTTGCACCTTCGAAACATGACTTATTAATGTGCCATCTGTATTTTTATGCATGTATGCAATATGTAATCCTTCGTTATATGTGCATCTATATACATAAAATGAAATTCTTAAAAATATTTCAATAAATGGCATTCACTATAAAAGAAAACATACTGCTAAAATCTAAAAATATTTTTAATATATATTGTGGCAGTTTCTAACCACCACTAAATGTAACTTTTGCACCTAACAATGTTTTAACTTTCAAGTCATATTTAATTAATATATACATATATATATACACACACATATATATACATGCACACTCTTTTCAAATAGTTAATTAATGGAGTGAGAAATCATTTTTTCTTCTAAACCAATGAATGAAGCCATTAATTTGAGTACATTGTATTGATGATGGCACTCTACTTGATGTCAACACAATTTATTGCCATAGCTTTGAGGTAGACACGTAGGATCCAAGGTGACTGTTTGGTGCCATACGTCAAATAGTCTTACACTCGATTAGATGACATTTGTGCATTAAACAGAGTGCTTGGCATATGGATCCAAATAGATGACCCTCTCTCAGACGGATTTGGGTTGTCTAAGTAATGCAAGAGTGCAATACTATTTTTAGCAATAGTTTTTTTTGTTGCTAAAAGTTTCAACAACCAAAAATTTTGTTACTGAAACTTTTAGCAACAAAAAAAATTGTTGTCAAAAGTCTAAGCAGGAAAAGGAAATGCAAAGGACCCAAATTCCTCAAAGACATGCAAGTCAGCAGGGCATTAATTACAGGTGAAAAAAAAATGTCGTTAGTAGCTAGATAGACATTGACTTATCATGGTGCAATATATAAATTAAATCATTTGAGTTCACAAGCTTCTACAATACAAACACTGAAAACAACAGGAAACTTAAATTTAGACAAAATTAATTGTTAGTGTAAATAGATTCTATATTAATTTTAATTATTATATTTATTTAATATAATATTATAAAATATAAAAATGTAATAAAGTTAAGTTATTTATACTAAATAATATAATTTTATAAAAAATCAAAAAAATAAAAATTTAAATGGGCTTAAAATAACATTCTCAAACCCACTGATTTACAGGTTGTCGGGGCCAGCCTTGCGAACTTTAGTTCATTTAATTAACACTACTACTATTAATCTCTATGAAAACGATATTCATTCATCATTTTATTACTTCTATGACGTGATTTACTTGCCTATATAATTCTTCCCAATATTCTCAATGTTTAATCCCTGTCTTAGTTCCAGATTTGTTTCATTGTGCTATGAAAAGCTCCCTCACTAAATGGGAATTTGGTCCATATTTATTTCATTATGATTACGAGCTACTTTTTATTCTCATATCAGCTACTTTTTAGTGAAGTGTCTGAGTTGAAGTGTTGGTATGCAAGAGACAATGCATAAAAATAGCCATCCCATTAGATATGATCTACTAACTAGTAACTACTGATGTAAGGCAACTTTCTGCATTTTTCCCAAAACCAAAGCATTGCACAGTACCACTTCAGATTCGATATTAAAGGACCAAGTAGAGAAATTGAAGACCAGAGTAACTTACGCCAACTTAACATTTTCCAGTCTCTAGTTATAAGGAAAAGGAAACTTTTGCCTAGCATATATCGTGAGCCAGGCATGAAGAATAATGAAGGCTAAATTTTTATCATTAAAACCCCATGGTCAATTGTGCTGTTTTGTGTTATAAAATTGACCGTCATTAACATAATCTGAGTCGCATCTTAAGAGATACTGTTTTTGAAGAAAATTATTCCACGACTACAGAAATTATTCTGTATCTACAGAACTTCTTCTAGGATTAAACAGATCCTTTTAAGTATTCCCTCAAGAATTGGAGCACTCAACTGCTAAAATAACAGAAAATAAAAACATGTAACTCAGAAAGTTTGAAAGAAAAGAGAGAAGAGAGAAGACAACTTGTGTCTATCTCTATGTCTAAAATGAGGGGGAAAGAGCCTTTTTATAGGCACAAAAGTGTAACAGTAAAAGACATAGACATAAAAGACTTTTAATAATAATTAAAAAACGGTTACAAAATATTAAATACTATTAAAAACTTTTTACTCTCTTTTGAAATATCACTATTTCTTCAACAATTCCCCACATATTTCAAAATATATTTTTGAAAAAGAAACAAAACTACTGGGTTATGTATATGGGTGTAGATATATTAATCTGGTGTCTTTATTTAGACTATGAATCTAGTTTAGATAGATAAAATTTAACTAACAGAGTAGTTGGTGAAACATATAGCTTTTATGAACCAATATACTCTTACTCGAAAGATAAGGATCTTAGCAGTCACATCTCATCCCCTCCACAATTTCTGCTATTAATGATATTGTGTGCATTATTTCGACCGTGCGCGTGTCTAATATTCATGAGTGCTTTAGAGATTTCGCTACGATCTCATAGGAGCTGCCCCACTCCACACTCATATAGGTGACTTCGTCAAGTGTATTTGCAATGAATACACTACCCTTACTGTAGGGTTATAAAGATCATAAAGAGCTTATGTTCAACCCACCAATCAACGCATTCTAGTACTTTCACACTTAACACATAAGAAATGGATTGAGAAAATAATGCTAGCAGAATTAACAGACAACTTGTTATTACTCATATGAACATTCTTTATGAGATCTCCAATTACAAAGATTGGGTTTCCACCACTGTTAATTTTTTATTGGCTTAAGTCCAATTCCGCTCGATGTGTGAAAGACTAATTCCTTTTTACATGCATGGTTAGTCAGTGAATTGGCCAAATTTACTTTTAACTTTACAGAACCGATCGGTATATTACTTTGTGTCTCAAACACAAGTGTCTGTTCTTACCATTGAAAGTTTATTCTTTACAATGATTATTGCTGCTTAGCAATACATCGACACTTATATCATTGAGCTCTTACCCAATGAAAAGATTTGCTAAGTTTTCCAATCACTTAGTCTTATGTTCAGCCAACTCTAGAGTACTGAACTTTGATTTTAGAGTGAATCTAAAATTTTGATTGGCTACTCTCTAAGATATCATCCCACCACCAAAGATGAGACTTAATCTTTAGTGAATTTGTCTTATGTGAATCAAAGATTCAGTTAACATTATTATATTCTTCTAATACAATGAAAAATTGACTTTAAATGATATTGTAAAGCACAATACCTCTCAACTCCTTTATTGGGGTTGTGTACATATGTACACTCATTTGACACACAACGTATGAAATGTCAAACTAGGTAAAGTTTATTAAATATAACAGAGACTGACTATCGTTTTTCTTAACTGGGTGTTAAAATCATATGGAGTTTTTCACCAGTTTATCATCTTGATGATCAAACTTTTAAGATAATTTTGAACATAACATTTTTGTGACAGTAAAATATCATCACCTTTCCCTATAGTTTTAATCTCAAAAGCACATTTCCTTCACCCATGTCTTTCATGTCAATATTAGACGTAAAAGAATATTTGACTTTATATAACATCTACGTCATACATATACAGAAAAATATTCATCATTACCATCTATTACTTCCACATATATACACATTCATCTTTATTTAAAAGAGATATTTTCAACAGAATTATTTAGGAACTTTTCAATCTCATTTTTGTGACCAACAATTCAACAACATTTACACTCTTTGTACAATAGAAGTGTTTTCATGGAATGACATTAGAAAATGCTAACTCCAATATATATATATATATATATATATATATATATATATATATATGGTATATCATCATTTCAATGAGATGGTTTCCTCAATTATCAAATTCACCCAAAGTTTATATGCCAGTATCTTCAAATTTGGTCACAAATCCAAAAAGATTATGTTTCAAAATAAAACTCTCAAAAGCTTAAGATCTATTTTAAATTCTTAAATTAAAACTCTCACATATATGTTTGTTTCAAGAATTCCACATAAATAAAAATCTCAAAAAAGAGAAATTTTAAAATAGTTCACATATAAGCTTCACATATAAGAAAACCATTTCATATTATCAATAATTATGTCAATAAAAATTTATGGGATATATTCAATACTCAAATATATTAAACCCATAAAATTTCTATAAAACCACAATATATCATTAACTATTGACAATAAAACATTTTTATAGCATAACAAAACACTTACATATCCCCCACTTGTTATAAAAATATTATGCAAAAAATATTTTCCTCTTGCCCCCATTATTAACATAAATTCTCAAAAAAGAGAAATATTAAAATAGTGAAATATACCTCATGATGTAGAAAGAAGAAATCACTATTGCATAATCATTTCATAATCACTCAAAATTAGAACTCAAAATCAAGAGTTTTTCTCATAAAAAATAATAGATAATAATTTCACCCCGATATTTTACTAGTGGATCAAAGCAATATGCATTTGTTCCACATAATACAAACACTATTTTGTATATTGATTGTATTGCCTCATATATATATTTATATACAAAGTTACAAACTAATTTAAAAGAATTTTTCGAAATCAAGTAAAAGAACTTGCAAAAATAATATAGATATATACAAGATAATATATAGCTAAAGCTAAAGTTCTGTAATAACATGCCTCATCATATGTATCTTATATAATAAAAAATTCTTTCTCATAAATAAAATCTCCTTTTGTGAGCAACAACCAAATAAAAAATATTTTTTATAAGCCTATAAAAAATTAAAATACACGTAATTGAAAATCAAATATTCATTACCTTAAATAAAGTGTCAGAAATATCATATACCTAAATTCTAAAATATCACACAAATAGATGTCTCATATATATATATATATATATATTCACACTATCACAAACAAACACAAAGTCATGCGCACGTATGTACGTAGTTGCTTCCATCCTCCTTCTATATTTTTTCCCATCATCATGTATATATTCACGTTGACACATGCTCCTATTTTAACATATCACACACCCACGTGTATATATATATATATATATATATATATATATATTGTGTTTGCCATTCCAATTCTTCTCTTTCCCTCGAAAAGCGTTGGCCAAGACGGGGAACTAAAGCTTTAATTGCAAATAAAAGCTAGCCAACGTCCAAACAACATAAAGTAACTTTAATATATATCAGAACTACGGTTGTATATATCCAATATATATAAAATAATAATAATAATATCCAATATATATATCTATATATTTATATCTTCCATATTATCATACCTTCTTATATAAAGACAACTGCGCATGTATATAGTGTAGTCCCTTTACATTTCTGTATATGTCTCACCCATACCAAATACATACACTACACATATATATATAGTTGTTCCATGGGAAAAACCGTAAGTTCACCATCAGACCTTTTAATTGAATGTAATCATTTCAATATGATAAAAATTGTAATTAACACCCATAGGATATTTATGTTGGCTACTTAGAAGTACAATAAAATAACATTAATATAACTCATATGATATCATGGCATTAAATCCAACTTAATTATGTGCCATATGCAACAATAAAACCACCGTTCACAAACGGGGAAAGATAAAGGAGATTAAAGACCAGCATAAAGCAAGGTAATGGACCAAGGTATATGTATATGTTATAAACACATTGGCCCTACGTTATATATATATATATATATACACATCATTACTCTCCAATGTCTATATACACCATCTTCCCTTATAAAAGGCCATTATTATATGTATCATCTTCTCTCTATCAAATATATAAAGGCATATAAATGAAAGGCATCACGGTGTATATATATACATAAAAGACACACGTATAAAAAGTAGATAGTGGACTTTCCTTATTCAATATACAAACTCACGTTTTTCAAATCACAACATGTATATAGAATGTATGTTAACCAAATTCCGTTGCAACTATGCTTTAAAAAGCATTATGAGTATTATTATAGTTAATTAGAAACATAATACTCATCAATTATAAACTGTTATTATATATATATATACACAAACATTAACTCCCAAGGTTATATATATAAATGCACCCACAGTTATGAATCATCAATCCGAAGTGGTTGTATATATTCATATATGTAAAAGCTATTAAAAGCCAATGGTAAAAAAACTTAATGGACCACCATGAACGACGAGAAAAAACAACGTCCATTAAGCAAGGTAAATAACATTGATACATAAAGGTATTAATCACAATTCAGGCAACATTAGCATAGACATTAATGTAATATCTTCCAATTCTGATTTAATATCAAAAAAGTTTTACAACGTATAAATAAATATTGCCATTCTTAATCTTTTTTCTGATTCAATACAGTGGCAATAACAACATGCATGAAATTGTAACGCAGTTTTTGTAATACAATTTTTTTATTTAATATTTTATGATAATATTTTTCGACACAAGCTTCATACCTTTAGCAAGTATATACATCAAAGTAAATAGTAAGATATTACCTCTGTGAATTTGAGTTGTTACACTCTGTTGGAGTTACGATTATGGTAGAGTTGGTATACTAATTTTTCTTAAGATTGTTATAAATTGATTATCATCTGCAAATTCACGCGTCTCAGACACTACGTCTGCAGATGGTGTAGGCACGGGGGCCAAGGTCCTACCTGACCTCATACGACCTCCACGAGCTTGTGACTGACCACGCGCCATTTAACTATACAAGAAGATAACTACTTTAGAACAAGAATTATACTGACCTACCACGGGTATGATATGAAAGAAAAATGTTTTAACTCTAAAGGGCCTTTGGTGGATCCTCTGCCTATAGTTATGCCACGGTTCACAACCATAGGGGAGGGCCCACTAAGGACACCCTGCTCTGTGGTCACTAAGAGACCTAAAACCAGGCTCTGATACCAACTTTGTCACGACCCGAATTTTAGGCACGTGACCGGCACGGTAACACGAATCCTGCGTCACCGTAAGCCTAACAGACATCTCTATTTCTACCCCTTTTATGTTATTTATGTAAAATATTTAACGTACATTAATAGAGACAAATCAGAGTTTAAAAAAAGAAGAAGAAATATATATATATATGTGTATGTATATATATATGTGCATAATTATATACATATGCATATATAATAAAATGTAGATTAATATTTAGGAAATAGCATTTAAATATGAATAAATATTAACTAAGGTAAGTATTAATTAAATTAAATTTTTATTTGCAATGAATACTATTTAAAATAAATATATAAAGAAAACAAATATTACTTAAAATAAATATTATGTTATAGTGTGAATAATCTAAATAATTTGTTGCATTTACGTAGGTAGGCATATATACATATATGTTTATATATGAACATATAATATATATATATATATAAGGCCAAAATTAGAAAATATTAATTAAGAAAAATCAAAGGTTAATTAAATTAAACAGTAATTTATAATTGAAAATTTAATGAAATAAATATAATAAATATCAAATATTCGTTAAAATGATTATTAGTTTATGGTATAATTTATTTTAACTGTATCTCATATACACATAAGAAGAGAGGAAAACTTACCCGGATTCCTTGCAATCTCCCAAATTACAATTTTAATATTTAAATAAAATAATCAAATTTCCTTCATTCAAAAAGTCACATCAGCTCAAATGAATGCATAATTGTAATCTCCAACTCCTACTATAATCCATATCATAAATCCTCAATACAAATTTCTGAATTTAAATCAAATTAACTAAAGTACTTTCACCGCCCGAAACCCCTAGATGTCTTAGTTGACCACAGAGCTTCCTAACTAAATAAAATAAATACCAACGACTCGAGACCTATCCAACAATGGAATAGTCCAACGGCGAACCTAATCCACTTGCGGAAATTCCCCTTCCGCTACTTGATCTGGAAAAAAATTTAAACCAACGAGTGTGAGATAATAATCTCCGTGAGCGAACCAATCTCCGCCCTAATAAAATCCGCTATGCAAAAGTAATAAAATAAAAGTATAGGCACAATTCATAAAATCACAAGGAAAATACACATAAGAAAGTCGCAATTAAATCAGACAATTCAGATCAACGGAACTAGTACTCGTCAATGGCAAAATATCCGGGAGTGCCCGTAGGCTCGCTCAACCAATCTCATCATATCCGGGAGCGCCCGTAGGCTCGCTCAACCAATTTCCTCAATTTCATTAACCCGCCATGACGCACAATCTCATCAGCAACGGTCAGGGCGCCTCACGGATTAAATCCGGGCTGATCTCCCTACCGAAGGAATCGTTGTCTCTACTCTCAGAGGTCAAGTCATCCTATTACCCGGATTTCCCGCTTGACATGAGAGAGGGTACTATCCCGCCCAAACACAAACAATATTCATCTAATATAATAAAATACAACATTATAAATCGTCAAGCATAAAAATCTAAATAATCCCAATTGTCTCAAATTTCTACAATCTCATAAATCATATGTGCATCCTTTTCCAAACAAAATAATAATAGTAATAATAATAGTAATAGTAATAATAATAATAATAATAATAATAATAATAATAATAATAATTATCATCATCGATCATATTCCCACCACGGTCATTACCTATCTTTATACCCTATTACTTTAACACTTAAGATAATATTAAAGAAGGGTTAGTTCACTCACCTGGATTCCAACGAATCCTATCGATCAAACCGATTAAGACCTCCTTGATGTGAAAAAGAATTTGTTTGCTATAATTATTGTAATTTTTTAAAAGAAGAAAAAAAAGAGGAAAAATTTTTATTTAGAATTCATGTTTCTTGTTAATTAAATTTTTAGAACCTAAAGGATGTAATATATATATATATACACATACAATTTCGAAACCTACCTCACTAAATGAAGAAGTGGCATTGGTTTCTTATGTCCATGTGTGTGTATGAAGCTTGAAAAGTGTGTGGAAACAGTGGTGGCTGAAAGGGGTGTGTTCGTGTTGGACGGTGTGTAGGAGTATGAATATGTTCAGAACGAATGTGAGTGGATGGGTGCAAGGTGGTATGTGGAGGTGTATGTAAGTGTGTATAAGTGTATATGTGTGCAGTTGAGAACTGGAAAAGAGATATCAAGTGGGAGGAAGCCAGAAATAGAAACTAGGCTTTCTAGTAGATTTAATTATACTAGGTTTGTTTTAATTAGGATAACCCAATTTTAAAAGATTGCAATAATGGGTGGTTGGGTGATTACTGATCTCTTATTTAATTATCCAAGAGTTAATTAAGATTCCCAAATATTTTAATTGATTTATCTTATCTATTCTAACTTACGTAGCTTCTTATCATTTTATTTTAATTTTTGTAAATTTAGAAACTAACCAAATTTTCAAACATAGATTTATGTGAAATATATCCAAGACCGAGATATTAAATTTTGAAAGATTCAATCTCAGATTTAATCTCTTAGGACAGTACATAGATTATCTTTACTAAGAATATATAGTTTAATTACTTTAACTTCTTTTTGTTTTAAAACAAATAGATTTGCTTTCAAATCATAAATTAAACTAAGTAAAATAATATATTCAATCTAGATTTCCGTAGGGACATTCAGATTATAACTAGCGTGGCTTATCCTCAAATTAATTATTAAATTTTAAGCTTGGTTAGTTTGGATAGTCATTCATTTAATTAACCCCTTTTTTTTTTTCAAATGTTTCATATTATCCTTTAACTATTACTATTACTGATTATATTATTTTTGATACACTAATCTATTTTCTTCTGGGCTCTACGGAAGTCCCTATTAATTTTATATTTATTACACTTTCTTTTATTCTTTTCTTATAAGTTAATAATTAAATCATTCTAGTTATTTCAAAAATTAATATCATATGGTTTAGGAATTATTTTTCATTTCCTATTTCACATCAAGTTTCCTATAATCTTCTCCTTCTATTCCTATCATTTGTACACATTTTCACTACACCCCGCAAGATTCCAAAATCTTTCACTTTAGTCCTTACATGATCTAGCATCTTACATTGCTAGTCTATTGTACAAAACCTTATTCTAAAGTATTACCACATCACAATACAACATTACAAACACATTATACACCATTTGCAGAACCATATTTGTGAAATAGTAAATTTTTTTTATTTAAAAAGAAAATTAAATAGTAGGTATTACAGTATTACCCCCTTTAAGAAATTCGGTCCTCCGAATTTAACTTACCTCTAGTCTCAAAGAGGTGAGGATACCTAGAGCGCATATCAGCCTTGGCTTCCCACGTGGCTTCCTCGTGAGTCTGATTCTGCCATAAAACTTTGACCGACGGGATCTCTCTTGACCGAAGTTACTTTATTTGACGATCCAAGATAGCCACTGGGACCTCCTCATATGATAAATCTTCATCTAACTGTATGGTTTCCTTACTAAGCACGTGTGAAGGGTCACGAAGATACTTTCTTAACATTGACACGTGAAAAACTGGATGGATCCCCTTTAATTCTGGGGGTAGGGCTAGTCGGTAAGCCACCTTCCCTACACGAATCAAAACCTCGTAAGGTCCGATGTACCTCGGACTTAATTTCCCTTTCTTCCCGAATCTCAGAACACCTTTCATCGGAGAAATTTTCAAGAATACCATGTCACCGACTGAAAACTCTAAGTCACGTCGCCTGTGATCGGCATAAGCTTTCTGCCTGCTCTGAGCTGCCCGCATCTTATCTTGAATTACCTTAACTTTGGCTAAGGCATCCTGAACAAAGTCTAGTCCTATTACCTTCGCCTCACCTATCTCGAACCAGCTGATTGGGGATCTGCAACGTCGTCCGTATAGTGCCTCATAGGGTGCCATACCGATGGTGGCATGATAGCTATTATTGTATGCGAACTCTACCAGGTATAAATGCTTCTCCCAGCTACCTCCGAAGTCCAGAACACAAGCTCGTAGCATATCCTCTAGTGTCTGTATAGTCCGCTCAGACTGTCTATCTGTCTGAGGATGAAAGGCAGTACTAAGATCCACTCGAGTACCTAATGCCTCCTGAAAGCTCCTTCAGAAATGGGAGGTGAACTGGGGACCCCTATCAGAGATGATTGATACAGGTACACCATGTAGCTTCACTACCTCCTTAATGTATACATAAGCCAACTGAACTACTCCATAAGTGGTCTTGACCGGGATAAAATGAGCTGACTTGGTCAACCGATCTACTATAACCCATATCGAATCATGTCCACCAGTAGAACGAGGTAAACCAACCACGAAATCCATTGTCACTCGTTCCCACTTCCATTCGGGAATCTCTAACTGCTGTAATAGACCTCCTGGCCTCTGATGCTCGGCCTTAACCTGTTGACATGTCAAACAACAGGACACAAATTCCGCTACATCTCATTTCATTCCTTCCCACCAGTATACCTGCTTTAGGTCCTGGTACATCTTAGTGGCACCTGGGTGTACAATATATGCGGCACCATGGCCCTCATCCATGATGTCTCGTCTGAGAGTCCCGACATTCGGCACACATAAACGAAAAACATTGAATGTTGCTATTACGATTGCATTGGATCTCCAGACCTCAGATTTCGTCTTTCAAGAATTTGATTTTCATCTCTTTCTTCAGTTAAGGGATTATAATTTAAAGATTTATATCTCAAACTTTGATTTCTATTAAATTAAGAATTATTTTGAAAATAAATCAAAATAAAGTCAAATAAAGTATTTTTTTAATTCACATATCAATTCCATAATCAAATTTATTTTACCTACTAAAAAAATCTTCTAAGACATTACAGTAGTCAAATAATAAAGGTAATTTCTTTTTGAATTTCAATTGAAATCATTTAAATCAATTGAAATCAAATAATTAATATTATGTGATGTCATTAATTTACCAAATTTATTTATTCATGAAAATCAATTCAAATCAAATAAAATAATGAAATTTACTAATTATTAATTTCAGTAATTAATAATTATGATAATATATTCTAATAAAAATATATTCCACTATTCACTTTAGCAATAACCTACATAATATATTAAATATATTGTGACCCATATAATCTGATAGTAATACTATAATTTATAAATTTGTAAAACTCATGAAACTTATGAGACTTATGAGTTATGACATATACTCTTTAAACGTAAATATTCTTATATAAATTTTGATTATTTATACAAATATGAATTATAAATTTTAATATAATATTTATGATAATAAATGACCACATTATATTGTGATGTATAATAAGTTATCAAATGGAATAAAATAATGAGATGTATGTGTAATTAATAAAAAGATTTTAATTTAAAATTTTTTTGCAACAATAAAAATTGAATTAAAAATATTCATATAGAATGTAGGATAATCAAATATAAATTTTTTTTATGTGTATGATTAAGAATTAATTCCATATATCTTAATCCTCAAGTATGTATATTTCAACAATTTATTATGTATATATTTCAATTCAAATCAAATAATAAATGTAATTGTTTTTGAATTTCAAATCAAATCAAATAATTTATTTAATATGATGTCATTATTTATCTTATAGTGGTCAAATAATAAAGGTAATTATTTTTTAATTTCAATTCAAATCATTTCTGTAATACCCGTAAAAAAAAAATTTCAGTATATGATACTATTTACCTATATAGCACTATTCACGTATACAGAACTGTTCACGTATATGGTCATCATGAATGAGTGCTAATTTTGATTTGGAGTAATTCAATGGAGAAAATGATCTCTCTGTCTATTTAATTTCCCATATGCTTATGTGAATCTTGTTATCTTGTATGTGTATGTTGATGAAAATACATATTTTCACAATATTGTATAAATTGTGGGATGTGGCAATAATCCCACGGTTAAGATGTGGATTGGGCATAAGAGGAAACAAGAAAGAAATTGGGAGAAAAATGATGTTTTATATTAGAAAATTTTCCTTAGGGACTAAATTGAAAGGAAACTTAAATAGTAAATTGATTATACTGGTAGATGAGACCTATAAGTAAAATTGGTAGGTGAGACTAATAAGTGAAATAGTAAGTGAGACTAGTAGATGAAACTGGTAGATGAAAACTAGTAAGTGAAACTAGTAGATGAAAACTGGTAAGTGAAACTGGTAGATGAAAACTGGTAAGTGAAGCTGGTAGATGAAAACTGGTAAGTGAAACTGGTAAATGAAAACTGGTAAGTGAAACTGGTAGATAAAAACTGGTAAGTGAAACTGGTAGATGAAAACTGGTAAGTGAAACTGGTAGATGAAATAGTATAGGAGAACGGTAGATGGAATAGTAGCAAATAGTACCATAACTTCTCCTATAAATAGGCCCTTCTATTTCACTTGTAAACACACACCTCTAGTTTCTTTTCTTTCCTCTCCTCAAACTTCTTTTACCCCGGCACTAGGTCTCTGAGATTTTAAGCATTTTTCTGTCAGCTTAGATCCAAGGTGAGAATACTATACCCTTTCTTATAATTATACAAGTTAAATTCTTTAGTATATTTTGTGGTTGCAGCTTTAGCTGATCCTCCACACTAGAAAAGAACTTTTCCTAGTACGAATAGTGATCGTATGTATTTATACCGTATTTATGAATAGTATTCGTATATATGAATAGTAACCATATATATGAATAGTATCTATACGTATGAATATTGACCGTACGTACGAATAGCAATCATACGTATGAATAGTGATAGTACGTATGAATAATAACCGTACGTATGAATAGTGACCATATGTATGAATAGTGACGTAAATGTAAATATTAATCATACGTATTTTTTTGACTATTACAAGAGTCGAAGGAAAAGGAGAGAACAAAGCATCCCAATGGATATGCATGTTTAGCTTTGAGCCTTCAATGAGATTTTGGACATCCTTTGATTGATATAAGATGTAGAAATCTAGCTCGGACTCGAGGTGAGGGATCTAGCTATACCTTGTATGATTATATTTTCTAGGATTGTACTTTCTAAAGTTTCGTAAAATGATATCATGTGATAAGGTGATTATGTGTTTGACATACATGATATAAGGTACCACATGCATATAATTTGAGCTTGCAAACTGTATGTGGATGAAGGAATATAGAACTTTATACTATACCTGAATTTTGAAAATTTGAGCTCAGTTGAAGGATTGATCTATCTTTGTCTTGTTTGATTTATTTTTAAAAATTAGTTTGTTAGAAGATATAATAAATTAAGGAATGAATATATTTTCTATATATTGGGATAGAGCTTGCAAAGGAAATCATGTGAATGGTTGATGATTATGAATGACATGGATTTATTAAAGTTCATGATGTGCATATGAATGCTCTTGATTGTGCAATTGATTGTATTTGAAAGAAACAGAGATTTCGAACACTTTTGCGTCCTTTGAGGATAGGGGTGAAATAAGGTTGAATTGTTTGACGTCCTTTTAAGGACTTGACACAAGATATTCAATGTATGAAATTATACACATAGAATGGTTGAGGGCTTGACCCAAGATACCAATGCATGGAATTATACACATGGAATGGTTGAGGGCTTGACCCAGGATACCAATGCATGGAATTATACACATGGAATGGTTGAGGGCTTGACCCAGGATACCAATGCATGGAATTATACACATGGAATGGTTGAGGGCTTGACCCAAGATACCAATGCATGGAATTATACACATGGAATGGTTGAGGGTTTGATTTCCCAAGATACCAATGCATGTAATAGTTGTAGACATGAATATATCTTTAAGCAGAAATATTACCTACGGGCAGAACACGCCTTCGGGCAGAATGACATCCACAAGTGGGATAATGCTTTCGGGCGAGGTGCATGTGATTATTTACGAACTTTCTTATGGTGAATTCCTCTTGACTTACATTTATGTCATGAATTATTAATGTTGTGAGTTTTTCACATGTTCATACATGATTATATGTACTTTTGGCATGCATAATTGATTATATGTGCGGTAAGGCTATTTTATGGTGAGTCAAGTGGATAAGACTCACCCCCTCATAGTTTCAGGTAAAGAAGGCCCTTTAACTTCGAGGATGAACGTGTCGATGATGCCTCCCCTTTGTTCGGGGTACGGTAACAGACTTAATTATGTTGTTTTAGTAATTTTAGAAAGCTCTGTAATCGGGTAGGTCATGTATTGTTGTATAGGATGGTTAAATGTGAAGACATTCTCTTATTTTACTTCTTCATTGTGTAATTTAAAACAATTATATTTAAAGTAATAATTGGATTAAGGAAAGAGTAATAAGTTAAATGGAAAGTTAAGCTTGCGGTGGTGTGGGTTTAGACATCTCCGCGCCGGTCACGGGCCTGGATGTAGGGCGTGACAATTTCAATCAATTCAAATCAAATAATTAATATTATGTGATGTCATTAATTTATCAAATTTATTAATTTATCTAAATAAAGAAATGATGACGCGTATAGCAGTTTTTAATTCAAGGTTTTCCACCATTTCATAGTTCAGATAATGTAATTACAAAATATAATTTTAGGGATACATTGTGTAATAATATATCACGATATTCAAGTTTATATGAGATCAATATAGGAAGAATCTAACTCTGAAAGTTAGATAACAAAAATATTAAGATCTAATGAAGATGAAAGTTTACATATTTCGAAAAGTTCAACGGGACTACCTCAGTAATAGACATCACTTTTCTTATTATTGCTAATTGGAAAATACCTGCATTTGAGATATATGGAAAAATAGGTTTGGATTTTGAGATAAAAACTACTATGATTTGGAGGAAGATAGAGATGAGTTTTTAAGAATATTGAAGCCCATGTAAATGTGAAGAAAAAAAAGTTCATGAAGTAAGGATACATGTTAAAATAGAAATTTTACAGAACGTGTAAGAGAAATGATAATATATTTACAACACAAATTAAAAGAACTTACTAATGTCAGAATTATAGAAAAATTAATGCCTTTAAACTTCTTCTTGTAGGAAAATTTACATCCCTTAGAGGAAACAAATTGTTGCAGTAATAGACATGAAGATTGAGTAGATAATCTGTCAGAGCTATAGAGGGTTGAGCAACACAGCGCCAGGGAAATAATGCTAGTTCATTAGAACATGATCTTCTTCTTCGATTCAAAAAAACTGTGGTAGGAAAATAGTACCAGTCCATTGTATCATGATCTTCTTCTTTGAGATATATATGGACGAAAAAACAAAGAATTGAAGAAACGTATTTAAAGGGGAAAAAAAGGCTGGAGCCTTAAGAAGTCAGATCACCAGGTGTTGGTTGAGTTCTTGATAGACAGAAGAAGGTGATCAAATAGCGAAATAAACAGCGAAAGCTTGGTTAGGAGAGAAAGCATTGTCGAGTTGCACCAGTGAATTCAGACAAGGAAAATAGATAGACATGATGGAGAATAGAATTTTGTAGTTTATAGCTTCTAAAGATAGATTTATAACAATTAATTATTTGATTATTTGTATATAATAAATGCTAGTTTATCAAATGACAATATATTATATTTCAACAGAAAAGTTTACCTAATTTATCAATTATATAGTAATTATAGCATTAATTATAATTGAATTTATCCTAAGTTTTCAAATTCATTTAATATGATGTGATTAATTTACCTAATTTATTCATTAAATTTATTCATTTAAATTTAATGTATTATATTGATTTATTCTATTTATAATATTATTCTTAATTTAATGACATTCCTACAATTATTTTAATTCAAATCAATTCAAATTCAAATCAAATAATTCAAACTAATTCAATTAATTCAATTCAATTTCACCATTCCACCAAAAGTTATTTAATGTGACGTCATTAATTTACCAAACCTATTAATTTACCTACTTTATTCATTTAAATTTATTATATTTATTATATTTTTCTTAATTTAATGACATACCTGCAATTAATACCCTAGAATGAAATTGTTGTATTTATGATTCACTTATTATCACTTCTTAATGTGAGCAAAGAGTAGATCCCTCCCTATGAAGAGAAACTTCAGGCAATGCTGAGATTACATGTGTGTGGATTGATTGAATGCTAATTTAATATTTAAAACATTAAATTTTAAAGTTAGGACGTGATGTATATTTCTTCCATTGATTATCTTTTTTTTTTTTGTTGTTTTAAGATTTTGTGGGTATGTAAGTTATGTTTTAAATTTCAATAAATCTATTGTTGCTAATCCAAATGTATATTTGCAGTAATAGAAAAAACAGTCAAAGGAATATAAGGATTTTGATCCTAGCAGACCTATTAGATTAGTAACTTTTATTTCAACTCATTTTTATCATTAATTAATACATTTATCTAAATTAATTCATGTAATATTTTATTTTTTATTCTTATTTTCATTTGACGTTATTCACATTCAATCTTCAAGGTATTTATATCCAATAAATTATCTTATATGTGTCTTAATATAACTTGAACATCTTATTATTTTTGTACATGTATTCTTTTATATATTTTTTTAATTAATTTATTTATTTGATAAATAAAATTTATAACATTTGTATTAATTCATGCATCACATATGTCACAACACTAATTTAAGCTATTTTCCGGCCAAGGACATGCAAGACTTCAAAAAAATATATATAATTTTAAAGTAGAGAACAAAGTACGTTCGATTCTTTAAATATCATTATTAATTATTTTACGAAAGGGAATAATCTCCTTTTCTAAGGCAAATACTATTTTATGCTTTTCAATTATATGTATAGCAAGGAAAAATTAATTTCCATATTTTAAAGTCAAGTCAATGAATAAATTCTTTTGCGTATATAAATATCTAAAAAGGAAAAACAAAGGAAATAGAACAATTTCGAATTTGAAAAACAATGACAACGAAAACAAATCAGATTACAAGCCATTGCGTCTTCTTTGGGGGTAGAAGAGTTAAAACATTGATTATTTGCGCTGTAATCAAATAGTTAATATATATGTTCGGCGAATATTTATTCATTTTTTCTAAGTAAATAAATAAGTCATTTGAGTCTATACAAAATTAATTGCTGTAAGTCAGGCCACAAACTATTGCCTTTGGTCTTGGGCAAAAGACTTCAAATGATTTTTGATGTTGAATATAAAAAACATAAAATTTATTAAGTATTATAGAGATATATTTTAGAACAATTTTTTTAAATTTTTTTTAAATAGGAACAATTAAAACATCTTTTTATCTATTTTCGAAAACAAGCAAAAAACACAATGACATAGTGGTTAATATATATGTTCATTAACAGTACTTGAGTAAATGGAATTCACTCAAAAAAAAAGAAGAAAACACTGCTAAAATCTAAACGGTTAGCTCGCAATCTATTATATATATAGAGTAAAAATTTTAATATTTTTTTAAAATATAATTTATACATATAAAATATTATTTTTTTAATATGTTTAAATAATCAATAATTTCAATTTTTTAAATTAATATTATATTTAGAAAATTTTTATATTTATTTTTAAAAAATTACAAAAATTTTCGTAACCAAAATTATTTTATTTATTAAATATAATGTTATAAAATATAAAAAATAATAAAGTTATTTATTTATACTGAATAATACATTTTTTTTGTAAAAAATAAAAATTTAAACGGACTAATCCATTTAGACACATTTTTTAAACAAACTTAAAATAACATGTCTAAATCTCCAAACCTACCCTTTTTATGGGTCGTTACAAGTTGACCAATGGGATTTGAACTGTTATGACACTACTATCATTAATCTTTGTGAAAACAATACTCATCCATCGCTTTATTACTTATACTACTCATTCAACGTGATTTACTTGCCAAAGTCTTAACATATATAATTCTTCCCAATATTCTCAATTTTTAATCCCTATCTTAGTTCCAACATATATAATTTTAAAGAAGAGAATATAATTTACCGGTTTCATACCTCAAGAAATATGGGCATTAAGCACTCTCAGCTCTCTTGATATTGGTGTGTGTTATCTCACTGGAGAAATTCCTAAGGAAATTGGAAACTTGAGGAATCTAGCATTTTTACGTCTTGGCAATAATTCCCTTTCAAGTCCCTACAACAATTGGAAACTTGATCAACTTACGAACACTTTTCCTTGATAAAAAAACTGTCCTTTGCTCCATTCCCGCCTCCATTGGAAACTTGATCAATTTAGAAAATCTTATTCTTGGTCATAATCTCTTCCCTTTCTGGTTTCATTCCCTCTTCAATTGGAAGCCTTACCAAGTTACACCAGCTTCATCTCTTTGACAATAGTCTCTCAGGTTCTATTCCTATCACCCTTGGAAAGTTGGCCAATTTGAAAGAACTTAGACTTGCAAATAATAATCTCTCTGGACCTGTTCCTATCACTATAGGAAACTTGACACAACTTACAGACCTAGAACTTCTCATGAACAAATTCAATGGTAGCAGTCCACTAGAAATGAATAACCTTACCTGCTTGGTCAGCTTACAACTAGGAATAAATGATTTCATCGGTCCCTTGCCACAAGATATTTGCCTTAGTGGATCACTAACACGTTTTTGTGTAGATAGGAACCATTTAACCGGTCCAATTCCAAGAAGTTTGAAGAATTGCTCCACTCTAATTAGGCTGAGGCTTGATGGTAACGACTTGGTTGGAAATATGACTAACAGTTTTGACGTATGCCCAAATTTGAACTATATCGACCTAAGTGGCAATAAATTGTATGGTCACCTTTCTTCAAAGTGGGGCAAGTGTCATAATCTCACAAGCCTCATGATTTCCAACAATAATCTTTCTGGTGGCATACCACCAGAAATAGGAGAGTCAATCCGATTGCAACGGCTAGATCTCTCTTCAAATTATTTAACTGGAGGAATTGCAAAAGAGCTAGGTAAGTTAACCATGATGACTGAACTCTTTCTGAGCAATAATCAACTTTCAGGCAAGGTTCCTGTAGAAATAGGATCATTGAATCAACTTCAAAAATTGGAGTTGGCAGCAAATCATTTCAATGGCTCAATGGCAAAAGAGCTTGGACAATTTCGCAATTTATGGCTCGTGAATTTGAGCTTTAATAACATTAAGGATAGCATTCCGATTGAGTTTGGTCAATTACAAGCGCTTCAACAACTTGATCTTTGTTACAATTTGTTGAGTGGAAGGATACCAACAACACTTGGAAATTTGAAAAGCTTGACATTGTTGAATCTCTCACATAATAATCTCTCTGGCGCTGTTGTCCCAAGCTTTGATGGTATGTTAAGCTTGTTATCAATTGACATATCATATAACCAATTGGAGGGCTCCCTTCCCAATATTTCAGCCTTTCAAAACATTATATTTGAAGCATTGAGGAATAATAAAGGTTTGTGTGGTAATGTTATTGGCTTAAATTCTTGCAATAAATTTAGCAATTACCCACATGGTCATCAAAACAAAAAACACAAACTATTGATATTACTCACTTCTTTGGGTACATTAATGCTAGTCGTGCTTGGAGTTTCAAGTATTCTAATTCTTCAAAACTCAAAGAAAGCAAAAGGCCAAGACAGAGAAGGACAAACACAAAGCCTTTTCTCCATATGGGGTTTTGATGGGGAAATTGTGTATGAAAAAGTTATTGAGGCCATAGAGAATTTCAATGACAAATATTTCATAGGGGTAGGAGGACAAGGAAGTGTGTACAAGGCTGAGTTGGTTACAGGTCAGTTTTTTTTTGTCAAGAAACTTCATTCGCATTCAAATACAACAGAATCCTCCAGGATCAAGGCTTTTAAAAGTGAGATTCAAGCCTTGATAGAAATCAAACATTGCAATATTGTGAAGCTATTTGGATATTTTTCAAATCCACAGCTCTTGTTCTTGATTTATGAGTTCTTAGAAGGTGGTAGTTTAGATACAATATTGAAAAAATGATGAACAAGCAATTACACTTGATTGGAATAGGAGGGTGAACATTATTAAAGGTGTGGTCAATACATTATTCCATATGCACCATGGATGCTCACGTGCTATAGATCATCACAACATATCAAGCAAGAATATTTTTTTAGACTCAGAATATCAAGAAGCCCACATAACTGACTTTGGAATAGCCAAGTTTCTCAAGTTTGACTTGAACAACATGACCTCATTTGCAGGAACCTTAGGCTATGCTGCTCCAGGTTAGGCCCTTTTGTTTGTACTTTAGAAAATACTACACTTTAAATTTCTCCATATTACCAAAAATTTGTTAGAACTTTATTTCCAATATGACTACTCTCTTATTTTAATGTGGTGCAGAGATTGCTTTCACTATGCAAGTGAATGAGAAATGTGATGTTTATAACTTTGGAGTTCTTACTTTGGAAATCCTCATGGGGAAGCATCTGGGAGAGCTTATTGATTCTTTGACAAAGTCTTCAACAACCTATGATTTGGCATTAAATGATGTGTTGGAACAACGACTTCCTTAACCCTCCAACCCAGTTCTAAAGAAGTGATGTTGACTACCAAACTAGCATTTGCTTGCTTGAACAAAAATCCATCTTCACGTCCAACCATGAGTCAAGTATCCGCAGAGCTTGTAGGGGCAAAACCTTATTTAGTGAACCTTGAAACCATTACACTTGGACAGCTCATCGAATATTAGACTTCTTGAAGGAATTTGTGTGTCTTATATATGTGTATGATGTTGTCCTTTATTTTCATTTGCACTTAAAGTTTATTGTATAATTTGTATCTTGCATGTGTTGGTGGCTCGTATAAGAATAAAGCAAGGTATTAATTAACCAATTATTAGTCTCTTGAAAGAAAGTGATATCAGTGAAGCTTTGCTATTGTATGTTATATATTGTGTGGATTTCAATATAATTTGTTTACTAAGTACATTAATAGTAACAAATTTAATATATAAAATGATAAAAAATAAAAGTTGACTTAAATATTCTTTTACAATTCAATATATATAATTTTCTTTTAACTTCAATATGATTATGTAAAATTTTCACTAATATATTTAATTGTTGAAAAATTGTTATTACTTTATGTGAAAAAAATATAAATAAACTGTCTACAAAAAGAAAAATTTCTTTTATTCACTTTGAATTACTTCTGTTCATATTGATTTATCAATTTAACAGTAGGCCCAACCAATTTGCCATAAACTAATTGCAAACTTGAATTTATTATGTAGACCAATTATTTGATGATTGGTTTAACCATTGAATTTTCTGGACCTACATGGTTTCTGTAACAGGATTTTCAATATTGATATTTTTTTAGATATGTTTTTTGGTTTCTTCAAAAAACATAATATTAAATCTATATTTTCCTGAAAAAGAACTTAAAATTCCAATACAGTTAGACTAAGCACATAAATAATTACTTTGCTACTTCTTAATCTCAAACACTCACAAAAAAGGATGCTAGTCCAAACATTGCCAAGTAGATGTAACTATAATTATTTTTAGCATATTAAAAAACCAGTCAACTTTTGCCCTAAGACTCACTTTGACAACAAAAAGAAAAAATATGAGAGGAAGAGAGGGTGGGAAGGCTATAAAAAGGGCCATGGAAAATTTGAGAGGAATCTTGAGAGATTCTTCCACAAACAAGGACAATGAGACTTTTTCCATTATTAGCATCAATTAAGAAGCAGAAGCAATCACTGAGAGCTCAGGGACAAATTTAGAAATTTTATTTAATGGGGTCAAGAAATAGTCTATAAATATTTTTATTAAAAAAATATTATATATATATCTACAAGCGATAAAAAATGATATAAAATACATAAGATATAAATTTATTAGGTGGTGCCTAGTAGGATACAACTAATTTTGAAATTCAATTTCAAAAAAACTTATTGGGTACGGTGTAGTATGGAGCAACATCTAAACTTTTGTAGAAGCAAAAAAATACTAAATATATTAATTTTAAAATTTGTGGGGGCAATTGCCCCCATACCATATAACATAGGTCCGTCCTTGGTGAGCTCATTAGATTTTGGCCTAATTGACCTAGCCTACCTAATCCACAGATAACCTAGTTTTAATATGTTATTATATATATATTAATTATTAATATTATATGTCAAGTTGAATAAAACAAATGGAATAAGAAACATCATTTGAAAATAATTTCATATTAAATTTATATAATCATTTGATCCTAATTAATGAAAAAATATAACACTAAAGAAAAAAGAAAAAGAATAATTAAAAAATAAGAGAAGGTATAATTCCATTTTTAGCTTTTCTTTTTCCCAAATCTCCAAATCTATATCTTTCTCTCTTTTTTTAAGAAAATGAACTATTCTTTATTATTTTTTATTATAAGAAAAAGCAACTTTTTTTTTATAGAAAAAGAAAGTGCGGACTAGGAAGCTGACCCGTTTGGTCTACCAAGTTGCACCTAGTGAGTCGGGTCAGCATAATTCTAACTTGTTAAAAGACAGGCCAATTTGAATAGATTAGGTTGACCCATTTGACAGCTCTAGACTCCAAAACTCATTGGGAAAATTTGAAGATGTGTATTGAGGATCTAGAAGTAGGAGTTGAGAATCTCTCAAGGCAACTAATTAGAGCCACAATTTCTCTTCTGACTTTGTTCAACCACTAATTACAGAAAATCTATCTGAAAATAGCATGGACACAAAATTTTCTATCCATGAAAGTCACAATTATACATAAATGTGAATAAATCTGGTTCAGTTACAGACAAAAAACAAAAAACAAATTATAGCTACTTGATCTTATGTGACTTCTTTCTTTCTTTCTTTCTTTTTTTTTTCCCCTCTCATTTACTATTATTCTTCACATCTCATTCTTTAGTTTCCTTAACAATTTTCCCCAAACTTTCACCCCTAAAATAAGTTAAATTAAAGGGAAGGCCAAATAGAAATTACGTTTTTATTTCATCGCTAGAACAGTCTTATGAGCCTACTCAAGTTGAAAAAGGAGAAAACCCCTCTTATAATAACATTTTATTGTTTCTTTTAATCCTCCTACCATTGCAATAATTCTAAACAGCTTCTCTGTATAATCTTATCTCTTGGTGAAGTTTATTTCATGGGGGAAAAAAGGAGAAAAAGAAATGAAGGACGAAGGAGGAGGATTAGAAAATAATTATTAGAAGGGTATTTGAATCGATATCCTATCTCTCAAGATATCATATCTTAAATAGTTCAGTATTGCTTTCCTTTGCTGTCTATAAACTGGCATAGCAGAGGTCAGCTCTATTACAAATGATTCAAGGCAGAAACTATATTTTTGGTTCCTAACGTCTTTCTCGAGTGTCAATTTTGTTTCTAGTGGTTGGTTCCTAACGTTTATCTCCAATTTTAATTTTGTCTCTAATAATTTTCTTTGCCGATTCACTCCTCATGTTTCTTTTTTAATTTGGTTTTGTCTCTAAGACTAACATCATTAACATAACTTATGGAAAATGTTGACATATATTTATCTATATGATCTTTTCACTACTAAAGTGTCATATTAATTTATTTTAGTTTTAATTTTGTCTCAAACATTTTACTAAGCTTCAATTTCACCCTAAAAGTATTTCATTTCTCTCATTCATCCCAAGTTAATAGTTAAATGTAAGATGTGTTATATGAAAGAATTTACATGTCATTGATACATTAGAAATTTCCCTCAACTTTATTAACGACGTTAGCCTAAGGGAAAAAATCAAAACAAAAAAACAATCATGAAGGACGAAATTGAAACTCAAGGTAAACATTATAGATAAAAAAGTACTTTTGTCATGATTCAATTATAATTACAATCAAAAGGTTAAAATATATTTTCTGGCAAAGAAATATTTCAATTATCACATAAGTCTTGGAAACTATTACCTTCCTAATTGATAGAATCTGAATAAAATTAAATATACCTTTGGTATGTCAAAATCCTAATTTCCCAAGCAATCATGAATCAATTTATGAATGATTTGAGTATGACACACGAGGGGGAAAAGATCAGTATTATTATGTTACTTTTAGGACACATACAAAATGTAATAAATAACTTATAATTAGTTTCTACGTACTTAAAAAATTAAAATTCCAGAGAGAAGTGTTTTGAATTTTCTATTCGAAGTCTTGGCAATTATTATCTCACTATAATTGGTTCAATTTGGTTTTTGAAATATCAAGGGTCTCAATTTAATCCAAAAAAGATTATATTTGTCCGAATTTGATCATTTTTATTGCTAGATTATAAAATCTTTTGTTGCCACAAATTAAATTTTTCATTGCTAAAAATTATTTTGACAAAAAGAGGGATGAAATTAAAACAACCACAAAGGGATGTTTGATTTTTAGGAACTAAATAAAGACAACTATAATCTTTGAAAACCAAATTAATAATTTACTCTTTCATCAATTATCAAAATATATTATTGCTCTCCATTATAAGTCATGGACTCAAATTTCAAAAGCTGAATACAATGAACCTCATTCTAATATGAGGACAAGAAAATCCATGTACAGTTTACTTGTGCTGTATTTCTTCATCCTAATGGACAACACAACAATGCCTGTAATACATTAATACAGTCACAAACTATAGTAGTATGCATATATAAATATATATATATATATATATATATATAGGGTCAAAGAGAATAGCATTGATAGACAAGAGAATACGAGTGATAATTTGAGTAGGAGATAGTGGGATAAATAACGGGCCACTAATAAATACTGGGCTTCTTCAGTACTGTTTGATTGGGACAGAACATGTGAAGTTCATGTAAGCCTCACCCCGACTTCTCAAAGCAATAGAAGATACGACTTCCTGATAAATGAGCTCATTTTTTCAAAAGAACATATTCGCCTGACACACTAGATGGGTCGGTCTGCATGTGAATCTTTATTTTTAAATTAAGTTTAATTTATTTTATCAAATAAATTCAACCAACTACCACAAAATAATTACTTAACATATTATTATTGTAATATAAATAACAATTATTTACATTTAACTATGTATAGAAATAAATATAATATCATAAACTATACAATTTCATATGTCATGCCTACTACCAGTATTAAATAATTTCATATATTATCTAAACCCTCCTCTTGGCTTTATATTTTTTCTTACACTTCATCATATATATTATGAATAAAAGCCAATTGTACCACTTTTAAGTGGTTTCAAAATAGCATCTCTCTCTCAACTTTTCACAAGTTGGTCCATGGGGCAACCCAATTTTAAACAAGTAATCTTTTTTGATCCAGGTCCATCAGTTCAACGAGCTGAATGTGTCAATTTGCAGGTTTTGTTCCATTTTAACACCACTAACAATTCGACCAAAAAAAAAAGACACAACTAACAAGAGACAAGAGACTTAGATTTAATTTCTTTAAGAATCAGAAAGATTTTCAAATAAATTCAATTTATGTAAATTAAACTAGGTCTAGCTAATAATTTCTCATGAAATAATTCTATGCAAAAGATAAGATATTAATGCATCAGATGAGACAAATAAAGTTATGCCAATGTCCCTCGTGGGGTTGTATTTGCAAAATATACTTTGCATCTGAAAGAAAATATAGGCCAAATATGATAATAGAAGAATGAGAAAAGAAAACAACTAATATTTATGTGTGTGCGTGTATGATAGAAGTATAAGTGGTCAAGATTATGTTGAGAAAACATATCAGTAACATATCTTTGACTACATCTAACTCAATCTACATTAGTTGGTACTTAATGGTACACGCCTGTCCTATTCCTATGCCTTTAAAAGATCAACTGGTCATTCAATTTTAACACATTCAAACTCAGTGTCATTCATTTTCTCTCCAGGAAAAATGGCAGACTCTCCTTTGAACCAAAAACCCCATAACCATGCTAGATCTAACAGTCTGCCTTCAAAACCACACTCTCTCATTCTGTAGTGCAATGACCACATTAGGATCAAATGATCATGTCATGTCACTTCTTCATTGCTCAGTTTGAAGCTAAGTGGCCTCTTGGATCTGCACGGCTGCATCGAAAAATTAGTTCAACTCAGTACAGTTCAAGAAGCACTTACAAAGGAATATCAAGAGAAATATGTAGATGAGCTCTTGGATGGGTCTCTGAGGATCCTAGATGCATGCACGTCCACCAAAGATGCTCTGCTTCACATGAAAGAGTCCAATTTGACCTGTGGTGGAGAAGTGGAGGTTATGGTGGAGGCTAAGAAGTTCTGGGCCTCTAGGAAGGTAGTGAAGAAAGCTGTCTTGAAGGATTTGGAGAATTTGACCTGTGGTGCAAGTAAGGGCAGCTACAGAAAAGATTGTGAAACCATGGGATTGGTTAGATTGTTAATAGAAGGTGAAGTGGTGACACTTTCTGTATTTGAGTCACTTCTGAGATTCATGTCTGGATCAACACAAACCAAACAAGGCAGGTGGAGATTGGTTTCGCGGATAATGCAGAGCAAAAGGGTAGCTTCTTGCACACATGAAACCGGTTTCGATGATAATGAATTTGCAAAAATTGATGCTGAATTGCACTCCTTTGTGTTTCAGATGACAAGAAAATCTGGGAAAATCAGTGATCTGCAAAACCAGATGGAAAAATTGGAGTCTACGATCCATGAGCTCGAAGAAGGGCTTGAATTTCCTTTTCCGGCGTTTAATCAGAATCAGAGTTTCCCTTCTCAACATCCTCAATCATTAGTTGCACATGATAGAGGCATCAAATTTTTGTAAAGAACGTAGGTTTTAATTTCTCAGATGCAATTGCACATGAAAAAACTTGTTCAATGTGTTTTGATGAAATGAATAGCACTCATAAGTTCTGTTACTATGATGCTGCCTTGTACCTTATTACATGACTTTTTGAACACGAATGACTAAACTATGAATTGAATATCCCATTTAGTTTAAAAGGTTCCATAAAATTCAATTTTTTTATAAGGAAGTAAAATATGAAAATGAAAGTTTAGAATTAAGTAAACAATGGTGAGAATTGTCTAATTTTTAGTTTTTCCTCATTTTAATGGCTATGTCGAATCCTTACCTTATGGAATTGCAAGTACTCCTCCAGCTTTTTCTAAAACAGAACAAAGTTAAAATACAATGCAAAAATAATCAAAATGGGATATATTACTATAAAATAATAATAATAATAATAATAATAATGCATATAAAAATTGCCATCCAGATATGAGCAACCACTGAGATCTGCAGATGAAAAGATTTTTCTCACAATCAACCATTAATACACTTACCTAATAAAGTGTATCCTATTGTTGGCAGACAAGTTTGCAGGCTACATGGTGGCATAGTATTATTAAAATGATGTCGCTTCTTCTTCTCCGGACAAGATTCCATATGCTTATGCTAGAGGCTTGCCCTATTGTTGTTCACTGTCTTGAGATTTTAAATATGGAAGTTGTCAAGATGCAAGAGACACTGCCAAGGAATCCCATATATGGCAGATGAATTCATGTCATTCCCACGTTAAAAAAATTGAGGGATGAGTTGGGAAGCTTGGTGAATGGGAAGCAATGAGTGACAGTGAACAAGAAAATTATTCTTTTTGTCTGCCTCATTTCTATTGCTATATATATATATATGTATGTATGTATGTATGTATGTATGTATATGCAGCAGAAGCCAACCATTGGAACTCATCTCCTAGAATTCAGTTCTCTGATAACACAAAGAGCTCTATGCATATTCGATCCAACAGCTTTTCCTCTGCACCTCACCCCCTTGTATCACAATTTGAGGAGCATCTAAACAAATTGAAGTCTTCTGAATTTGCTTCTTCTTCTTCTAAAAGTCAAAAACTCAGTGGCTTGCAGGATTTGCATGACTGTACTAATAAGTTGCTCTAATTGTCAACCTCCCAAAAAGACTTAGCACGATGATGCAGTGAAAAATTGGTTGGCAGACTACTAGAAGGGTCTCTTGTTCTCTTGGATATCTGCAGTACAGCTAAAGATTGCCTACTGCAATCAAAGGAAAGCATTAAGGAACTTCAGTCCATTCTTAGGAGAAGAAGTTCTGAATCTGCTGGATTCACAATTGAGCGTGGAAATTATTTGGCTTCTAGGAAGAAGATGGAGAAGGCTATAAAAAAG
The DNA here is from genome assembly GCA_037074585.1 of Biancaea sappan. NCBI lineage: Eukaryota > Viridiplantae > Streptophyta > Magnoliopsida > Fabales > Fabaceae > Biancaea > Biancaea sappan. The sequence continues at coordinate 3,650,927 of CM073493.1, forward strand.
GCCATGGTAAATTTGAAAGGATTCTTGGGAGATTCTTCCACTAACAAGGACAATGAGACTTCATCCATTATTAGCATCTTGAAAGAAGCAGAAGCAGTCAGTGTGAGCTCATTGGAGTCTTTTTTGTTGTTCATCTACAACCAAACAGGATAATTGAAGCAGAGAAAATGGTCGGTGATCTCCAAGCTGATTCAGCGTAAGAGGATAGCTTGTGATTCTGAAGAATCAGACACAAATGAATATCAAAAGGTGGATGCAAGTTTGAAGTCTCTCATCAGTCTCAAGCATTCTTTTATGGATAATTTCCAAACCCATTTGGAAAATCTGGATATATGCATTGATGATCTAGAAGTAGGAATTGAGAGCCTCTCAAGGCAACTGATTAGAACCAGAGTTTGCTTGCTCAATATCTTCAACAATTAGTCAGAAGACAAAAAAATAAGGGAAATCTATAGGATAATTTTGTACACCCAAATTGAAAATTTCCCCATGGGTGTCTCACAGTTGTACATGAATTACATATTGTTCTTTTTTACCAGACATCTTTCTAGCCTTCCACTTCTCAGTTCTCCATTTTCTCTCTATGTTAAAGAATCAGAAAGATCTTTTTTTCCTTAAATCCTTTTTCAATACAAGGTATGCAGTAAAACAAAAACAAAAGTTCAACAGAGTTAGAAAAGGAAAAAAAAAAACTGTAATATAACCTTCTCTGATTTCCCCCTCCAATTACAGAGACAAAAGATCATAAGAAAATAATTTAAAACGATTGATAGTCCCACATGGGTTTCAATTATTCAAGTCAAATTGAAATAAATAAATCACTCGTACCAAATTTTTTTGTCCATCTACATATAGTGATTTGTTCTAGTTTTGTAAGCCATAGTTGCAATGAACAACCTTGTTTATGAGCACAAGCCAATGTTCTAATCATTATTTCATGGTCCTTGACAATTTAACTTTGTTATTATTATTTGTGAATCTCACTGAATGCTGCATGACGAACAATTTAATATATTGCAGTTATTATAAGCATGAACAAAAGACGTGGCAATCAAATCACACTCGTGGTGTTTAACAAAATATAAGTGTCTAAGTTGAAGTGTTGGTATGCAAAAGACAATGCATAAAAATAGCTATCCCATCAGATATGATCTACTAACTAGTAACAACTGATGTAAGGCAACTTTCTGCATTTTTCCCTAAATCAAAACATTACTTAGAACCCAGACTAACTCAGACCAACTTAACATTTTCCAGTATTTGTTTATCAGGAAAAGGAAACTTTGGTGTAGCATATATAGTGAGCCAGCCATGAAGAGTAATGAAGGTCAATAATGCTGTTTTGTCACTCTGATTCAAAGCCTGCCTAGATACAATGACATTCGAAATGGCTGCTTGCTTTAATGTATGGCTAAATGAGTAAACATATATGCATGCTTGAACAAAAGAATTTGCATTAAAAATGTGAAGAAGCTTGTCAGACAAACAGGAGACCATCCGGCCAATAATCACGCTCTGGTCACCTGGTCAAGAGTCATCCATGAAGCTTGATGTCCCTCTCTCCTTAGAAATCAAGGATATAGATGTACGATCCTATAGAACAAATCCTGTTCAAGTAAGGTCGTGGCCAGATGTGTTGTTCGTGTTGCATCTGATGTGGGAATTGGACCTCAGTTCAAGTAAGGTCGTGTTGTTCGTATCTTCTTTCTTCTTCAATCCGCAGCGACGTCGTCCACGGAAGAGTTGAGAACCTCAAGGCAAATAATTAAAGGCATATTTTCTCTTTCTCGACAACATTCATATAATCGGATCTCTTAATGCCTAAGCGGCTGCCAAGCTTTTTCAGTTTGGTGACTGTTGCACCTTCGAAACATGACTTATTAATGTGCCATCTGTATTTTTATGCATGTATGCAATATGTAATCCTTCGTTATATGTGCATCTATATACATAAAATGAAATTCTTAAAAATATTTCAATAAATGGCATTCACTATAAAAGAAAACATACTGCTAAAATCTAAAAATATTTTTAATATATATTGTGGCAGTTTCTAACCACCACTAAATGTAACTTTTGCACCTAACAATGTTTTAACTTTCAAGTCATATTTAATTAATATATACATATATATATACACACACATATATATACATGCACACTCTTTTCAAATAGTTAATTAATGGAGTGAGAAATCATTTTTTCTTCTAAACCAATGAATGAAGCCATTAATTTGAGTACATTGTATTGATGATGGCACTCTACTTGATGTCAACACAATTTATTGCCATAGCTTTGAGGTAGACACGTAGGATCCAAGGTGACTGTTTGGTGCCATACGTCAAATAGTCTTACACTCGATTAGATGACATTTGTGCATTAAACAGAGTGCTTGGCATATGGATCCAAATAGATGACCCTCTCTCAGACGGATTTGGGTTGTCTAAGTAATGCAAGAGTGCAATACTATTTTTAGCAATAGTTTTTTTTGTTGCTAAAAGTTTCAACAACCAAAAATTTTGTTACTGAAACTTTTAGCAACAAAAAAAATTGTTGTCAAAAGTCTAAGCAGGAAAAGGAAATGCAAAGGACCCAAATTCCTCAAAGACATGCAAGTCAGCAGGGCATTAATTACAGGTGAAAAAAAAATGTCGTTAGTAGCTAGATAGACATTGACTTATCATGGTGCAATATATAAATTAAATCATTTGAGTTCACAAGCTTCTACAATACAAACACTGAAAACAACAGGAAACTTAAATTTAGACAAAATTAATTGTTAGTGTAAATAGATTCTATATTAATTTTAATTATTATATTTATTTAATATAATATTATAAAATATAAAAATGTAATAAAGTTAAGTTATTTATACTAAATAATATAATTTTATAAAAAATCAAAAAAATAAAAATTTAAATGGGCTTAAAATAACATTCTCAAACCCACTGATTTACAGGTTGTCGGGGCCAGCCTTGCGAACTTTAGTTCATTTAATTAACACTACTACTATTAATCTCTATGAAAACGATATTCATTCATCATTTTATTACTTCTATGACGTGATTTACTTGCCTATATAATTCTTCCCAATATTCTCAATGTTTAATCCCTGTCTTAGTTCCAGATTTGTTTCATTGTGCTATGAAAAGCTCCCTCACTAAATGGGAATTTGGTCCATATTTATTTCATTATGATTACGAGCTACTTTTTATTCTCATATCAGCTACTTTTTAGTGAAGTGTCTGAGTTGAAGTGTTGGTATGCAAGAGACAATGCATAAAAATAGCCATCCCATTAGATATGATCTACTAACTAGTAACTACTGATGTAAGGCAACTTTCTGCATTTTTCCCAAAACCAAAGCATTGCACAGTACCACTTCAGATTCGATATTAAAGGACCAAGTAGAGAAATTGAAGACCAGAGTAACTTACGCCAACTTAACATTTTCCAGTCTCTAGTTATAAGGAAAAGGAAACTTTTGCCTAGCATATATCGTGAGCCAGGCATGAAGAATAATGAAGGCTAAATTTTTATCATTAAAACCCCATGGTCAATTGTGCTGTTTTGTGTTATAAAATTGACCGTCATTAACATAATCTGAGTCGCATCTTAAGAGATACTGTTTTTGAAGAAAATTATTCCACGACTACAGAAATTATTCTGTATCTACAGAACTTCTTCTAGGATTAAACAGATCCTTTTAAGTATTCCCTCAAGAATTGGAGCACTCAACTGCTAAAATAACAGAAAATAAAAACATGTAACTCAGAAAGTTTGAAAGAAAAGAGAGAAGAGAGAAGACAACTTGTGTCTATCTCTATGTCTAAAATGAGGGGGAAAGAGCCTTTTTATAGGCACAAAAGTGTAACAGTAAAAGACATAGACATAAAAGACTTTTAATAATAATTAAAAAACGGTTACAAAATATTAAATACTATTAAAAACTTTTTACTCTCTTTTGAAATATCACTATTTCTTCAACAATTCCCCACATATTTCAAAATATATTTTTGAAAAAGAAACAAAACTACTGGGTTATGTATATGGGTGTAGATATATTAATCTGGTGTCTTTATTTAGACTATGAATCTAGTTTAGATAGATAAAATTTAACTAACAGAGTAGTTGGTGAAACATATAGCTTTTATGAACCAATATACTCTTACTCGAAAGATAAGGATCTTAGCAGTCACATCTCATCCCCTCCACAATTTCTGCTATTAATGATATTGTGTGCATTATTTCGACCGTGCGCGTGTCTAATATTCATGAGTGCTTTAGAGATTTCGCTACGATCTCATAGGAGCTGCCCCACTCCACATTCATATAGGTGACTTCGTCAAGTGTATTTGCAATGAATACACTACCCTTACTGTAGGGTTATAAAGATCATAAAGAGCTTATGTTCAACCCACCAATCAACGCATTCTAGTACTTTCACACTTAACACATAAGAAATGGATTGAGAAAATAATGCTAGCAGAATTAACAGACAACTTGTTATTACTCATATGAACATTCTTTATGAGATCTCCAATTACAAAGATTGGGTTTCCACCACTGTTAATTTTTTATTGGCTTAAGTCCAATTCCGCTCGATGTGTGAAAGACTAATTCCTTTTTACATGCATGGTTAGTCAGTGAATTGGCCAAATTTACTTTTAACTTTACAGAACCGATCGGTATATTACTTTGTGTCTCAAACACAAGTGTCTGTTCTTACCATTGAAAGTTTATTCTTTACAATGATTATTGCTGCTTAGCAATACATCGACACTTATATCATTGAGCTCTTACCCAATGAAAAGATTTGCTAAGTTTTCCAATCACTTAGTCTTATGTTCAGCCAACTCTAGAGTACTGAACTTTGATTTTAGAGTGAATCTAAAATTTTGATTGGCTACTCTCTAAGATATCATCCCACCACCAAAGATGAGACTTAATCTTTAGTGAATTTGTCTTATGTGAATCAAAGATTCAGTTAACATTATTATATTCTTCTAATACAATGAAAAATTGACTTTAAATGATATTGTAAAGCACAATACCTCTCAACTCCTTTATTGGGGTTGTGTACATATGTACACTCATTTGACACACAACGTATGAAATGTCAAACTAGGTAAAGTTTATTAAATACAACAGAGACTGACTATCGTTTTTCTTAACTGGGTGTTAAAATCATATGGAGTTTTTCACCAGTTTATCATCTTGATGATCAAACTTTTAAGATAATTTTGAACATAACATTTTTGTGACAGTAAAATATCATCACCTTTCCCTATAGTTTTAATCTCAAAAGCACATTTCCTTCACCCATGTCTTTCATGTCAATATTAGACGTAAAAGAATATTTGACTTTATATAACATCTACGTCATACATATACAGAAAAATATTCATCATTACCATCTATTACTTCCACATATATACACATTCATCTTTATTTAAAAGAGATATTTTCAACAGAATTATTTAGGAACTTTTCAATCTCATTTTTGTGACCAACAATTCAACAACATTTACACTCTTTGTACAATAGAAGTGTTTTCATGGAATGACATTAGAAAATGCTAACTCCAATATATATATATATATATATATATATATATGGTATATCATCATTTCAATGAGATGGTTTCCTCAATTATCAAATTCACCCAAAGTTTATATGCCAGTATCTTCAAATTTGGTCACAAATCCAAAAAGATTATGTTTCAAAATAAAACTCTCAAAAGCTTAAGATCTATTTTAAATTCTTAAATTAAAACTCTCACATATATGTTTGTTTCAAGAATTCCACATAAATAAAAATCTCAAAAAAGAGAAATTTTAAAATAGTTCACATATAAGCTTCACATATAAGAAAACCATTTCATATTATCAATAATTATGTCAATAAAAATTTATGGGATATATTCAATACTCAAATATATTAAACCCATAAAATTTCTATAAAACCACAATATATCATTAACTATTGACAATAAAACATTTTTATAGCATAACAAAACACTTACATATCCCCCACTTGTTATAAAAATATTATGCAAAAAATATTTTCCTCTTGCCCCCATTATTAACATAAATTCTCAAAAAAGAGAAATATTAAAATAGTGAAATATACCTCATGATGTAGAAAGAAGAAATCACTATTGCATAATCATTTCATAATCACTCAAAATTAGAACTCAAAATCAAGAGTTTTTCTCATAAAAAATAATAGATAATAATTTCACCCCGATATTTTACTAGTGGATCAAAGCAATATGCATTTGTTCCACATAATACAAACACTATTTTGTATATTGATTGTATTGCCTCATATATATATTTATATACAAAGTTACAAACTAATTTAAAAGAATTTTTCGAAATCAAGTAAAAGAACTTGCAAAAATAATATAGATATATACAAGATAATATATAGCTAAAGCTAAAGTTCTGTAATAACATGCCTCATCATATGTATCTTATATAATAAAAAATTCTTTCTCATAAATAAAATCTCCTTTTGTGAGCAACAACCAAATAAAAAATATTTTTTATAAGCCTATAAAAAATTAAAATACACGTAATTGAAAATCAAATATTCATTACCTTAAATAAAGTGTCAGAAATATCATATACCTAAATTCTAAAATATCACACAAATAGATGTCTCATATATATATATATATATATATTCACACTATCACAAACAAACACAAAGTCATGCGCACGTATGTACGTAGTTGCTTCCATCCTCCTTCTATATTTTTTCCCATCATCATGTATATATTCACGTTGACACATGCTCCTATTTTAACATATCACACACCCACGTGTATATATATATATATATATATATATATATATATATTGTGTTTGCCATTCCAATTCTTCTCTTTCCCTCGAAAAGCGTTGGCCAAGACGGGGAACTAAAGCTTTAATTGCAAATAAAAGCTAGCCAACGTCCAAACAACATAAAGTAACTTTAATATATATCAGAACTACGGTTGTATATATCCAATATATATAAAATAATAATAATAATATCCAATATATATATCTATATATTTATATCTTCCATATTATCATACCTTCTTATATAAAGACAACTGCGCATGTATATAGTGTAGTCCCTTTACATTTCTGTATATGTCTCACCCATACCAAATACATACACTACACATATATATATAGTTGTTCCATGGGAAAAACCGTAAGTTCACCATCAGACCTTTTAATTGAATGTAATCATTTCAATATGATAAAAATTGTAATTAACACCCATAGGATATTTATGTTGGCTACTTAGAAGTACAATAAAATAACATTAATATAACTCATATGATATCATGGCATTAAATCCAACTTAATTATGTGCCATATGCAACAATAAAACCACCGTTCACAAACGGGGAAAGATAAAGGAGATTAAAGACCAGCATAAAGCAAGGTAATGGACCAAGGTATATGTATATGTTATAAACACATTGGCCCTACGTTATATATATATATATATATACACATCATTACTCTCCAATGTCTATATACACCATCTTCCCTTATAAAAGGCCATTATTATATGTATCATCTTCTCTCTATCAAATATATAAAGGCATATAAATGAAAGGCATCACGGTGTATATATATACATAAAAGACACACGTATAAAAAGTAGATAGTGGACTTTCCTTATTCAATATACAAACTCACGTTTTTCAAATCACAACATGTATATAGAATGTATGTTAACCAAATTCCGTTGCAACTATGCTTTAAAAAGCATTATGAGTATTATTATAGTTAATTAGAAACATAATACTCATCAATTATAAACTGTTATTATATATATATATACACAAACATTAACTCCCAAGGTTATATATATAAATGCACCCACAGTTATGAATCATCAATCCGAAGTGGTTGTATATATTCATATATGTAAAAGCTATTAAAAGCCAATGGTAAAAAAACTTAATGGACCACCATGAACGACGAGAAAAAACAACGTCCATTAAGCAAGGTAAATAACATTGATACATAAAGGTATTAATCACAATTCAGGCAACATTAGCATAGACATTAATGTAATATCTTCCAATTCTGATTTAATATCAAAAAAGTTTTACAACGTATAAATAAATATTGCCATTCTTAATCTTTTTTCTGATTCAATACAGTGGCAATAACAACATGCATGAAATTGTAACGCAGTTTTTGTAATACAATTTTTTTATTTAATATTTTATGATAATATTTTTCGACACAAGCTTCATACCTTTAGCAAGTATATACATCAAAGTAAATAGTAAGATATTACCTCTGTGAATTTGAGTTGTTACACTCTGTTGGAGTTACGATTATGGTAGAGTTGGTATACTAATTTTTCTTAAGATTGTTATAAATTGATTATCATCTGCAAATTCACGCGTCTCAGACACTACGTCTGCAGATGGTGTAGGCACGGGGGCCAAGGTCCTACCTGACCTCATACGACCTCCACGAGCTTGTGACTGACCACGCGCCATTTAACTATACAAGAAGATAACTACTTTAGAACAAGAATTATACTGACCTACCACGGGTATGATATGAAAGAAAAATGTTTTAACTCTAAAGGGCCTTTGGTGGATCCTCTGCCTATAGTTATGCCACGGTTCACAACCATAGGGGAGGGCCCACTAAGGACACCCTGCTCTGTGGTCACTAAGAGACCTAAAACCAGGCTCTGATACCAACTTTGTCACGACCCGAATTTTAGGCACGTGACCGGCACGGTAACACGAATCCTGCGTCACCGTAAGCCTAACAGACATCTCTATTTCTACCCCTTTTATGTTATTTATGTAAAATATTTAACGTACATTAATAGAGACAAATCAGAGTTTAAAAAAAGAAGAAGAAATATATATATATATGTGTATGTATATATATATGTGCATAATTATATACATATGCATATATAATAAAATGTAGATTAATATTTAGGAAATAGCATTTAAATATGAATAAATATTAACTAAGGTAAGTATTAATTAAATTAAATTTTTATTTGCAATGAATACTATTTAAAATAAATATATAAAGAAAACAAATATTACTTAAAATAAATATTATGTTATAGTGTGAATAATCTAAATAATTTGTTGCATTTACGTAGGTAGGCATATATACATATATGTTTATATATGAACATATAATATATATATATATATAAGGCCAAAATTAGAAAATATTAATTAAGAAAAATCAAAGGTTAATTAAATTAAACAGTAATTTATAATTGAAAATTTAATGAAATAAATATAATAAATATCAAATATTCGTTAAAATGATTATTAGTTTATGGTATAATTTATTTTAACTGTATCTCATATACACATAAGAAGAGAGGAAAACTTACCCGGATTCCTTGCAATCTCCCAAATTACAATTTTAATATTTAAATAAAATAATCAAATTTCCTTCATTCAAAAAGTCACATCAGCTCAAATGAATGCATAATTGTAATCTCCAACTCCTACTATAATCCATATCATAAATCCTCAATACAAATTTCTGAATTTAAATCAAATTAACTAAAGTACTTTCACCGCCCGAAACCCCTAGATGTCTTAGTTGACCACAGAGCTTCCTAACTAAATAAAATAAATACCAACGACTCGAGACCTATCCAACAATGGAATAGTCCAACGGCGAACCTAATCCACTTGCGGAAATTCCCCTTCCGCTACTTGATCTGGAAAAAAATTTAAACCAACGAGTGTGAGATAATAATCTCCGTGAGCGAACCAATCTCCGCCCTAATAAAATCCGCTATGCAAAAGTAATAAAATAAAAGTATAGGCACAATTCATAAAATCACAAGGAAAATACACATAAGAAAGTCGCAATTAAATCAGACAATTCAGATCAACGGAACTAGTACTCGTCAATGGCAAAATATCCGGGAGTGCCCGTAGGCTCGCTCAACCAATCTCATCATATCCGGGAGCGCCCGTAGGCTCGCTCAACCAATTTCCTCAATTTCATTAACCCGCCATGACGCACAATCTCATCAGCAACGGTCAGGGCGCCTCACGGATTAAATCCGGGCTGATCTCCCTACCGAAGGAATCGTTGTCTCTACTCTCAGAGGTCAAGTCATCCTATTACCCGGATTTCCCGCTTGACATGAGAGAGGGTACTATCCCGCCCAAACACAAACAATATTCATCTAATATAATAAAATACAACATTATAAATCGTCAAGCATAAAAATCTAAATAATCCCAATTGTCTCAAATTTCTACAATCTCATAAATCATATGTGCATCCTTTTCCAAACAAAATAATAATAGTAATAATAATAGTAATAGTAATAATAATAATAATAATAATAATAATAATAATAATAATAATTATCATCATCGATCATATTCCCACCACGGTCATTACCTATCTTTATACCCTATTACTTTAACACTTAAGATAATATTAAAGAAGGGTTAGTTCACTCACCTGGATTCCAACGAATCCTATCGATCAAACCGATTAAGACCTCCTTGATGTGAAAAAGAATTTGTTTGCTATAATTATTGTAATTTTTTAAAAGAAGAAAAAAAAGAGGAAAAATTTTTATTTAGAATTCATGTTTCTTGTTAATTAAATTTTTAGAACCTAAAGGATGTAATATATATATATATACACATACAATTTCGAAACCTACCTCACTAAATGAAGAAGTGGCATTGGTTTCTTATGTCCATGTGTGTGTATGAAGCTTGAAAAGTGTGTGGAAACAGTGGTGGCTGAAAGGGGTGTGTTCGTGTTGGACGGTGTGTAGGAGTATGAATATGTTCAGAACGAATGTGAGTGGATGGGTGCAAGGTGGTATGTGGAGGTGTATGTAAGTGTGTATAAGTGTATATGTGTGCAGTTGAGAACTGGAAAAGAGATATCAAGTGGGAGGAAGCCAGAAATAGAAACTAGGCTTTCTAGTAGATTTAATTATACTAGGTTTGTTTTAATTAGGATAACCCAATTTTAAAAGATTGCAATAATGGGTGGTTGGGTGATTACTGATCTCTTATTTAATTATCCAAGAGTTAATTAAGATTCCCAAATATTTTAATTGATTTATCTTATCTATTCTAACTTACGTAGCTTCTTATCATTTTATTTTAATTTTTGTAAATTTAGAAACTAACCAAATTTTCAAACATAGATTTATGTGAAATATATCCAAGACCGAGATATTAAATTTTGAAAGATTCAATCTCAGATTTAATCTCTTAGGACAGTACATAGATTATCTTTACTAAGAATATATAGTTTAATTACTTTAACTTCTTTTTGTTTTAAAACAAATAGATTTGCTTTCAAATCATAAATTAAACTAAGTAAAATAATATATTCAATCTAGATTTCCGTAGGGACATTCAGATTATAACTAGCGTGGCTTATCCTCAAATTAATTATTAAATTTTAAGCTTGGTTAGTTTGGATAGTCATTCATTTAATTAACCCCTTTTTTTTTTTCAAATGTTTCATATTATCCTTTAACTATTACTATTACTGATTATATTATTTTTGATACACTAATCTATTTTCTTCTGGGCTCTACGGAAGTCCCTATTAATTTTATATTTATTACACTTTCTTTTATTCTTTTCTTATAAGTTAATAATTAAATCATTCTAGTTATTTCAAAAATTAATATCATATGGTTTAGGAATTATTTTTCATTTCCTATTTCACATCAAGTTTCCTATAATCTTCTCCTTCTATTCCTATCATTTGTACACATTTTCACTACACCCCGCAAGATTCCAAAATCTTTCACTTTAGTCCTTACATGATCTAGCATCTTACATTGCTAGTCTATTGTACAAAACCTTATTCTAAAGTATTACCACATCACAATACAACATTACAAACACATTATACACCATTTGCAGAACCATATTTGTGAAATAGTAAATTTTTTTTATTTAAAAAGAAAATTAAATAGTAGGTATTACAGTATTACCCCCTTTAAGAAATTCGGTCCTCCGAATTTAACTTACCTCTAGTCTCAAAGAGGTGAGGATACCTAGAGCGCATATCAGCCTTGGCTTCCCACGTGGCTTCCTCGTGAGTCTGATTCTGCCATAAAACTTTGACCGACGGGATCTCTCTTGACCGAAGTTACTTTATTTGACGATCCAAGATAGCCACTGGGACCTCCTCATATGATAAATCTTCATCTAACTGTATGGTTTCCTTACTAAGCACGTGTGAAGGGTCACGAAGATACTTTCTTAACATTGACACGTGAAAAACTGGATGGATCCCCTTTAATTCTGGGGGTAGGGCTAGTCGGTAAGCCACCTTCCCTACACGAATCAAAACCTCGTAAGGTCCGATGTACCTCGGACTTAATTTCCCTTTCTTCCCGAATCTCAGAACACCTTTCATCGGAGAAATTTTCAAGAATACCATGTCACCGACTGAAAACTCTAAGTCACGTCGCCTGTGATCGGCATAAGCTTTCTGCCTGCTCTGAGCTGCCCGCATCTTATCTTGAATTACCTTAACTTTGGCTAAGGCATCCTGAACAAAGTCTAGTCCTATTACCTTCGCCTCACCTATCTCGAACCAGCTGATTGGGGATCTGCAACGTCGTCCGTATAGTGCCTCATAGGGTGCCATACCGATGGTGGCATGATAGCTATTATTGTATGCGAACTCTACCAGGTATAAATGCTTCTCCCAGCTACCTCCGAAGTCCAGAACACAAGCTCGTAGCATATCCTCTAGTGTCTGTATAGTCCGCTCAGACTGTCTATCTGTCTGAGGATGAAAGGCAGTACTAAGATCCACTCGAGTACCTAATGCCTCCTGAAAGCTCCTTCAGAAATGGGAGGTGAACTGGGGACCCCTATCAGAGATGATTGATACAGGTACACCATGTAGCTTCACTACCTCCTTAATGTATACATAAGCCAACTGAACTACTCCATAAGTGGTCTTGACCGGGATAAAATGAGCTGACTTGGTCAACCGATCTACTATAACCCATATCGAATCATGTCCACCAGTAGAACGAGGTAAACCAACCACGAAATCCATTGTCACTCGTTCCCACTTCCATTCGGGAATCTCTAACTGCTGTAATAGACCTCCTGGCCTCTGATGCTCGGCCTTAACCTGTTGACATGTCAAACAACAGGACACAAATTCCGCTACATCTCATTTCATTCCTTCCCACCAGTATACCTGCTTTAGGTCCTGGTACATCTTAGTGGCACCTGGGTGTACAATATATGCGGCACCATGGCCCTCATCCATGATGTCTCGTCTGAGAGTCCCGACATTCGGCACACATAAACGGTGTTCGAACCGCAACACTCCAGCATCATCCAATGTAAAGCTGCTTGCTTCACCGTTCTTCACCTTCTTCATAATCTTAACAAGTTCTGGATCCTCTAACTGAGATGTCTGTATCTGATCTGCAAGGGACGATCTAGCCCTGATGTGAGCTAAGAACAACCCTATCCCTGTACCCTCAAGGGTAACACCCTCTTTCCTCAGTTCTTGTAATTCCTGAATTAACGGCCTCCTTACCACTGCTATGTGGGCCAAACTGCCCATGGATTTCCTGCTTAGGGCATCTGCCACGACGTTTGCCTTTCCCGGATGGTATAGAATATTACAATCATAGTCTTTTAGTAACTCCATCCACCTCCTCTGTCTCAAATTCAAATCCCTTTGGTCAAATAGTATTTCAAGCTCTTGTGATCAGTGTAGATCTCACAAGTTTCTCCATATAGATAATGTCGCCATACTTTCAAGGCGTAAACCACAACTGCCATCTCCAAATCATGGGTGGGGTAATTCTGTTCGTGTTTCTTGAGCTGTCTCGACCCATATGCCACTACTCGGCCATGTTGCATGAGTACACACCCCAATCCCACTCTTGATGCATCACAATAAACAGTGAAACCACCGGGTCTTGAAGGTAGAACGAGTATAGGTGCTGAAATCAACCGTTCCTTAAGTATGCAGAAACTATCTTCGCATGCATCGTCCTAGACGTACTTTATTCCCTTCCTAGTCAACCGGGTAAGAGGGGCAACTAACTTAGAGAAGTCTTGAATGAATCGACGGTAGTATCCCGCCAATCCCAAGAAACTACGAATCTCTATGATAGAAGTAGGTCTAGGCCACATCTTGACCGCTGCTACCTTACTCGGGTCTGCCTGAACACCATCTTTAGAGATTACGTGCCCCAGGAAGGTCACATGATCGAGCCAAAACTCACACTTGGAAAATTTGGCATACAATTGATGATCCCGTAGTGTCTGTAACACGATACGGAGATGCTCTTCATGTTCCTCTGTACTCTTTGAATAAATCAAGATGTCGTCTATGAACACAATGACGAACCTGTCGAGGAAAGGTTTGAAAATCCTATTCATTAGATCCATAAACGCTGCTGGTGCATTTGTCAGTCCAAACGACATCACTAAGAATTCGTAATGTCCATAGCGTGTGCGAAATGCCGTTTTAGGTACATCCTCCTCCCTGATCTTAAGTTGGTGATAGCCAGACCTTAAGTCAATCTTAGAAAAGCATTTCGCTCCCTGAAGCTGATCAAAGAGGTCATCAATACGAGGCAACGGGTACTTGTTTTTGATAGTCACTTTGTTCAATTGCCTGTAATCAATACACAACCTCATCGATCAATCCTTTTTCTTTACGAATAAAACAGGAGCCCCCCAGGGTGAACAACTGGGTCTGATGAACCCCTTGTCAAGCAAGTCTTGCAACTGTGTCTTGAGTTCCTTTAATTCTGTTGGTGCCATCCTGTATGGAGGCATAGAAATTGGTCGAGTTTCTGGTGCTAACTCGATCTGAAACTCTACTTCACGTTCAGGAGGGATGCCCGGTAAGTCGTTCAGAAACACGTCCATAAACTCATGAACTATTGGGACATCACTGATCTTTAACTCATCCTTTTCAACATCTTTCATGAAAGCCAAGTACCCTTGGCACCCCTTTCGCAAAAGGCGTCGGGCACACATCAGAGATATTAGGTTTCTCAGAACATCGCTTCGTTGGCCTTGAAACACGAATGGAGTTTCTCCCGGGATATCAAACTTAATTGATTTATCATGGCAATTCAGGGTGGCGTGGCAAGATGCTAGCCAATTCATGCCCAAGATAACATCAAATTCCACCATGTCTAATAGCATTAACTCCGCCATTGTGTCCATGTCTCCAACCTTTACTTTGCAAGCATGATAGCCTCGTTCTACTAGGAGAGTATCCCCTGTGGGCGTAGAAACTAAGAAGGGGCATTCTACCTGAATAGCTCCTTGAGAGAAATTCTTGGCAAATAGCGGCGATACATAAGAATGTGTCGAGCCAGAGTCGAATAAGACATGAGCATGGTACGATTCTATTAAAAGAGTACCTAACAACAAGTCTATCTCTTAAGACTAACATTCGATAGAAGTTTAAAACCAAAACATCAATCATATTCAAAGCTTTAAATTCGTACCTGCTACCACCGCATTAGATGCTTGAGCATCTTGACGAGTCAGTGCATAAACGCGAGCGTTGCCTCGCCCTCCGGTTCCTTGTCCTCGTCCTCCTCGTCCTCTAGCAGCTCCTCTACCAACTCCCCCAGCTGCAGGTGCAGCTCTACTCACATGAGTAGTCTCTGTCTGAGCACGCATCAGCTGTATCGAGCCTTGCTCTGATCTGGTCACTAGCTGGGGACAAGTCCTCTTGATATGGCCAGTTTGACCACACTGGTAACAGGTCGGCCCTACGGTATTGGCATTAGAATTCCTATAGTAACATTGACCAAAATGGCGTCGGCCACAATTCTGGCAATATGGTTTATCTTGATATCCTCCCCCATCTTTTTGTGACCGGGGTGCCCCCACATAGGAGGGCATATGTCCTGCAGGCACTGTAGGTGCCAAACTAGTGCCTCCCCCACGACCAAAGGGTCGTCTGTCTTGTCCGCGCTTTCTCTTGTTATTAAAATCTTCCCAACGTCTTGCTCGCTCCTCCATCTTACGAGTGGTGTCGACAGCCTCAGTGTAGGATGTGAAGGATCTAATATTGGACCCTACCTATTAATTTCAAATAATTGCATACACCATTACTATCCCATTCTAGTACAATTTAAGTAGAAAAGCTCATTCTTTCAAGAATACTTACCTCTGAGAATAAAGAGTCCCGAAGTCCTTCCAAGAAGCGTCGGATCTTTTCTTGTTCGTTCGGGATCATGTGAGGGGCATGTTCTGACAACCTCACAAACAAAGCACTGTACTCATCAACCGTCCGAGTCCCCTGACGAAGCGTCTCAAAGTCTCGCATGCGTGCCTCTCGTACACTCCTTGGAAGAAACTCTTCTAGAAAAGTTACCTGGAACTCCTTCCATCCGACGGGTGGGGCATAATCGGCCATGCTCTTTTTCCATGTTCGCCACCAGCGATCTGCCCTACCCCTCAGTTGAAATGCTACCAAGGCTACCCTTCGTGATTCAGGGCAATTCATAGTATCTAGAATCTTCTCACAGTCATCGAGAAAATGTTGTGGATCCTCATTAGTATTCTCTCCGGTAAAAATTGGGGGTTTAAGTTTTAGAAACTCTGTAGTCTTTATCTCTGTCATAACTCCTTCCTGAACTTGTAGAGGGGGAGGAGGTGGCATTTGTTGTGATTCTTGTGCCCTCACAGCAGGTGTCGATGGCTGTGAGTCATCCTTCAATGGTTGACTCATTAGGTCTGCCAGTCCTTTTACTTGTTCCTGCATGGCAGCTAGCGCTGCCGGATCGAACTGTGGTGGTGCTCTACCATTCCTTTCCGAGCCTACAGCAGGTAGCTCCCTACTCTGTGCTTGATTATCATCTGCAAATTCACGCGTCTCAGACACTACGTCTGCAGATGGTGTAGGCACGGGGGCCAAGGTCCTACCTGACCTCAGACGACCTCCACGAGCTTGTGACTGACCACGCGTCATTTAACTATACAAGAAGATAACTACTTTAGAACAAGAATTATACTGACCTACCACGGGTATGATATGAAAGAAAAATGTTTTAACTCTAAAGGGCCTTTGGTGGATCCTCTGCCTATAGTTATGCCACGTTTCACAACCATAGGGGAGGGCCCACTAAGGACACCCTGCTCTGTGGTCACTAAGAGACCTAAAACCAGGCTCTGATACCAACTTTGTCACGACCCGAATTTCGGGCACGTGACCGGCACGGTAACACGAATCCTGCGTCACCGTAAGCCTAACAGACATCTCTATTTCTACCCCTTTTATGTTATTTATGTAAAATATTTAACGTACATTAATAGAGACAAATCAGAGTTTAAAAAAAAAAGAAGAAATATATATATGTGTATGTATATATATATATATGTGCATAATTATATACATATGCATATATAATAAAATGTAGATTAATATTTAGGAAATAGCATTTAAATATGAATAAATATTAACTAAGGTAAGTATTAATTAAATTAAATTTTTATTTGCAATGAATACTATTTAAAATAAATATATAAAGAAAACAAATATTACTTAAAATAAATATTATGTTATAGTGTGAATAATCTAAATAATTTGTTGCATTTACGTAGGTAGGCATATATACATATATGTTTATATATGAACATATAATATATATATATATATATATATATATATATATATATAAGGCCAAAATTAGAAAATATTAATTAAGAAAAATCAAAGGTTAATTAAATTAAACAGTAATTTATAATTGAAAATTTAATGAAATAAATATAATAAATATCAAATATTCGTTAAAATGATTATTAGTTTATGGTATAATTTATTTTAACTGTATCTCATATACACATAAGAAGAGAGGAAAACTTACTCGGATTCCTTGCAATCTCCCAAATTACAATTTTAATATTTAAATAAAATAATCAAATTTCCTTCATTCAAAAAGTCACATCAGCTCAAATGAATGCATAATTGTAATCTCCAACTCCTACTATAATCCATATCATAAATCCTCAATACAAATTTCTGAATTTAAATCAAATTAACTAAAGTAATTTCACCGCCCGAAACCCCTAGATGTCTTAGTTGACCACAGAGCTTCCTAACTAAATAAAATAAATACCAACGACTCGAGACCTATCCAACAATGGAATAGTCCAACGGCGAACCTAATCCACTTGCGGAAATTCCCCTTCCGCTACTTGATCTGGAAAAAAATTTAAACCAACGAGTGTGAGATAATAATCTCTGTGAGCGAACCAATCTCCGCCCTAATAAAATCCGCTATGCAAAAGTAATAAAATAAAAGTATAGGCACAATTCATAAAATCACAAGGAAAATACACATCAGAAAGTCGCAATTAAATCAGACAATTTAGACCAACGGAACTAGTACTCTTCAATGGTAAAATATCCGGGAGTGCCCGTAGGCTCGCTCAACCAATCTCATCATATCCGGGAGCGCCCGTAGGCTCGCTCAACCAATTTCCTCAATTTCATTAACCCGCCATGACGCACAATCTCATCAGCAACGGTCAGGGCGCCTCACGAATTAAATCCGGGCTGATCTCCCTACCGAAGGAATCGTTGTCTCTACTCTCAGAGGTCAAGTCATCCTATTACCCAGATTTCCCGCTTGACATGAGAGAGGGTACTATCCCGCCCAAACACAAACAATATTCATCTAATATAATAAAATACAACATTATAAATCGTCAAGCATAAAAATCTAAATAATCCCAATTGTCTCAAATTTCTACAATCTCATAAATCATATGTGCATCCTTTTCCAAACAAAATAATAATAGTAATAATAATAGTAATAGTAATAATAATAATAATAATAATAATAATAATAATAATAATAATTATCATCATCGATCATATTCCCACCACGGTCATTACCTATCTTTATACCCTATTACTTTAACACTTAAGATAATATTAAAGAAGGGTTAGTTCACTCACATGGATTCCAACAAATCCTATCGATCAAACCGATTAAGACCTCCTTGATGTGAAAAAGAATTTGTTTGCTATAATTATTGTAATTTTTTAAAAGAAGAAAAAAAAGAGGAAAAATTTTTAATTAGAATTCATGTTTCTTGTTAATTAAATTTTTAGAACCTAAAGGATGTAATATATATATATATATATACACATACAATTTTGAAACCTACCTCACTAAATGAAGAATTGGCGTTGGTTTCTTATGTCCATGTGTGTGTATGAAGCTTGAAAAGTGTGTGGAAACAGTGGTGGCTGAAAGGGGTGTGTTCGTGTTGGACGGTGTGTAGGAGTATGAATATGTTCAGAACGAATGTGAGTGGATGGGTGCAAGGTGGTATGTGGAGGTGTATGTAAGTGTGTATAAGTGTATATGTGTGCAGTTGAGAACTGGAAAAGAGATATCAAGTGGGAGGAATTTACATATCTTTATATTTACACGTGTATATATATACACACACATAAGAAACAACTAAGGTAGGATAAGAATTCTCTTACCTTTACTCCAAGATAACCATTGTATCCCCAAAAGATGTAGAAGGCACATCAAAGGATTCATTCCTAAAAGACAACCACGTAAAAACATTTCAAGCTCACAAAATAGGAAAATTATTATTACGAATTCTGACCTTTGATCACTCCTTTGGTCATAACTCTTAAATGGTAAATCATTTTCAAATGAAACTTATATCATTGGAAAGTAAACTTAAAGATCTTTCCAATGATATAAGATTTATTAAAAATGAAGTTTAGATGAAATAGTTAGATCATTTGAAAATCAAGTTATATCAAGACTTAGGCAACAGCCCCTTTTCTATCAGGGTGGCGTTTGGGAACCAAACCCTTCATTCTAAATCCCCTTGGCTGCGTGATCTTGGCGCTTAGGCACCACACTACTGGGCAGCCATAGATAAAGCTTGAAAATGGCTCTGTCCTTGGCCAAACCTTCCTCCTTTGGTCCCAATCTTCCATGGGTTCCTCTAGGATATTTTTAGGCAAGTTAAAGACACTTAAAACAACCCCAAAAATTCATAAATTCGAAGCACATTCCATGGGGAAAAGATTTGAAGACTTTCTTCCCAAACTCATTATTTTAACAACTTACAAATCTTCTAAAGATTCAACTATTTCTAGCAAAAGTTTTCATCTATCACCATTTTAGAACAATAATTTTATACCAATTGCTCAGTGGCAGCATAAAACATAATATTCCTAGAGAAGAAGAAGAAGAAGAAGAAGAAGAAGAAGAAGAAGAAGAAGAAAGAGACTTACTCTTCAATGTTTTCACTGTTCTTCTAAAGCTTCTCCTTCCCTGTCCAAGTTTACCGTTAATGATTGATGAAGGAGAGAAAGGAAGAGGCTGGATGCTGGCAGAGGAGAGGCCACGGGAGGATGATGGAAAAAGTGCGAGGAAAAGGATGATGGGCATATTAAAGTGTAGTGTGAGGCCCACTTATTTTATTTCATTTTGATCATTTGATCAAAACAACATTTGATAGATAGAAATGCAAGTTATTTAATAGAGTCTGATTATAATTGGGACCCCCAACTATATTTCATAAAAAATATACACATCATCACGTTCTATATTCACTTAAAACAAATAATTCCTTGAAATGTTCACTTAGGTCCCTCTTTGTAATACCCATGAAAAATAAAATATAAATGCGTGTTTTCAAACTACTGTTACTATTTACGTATATGGTACTGTTCATTTATACAATCAAAATGTCAAATACTAGATGTGGTTTGGTTATAAGAGAAAACTAGAAAGAAGTTTGTAGGAGAAAATGACGTTTTATGTGTAAAAATACCCTCAGGGACTAAATTGAAAGGACTGAATTGAAAAGAAACTTAAAGGTTTAAGGTGAAAGGATAGTTTTCCCTTTAAAGTTTTTAATAGTAAATAAACGAAAATTTTCCATCGTACGCGTAAGGTGCACAGTAACTGCATTATTAGAAATGTCATTTTCATGAATAGTAAATTGAATATTTTATTAGCGCATAGTGTCAAATAGTACCCTTGACTTTTGCTATAAATAGGCCCTTCCATTTCACTTCTAAACTCACACCTTCAACTTCTCTTCTTCCCTCCTTAAGTTTCTCTTGCTCCGACGCTAGGCTTCTGAGATTTTGGGCCTTTCCGTTTTTGCTTAGGTAAGGATACTATGCCCTTCTATGTCTTTCAAATTTTAGAAGTTATTTTCTTAAGTATGCTCTGTGGTTGCGGCTTTGGCCGATCTTCCACATCAGAAAAACTGTCGTTAGCTGTTATTTTGATTCTCTGATTACCGAAATAGAATATAATCTGTGGAGAATACATGTCTAGGAAAGTTCTGGCTAAGGAAAGACCTGGCTTTTAAGTGTGTCCAGTGTGACCCTCCACTCTTTCCTGGGAACTTACCTGGTGTACTCTTTTACAGATTGTATTCTGTATTTCCGGTATGAATAGTACCCATACGTATGAATAGTGACCGTATGAATAGTACCGTACGTATGAATAGTGACCGTATGAATAGTACCCGTACGTATGAACAGTATCTGTACGAAAACGATCTTAACGTATTTTCTGTAATCTTTCATGAAAATCTCTGTAGCGGAACACTGAAATTCACCTGCGTACTCTTGTCCGTAACGATTTAGAGAAGTGATACTCGTACGGAATCCAGGTGAGTGAAACGACCCTGTTTTAATAGAGTTTTAGCATTACTGGTGATAAAAAGTATGTCGTAGGACACTCCCAAGATTCATAGGGGGAAATTGGATTCAGAATAACGAATATAATGAGATAATTAATCCAGAAGTATGGATAAGACAAAGCAAGTATCTCATGATGATATGAAATTTGAATTATATAGTTATATACTATACCTGTTATATGGATGAGTATTATATTGTGCTTCTGATTATGATATGAACTGTTGTACTATTGATTGTGATTGAGCGGTACAGTACCCCCTCTCACGGCAAGGCGGAAAACCCGGGTTAAAGGGTGTCTTGACCAATGAATGTGGAGACAACGATTCCCTCAGTAGGGATATAGCCCGGATTGGTGATAAATCCGTGAGGCGCCCTAGCTAAGAGGATGAGGTTGTGCGTCATGGCGGAAAAATACAAAATTGGTGAGCCGGCCTGTGTGCGCTCTCCGGGATATATTGCCATTGACGAGTACTAGTATCGTTTGTTGAATTGGATGAATTTTTCTTGTATGTAATTTCTAACTATGTCTATTGGTTGAGCTTGAGCCTTCGGATATGCTTGCATGACTGGTGATGTATTTGAATTTTATTAACGCAAGGCCGATTTGCTCACTGAGTTTAAAAGCTCACACTGTTTGTACAAACTTTTTGTTCAGATCAGGTTGCCGCCGAAGTACATCCGCTAGAGGAGTAGATCACGTTGGACCTTCCCGCTGTCGGGTAGGCCCTTCTTTTGTTATACAGTATGTTGCTCTGTAACCGTCTAGGACATCTAGGTCAGGGGTTTGGTATTTGGCTTGTATTTCAGTATGATAATGTATTTCGTACTGAGGATCTATTATTTTTAATTAAGAAAATCTGATGTATTTTCTTTTTATTTATTAAGGAATGATATTTTGAGAATATAGAGATAATGACTAACAATTTTACTTGTGGGAAGAATTTATCGAAAGGCTTACAGTGATGGGATATTCATCATTGTGCCGGTCATGTGCCTAGAAAATGGGTCGTGACAAAGTTGGTATCAGAGCATAGGTTGTTAGGTCTCCTAGTGATTACAGAGCAAGGTGTCTTTAGTGGGCCTTCCCCTATTGTCGTGACTGCAGCACGACCATAGGATGAAGATCCACCAAAAGCCCTGTAGAGATTAAAATCCATTTCTTTCGTGTCTTTACTTGAAGCATAATAGTGACGATATATATTATTCTTAATTGTAGAATAAGTTTAGATGGCACCAAGAAAATCAAACGCTTCTGGAATCCGCACAAGATCTGGCAGGGCCTTGGTCCCTCCAGCTGCTCAGTCAGCAAATGCAAGACTGGAGATGCCTAATCGTGCAGAAGATAACCATGCACAAAACAGAGAAATATCCACTGAAAACCCTGGAAGAAATGCTGGAGAACCATCACAAATTGACGCGACTGTAGTGATGGAAGCATTAGCTGCAATGCAGAACGAGGTGAATGGGCTAAAGGAACTTTTGATGGGACAATCATCTGAAGATGGCTCACAGGCATCAGTACATGCTGCAAAAGTACAAGAGACAGACCAGATGCCACCTCCACCCCCTCCTCAGGATTGGGTAGGTACAGAGGTCAAAATCTCGGAATTTATGAAGCTGAATCCGCCAACCTTTGCAGGAGATGTTAATGAAGACCCACAACGTTTTCTAGATGACTGTGAGAAAATCCTTGACACGTTAGAATGCCCTGAACCTCGAAAAGTAACCCTTGTTACCTTTCAGTTAAGAGGTAAGGCCGACCGCTGGTGGCGAACATGGAAGAAGGGCATGGCCAGAAATGCCCCACCCATTAAATGGAATGACTTTAAAAGAATTTTTCGAGAACAATTTATTCCGGAGAGTATACGAGAAGCAAAGATGAATGAGTTTGAGGCACTCCGGCAAGGATCACGAACCGTCGATGAATACGACAATCTGTTTATAGAGTTGTCTGAATATGCTACTCACATGGTCCTAACTGAGAAAGAAAAGATCCGACGATTTATTAAAGGCCTTCGAGAGTCTTTATTTGACAGGGTGGGATCGAAAATACGAGATTTTTCATTTTACACAGAAGCCGTCGACATCGCCCGTATGATGGAAGAAAGAGATATGCAAAAAGAAAAATGGAATAACAAAAGAAAGAGGAAGCAAGATGAGAAATCACGCTACCACGGAGAGAGTTCTGGACGTGCAGCCTCTACTGCTAGTGCACCACAGCGTCAACAAAGTGGTACAGGGGGTCAACAAAGGCCCTGGTGCTCTAAATGTGAAAGAAATCACTTCGGAGCTTGTTTTGTCAACAACAACACTAGGGTCTGTTACCAATGTGGTCAACAGGGCCACATCAAAAGAGATTGCCCCCAACTCTACACGAGATCTGGCCAAGGGTCAGTACGCCCTAATCAATCAGAGGCTACTGTTGCCAACAGAGCCCCTGTAACTGTAGGAGGCAATGGAATCGGAAGAGGTGCTGGCAGAGGACAAGGTGGTCGAGGGCAGGCTTCAGCAGGCCGAGGGAACGCTCGAGTATTCGCTTTAACTCGTCAAGATGCTCAGGCGTCTAATACGGTGGTAGCAGGTACTCTTCTGATTGAATCAAATTTTGCACATGTTTTGTTTGACTCTGGCTCTACGCATTCCTATGCGTCACCATTCTTTGCTAAGAACTTTAAGCAAAAAGTTGTTAGATTAGAATGTCCGTTTTTAGTAACTACGCCTACTGGAGGCACCTTACTAATAGAACGAGGCTATCGAGCTTGCAAGGTAAGAGTCGGAGAAATAAATACAACAGTAGACCTAATGCTGTTAGATATGATAGACTTTGATGTCATCTTGGGCATGGATTGGCTGGCATCTTGTCATGCCACCCTGGATTGCTATAATAAGATAGTTAAATTTAATATTCCGGGGGAGCCTTCTTTCGTATTTCATGGTGAACGGAGTGAAATTTCTGGGAATCTTATATCTTTAATGTGTGCCCAACGTTTATTGCGAAAGGGCTGTAAAGGATACTTGGCATTCGTTAAAGATATTAAGAAAGAAGAACTAAAAGTAGAAGACGTTCTAGTAGTTCAGGAGTTTGTAGATGTCTTCCCAGATGATCTACCAGGTATACCCCCAGATCGAGAGATTGAGTTCCAAATAGAGTTAGCACCAGATACTCGCCCAATCTCCATACCCCCTTATAGAATGGCACCAACAGAATTAAAAGAGTTAAAAACTCAGTTACAGGACTTGCTAGACAAAGGCTTTATAAGGCCAAGTTATTCACCTTGGGGAGCTCCTGTTCTGTTCGTGAAAAAGAAGGACGGATCGATGAGACTATGCATAGATTACAGGCAACTGAATAAGGTAACTATCAAAAATAAATACCCGTTGCCTCGCATCGACGACCTTTTCGATCAACTTCAAGGGGCCAAGTGTTTTTCAAAGATTGACTTGAGGTCTGGTTATCACCAACTCAAGATCAAGGAGGAGGATGTGTCTAAAACAGCCTTCCGTACCAGATATGGGCACTACGAGTTCTTGGTGATGTCATTTGGATTAACGAATGCACCAGCTGCTTTCATGGATTTAATGAATAGGATTTTTAAATCCTTTTTAGACAAATTTGTCATTGTCTTCATAGACGACATTCTGGTGTACTCAAAGACTTCAGAAGAGCACGAACAACACCTTCGTGTTGTGTTGCAGACATTGAGGGATCATCAATTGTACGCCAAATTCTCTAAATGCGAGTTTTGGATTGATCGTGTAACTTTCTTGGGACATGTGATCTCCAAAGATGGCATCCAAGCAGACCCAAGCAAAGTAGAAGCGGTCAAAATGTGGCCTAGACCTACCTCCGTCACGGAGATTCGCAGCTTCTTGGGATTGGCAGGATATTATCGTCGTTTCATCCAAAATTTTTCCCAGTTAGCCGCCCCTCTCACACGACTGACTAGGAAAGGGGTAAAGTACCAATGGGATGACGCTTGTGAAGAAAGCTTCCAAGAACTCAAGAAAAAGTTAATCTCCGCACCTGTATTGGTCTTACCCTCAGGACCAGGAGGTTTTACAGGATACTGCGATGCATCAAGAGTAGGGTTGGGATGTGTTCTCATGCAGCATGGCCAGGTAGTGGCATATGCATCGAGACAACTTAAGAAACATGAACAAAACTACCCCACCCACGATCTGGAAATGGCAGCAGTAGTTTTCGCTTTAAAGATATGGCGACATTATCTATACGGAGAAACTTGCGAAATCTACACTGACCATAAAAGTCTAAAATATATTTTCGACCAAAAGGACTTAAACTTGAGGCAGAGGAGATGGGTAGAATTACTAAAAGATTATGATTGCAATATTCTTTACCACCCAGGCAAAGCGAACGTGGTAGCAGATGCCTTGAGTCGAAAATCTATGGGTAGTCTGGCCCATATAGCAGTAACAAAAAGACCCTTGATCCAAGAACTACAAGAGCTGAGAGCAAAAGGTGCTACTCTTGAGGTTACAAGGACAGGATCATTCTTAGCCCATATCAGGGCTAGATCTTCCCTTGTTGACCAGATACGGATATCTCAAATGGAGGATCCTGAGCTTGTCCAAATTATGGAAAAGGTGAAGATTGGTGAAGTGAATAGTTTCACACTCGACGATACAGGAGTCTTACATTTTGAACAACGGTTGTGTGTACCACATGTTGGAACTCTTAGACGAGACATCATGGAAGAAGGCCATCGTGCTGCATATGCTGTACATCCAGGAGCCACCAAGATGTATCAGGATCTGAAACAGATCTACTGGTGGAAAGGAATGAAGCAAGACATAGCAGAATTTGTGTCTCGTTGTTTAACCTGTCAACAGGTTAAGGCTGAACATCTAAAGCCAGGAGGCTCGTTACAACGATTAGAGATTCCTGAATGGAAATGGGAACGAGTGACGATGGACTTTGTTGTTGGTCTACCTCGTTCCACAGGAGGTTATGACTCAGTTTGGGTCATTGTTGACCGACTAACCAAATCAGCACACTTCATTCCAGTCAAAACCACTTATGGTGTAGTAACGTTGGCACAATTGTATATTAAAGAAATAGTAAAGTTGCATGGAGTACCTATATCTATCATTTCTGATAGAGGTCCTCAATTTACCTCTCGTTTCTGGAGAAGTTTTCAGGAGGCATTAGGTACTCGAGTGGACCTTAGTACCGCTTTTCACCCACAGACAGACGGACAGTCAGAGCGGACGATTCAGACGCTAGAGGATATGTTACGAGCTTGTATTCTAGATTTCAGTGGTAGCTGGGAAAAGCATTTGTATCTTGTAGAGTTCGCATATAACAACAGCTACCAGGCCACTATTGGGATGGCACCCTTTGAGGCCTTGTATGGGAGACGTTGCAGATCTCCGATCGGTTGGTTCGAGGTAGGTGAAGCGAAAGCATTAGGACCTGACTTGGCCCAGGATGCCCTAACCAAGGTTAAGACAATACAAGATAGGATGCGAGCAGCTCAAAGTAGACAAAAGGCATACGCTGACCACAGACGACGTGATTTGGAGTTCTCAGTCGGCGATATGGTATTCCTTAAGGTCTCTCCAATGAAAGGTGTGTTGAGATTTGGAAGGAAAGGAAAGTTGAGTCCTAGATACATCGGGCCTTATGAGATTCTAGAACGAGTGGGAAAAGTGGCTTATCGGCTTGCCCTACCTATGGATCTGGAAGGGATTCACCCTGTTTTTCACGTATCCATGTTAAGGAAGTACCTTCATGACCCTTCTCACCTACTTCACCCTTCTCAGAATGATTCTATCCTAGTAGATGAAAACTTGTCATACGAGGAGATACCGGTGGCGATCCTCGATAGTCAAGTAAAGAAACTCCGATCTAAGGAGATTCCATCCGTCAAGGTTTTGTGGAGGAATCAAACTCACGAAGAAGCCACATGGGAAGCCGAGGCCGACATGCGTTCTAGATATCCGCATCTTTTTACGACTTGAGGTAATTTAAATTCGGAGGACCGAATTTCTTAAAGGGGGTGATAATGTAATACCCATGAAAAATAAAATATAAATGCGTGTTTTCAAACTACTGTTACTATTTACGTATATGGTACTGTTCATTTATACAATCAAAATGTCAAATACTAGATGTGGTTTGGTTATAAGAGAAAACTAGAAAGAAGTTTGTAGGAGAAAATGACGTTTTATGTGTAAAAATACCCTCAGGGACTAAATTGAAAGGACTGAATTGAAAAGAAACTTAAAGGTTTAAGGTGAAAGGATAGTTTTCCCTTTAAAGTTTTTAATAGTAAATAAACGAAAATTTTCCATCGTACGCGTAAGGTGCACAGTAACTGCATTATTAGAAATGTCATTTTCATGAATAGTAAATTGAATATTTTATTAGCGCATAGTGTCAAATAGTACCCTTGACTTTTGCTATAAATAGGCCCTTCCATTTCACTTCTAAACTCACACCTTCAACTTCTCTTCTTCCCTCCTTAAGTTTCTCTTGCTCCGACGCTAGGCTTCTGAAATTTTGGGCCTTTCCGTTTTTGCTTAGGTAAGGATACTATGCCCTTCTATGTCTTTCAAATTTTAGAAGTTATTTTCTTAAGTATGCTCTGTGGTTGCGGCTTTGGCCGATCTTCCACATCAGAAAAACTGTCGTTAGCTGTTATTTTGAATCTCTGATTACCGAAATAGAATATAATCTGTGGAGAATACATGTCTAGGAAAGTTCTGGCTAAGGAAAGACCTGGTTTTTAAGTGTGTCCAGTGTGACCCTCCACTCTTTCCTGGGAACTTACCTGGTGTACTCTTTTACATATTGTATTCTGTATTTCCGGTATGAATAGTACCGTACGTATGAATAGTGACCGTATGAATAGTACCCGTACGTATGAACAGTATCTGTACGAAAACGATCTTAACGTATTTTCTGTAATCTTTCATGAAAATCTCTGTAGCGGAACACTGAAATTCACCTGCGTACTCTTGTCCGTAACGATTTAGAGAAGTGATACTCGTACGGAATCCAGGTGAGTGAAACGACCCTGTTTTAATAGAGTTTTAGCATTACTGGTGATAAAAAGTATGTCGTAGGACACTCCCAAGATTCATAGGGGGAAATTGGATTCAGAATGACGAATATAATGAGATAATTAATCCAGAAGTATGGATAAGACAAAGCAAGTATCTCATGATGATATGAAATTTGAATTATATAGTTATATACTATACCTGTTATATGGATGAGTATTATATTGTGCTTCTGATTATGATATGAACTGTTGTACTATTGATTGTGATTGAGCGGTACAGTACCCCCTCTCACGGCAAGGCGGAAAACCCGGGTTAAAGGGTGTCTTGACCAATGAATGTGGAGACAACGATTCCCTCAGTAGGGATATAGCCCGGATTGGTGATAAATCCGTGAGGCGCCCTAGCTAAGAGGATGAGGTTGTGCGTCATGGCGGAAAAATACAAAATTGGTGAGCCGGCCTGTGTGCGCTCTCCGGGATATATTGCCATTGACGAGTACTAGTATCGTTTGTTGAATTGGATGAATTTTTCTTGTATGTAATTTCTAACTATGTCTATTGGTTGAGCTTGAGCCTTCGGATATGCTTGCATGACTGGTGATGTATTTGAATTTTATTAACGCAAGGCCGATTTGCTCACTGAGTTTAAAAGCTCACACTGTTTGTACAAACTTTTTGTTCAGATCAGGTTGCCGCCGAAGTACATCCGCTAGAGGAGTAGATCACGTTGGACCTTCCCGCTGTCGGGTAGGCCCTTCTTTTGTTATACAGTATGTTGCTCTGTAACCGTCTAGGACATCTAGGTCAGGGGTTTGGTATTTGGCTTGTATTTCAGTATGATAATGTATTTCGTACTGAGGATCTATTATTTTTAATTAAGAAAATCTGATGTATTTTCTTTTTATTTATTAAGGAATGATATTTTGAGAATATAGAGATAATGACTAACAATTTTACTTGTGGGAAGAATTTATCGAAAGGCTTACAGTGATGGGATATTCATCATTGTGCCGGTCATGTGCCTAGAAAATGGGTCGTGACACTCTTAGTGTCCCAAAATACACTTTAGCCTCATGTGGCTCAATATTTATCCTTGTAATATTCATTCTTCCTCAGATTCTTGTTTGGTCTTTTCTCAAAAATATTTCCAAAATTTCTTTTCTTTTCACTTTGTTCTTTAGATATACTTCTTATAGCCATTACCTATGTTTTTCTTTTCTGTTGCAAGTTTACTTATCCCATGACATGTCTTAGTACTTATTAAACTTTGGGATTCTCTGTTTTCCGAGTTGGAACTCCTTAATTCAAAAAAAAAATTTCATCCTTATAATTATATTCCTTTTAATTATACAGTAACACCTAGTGTTATAGTAAAGTCCGTTATAATCTTTTTCTTTAAATGTTTGATAATCTAATACCATTTTTTTAATATATCATCTATTAATCTAAGTAAATATTGGATTTTTTTACAAGAAAATATAATTCTTTTGACAGAAAAAATAGGTTAGAGTGGAATAATATAAAATTAAATAAGTTCTTATTATTTTTCATTATTTTAAAATAATAATAATATTAAAATTTATCTCTATATGCAAAATATTATTAAAAATTTGAAAAGAAAATTGGAAAAATTCATGTCAAGCAAATAATATTATTTGTATATTTTGAATGGTATTAAAATTTTCAATTTTATATCAATTTACTTATTAAATAACTAATAATTAATTTGTACTTGGCATTTGATTTATTAATGACGTAGATAATAAAGGAGTAACATGACATGAATATGTGCATATGTCAAATTTTACATATATATATATATATATATATATATATATATATGTATATAGATGCACATATAACGAAGGACTACATATTGCACACATGCATACAAATGCAGGTGGCACATTAATAAGTCATGTTTCGAAGGTACAACAGTAACCAAACTGAAAAAGCTTGGCGGCCGCTTAGGCATTAAAAGATCCAATTATATAAATGTTGGTTTTATGTTTAAGTTAAAGTTGGAAATAAAAAAAAAACATAGCCAAACCTTGGGTAAAATTATTTAAACATATATACAAAGCTCACTTTAAATATTATATAAACTCTTCTTTTATTTATATATAAAAAATAATGTTTTTGAACTCAAACTAGCTGGCGAATTGGTCTGAGACCTGATGACTCATCTTATTAAAAGATGAGGATAAAAGATTTATATAAAAAAATAGATAAATATTAAAGAAAGATTAGTTTAATAGATTGTTATTTCACAATGTTAACTAAGTATAAAGTGTCATGGAATTTTAAAATTGTCATTTTTAATAAATATGATGAATTATAAAAAAAAATAAATGAATGACATACATTATGAAAATTAATTTAAAAAATTCACAGTTATGAGATTAACAGAGATAACATTAATTTTTTAGTATGAGAGTACAGTAAATATTTGAGAACATTACTAATTTAGTCATTAAATGATTATAATTGTTTCACTTTAGTCTTTAAAAGATTAATTGTACTTATCACAATTTTGTCTATTTGTAATGAAAATTTAAGATTCGGCAATGATAAATTTTTACAAATTAGCAATAAAAATAACAACATTAGTTTTCAGAGATTAAATTGAGATATTTGATATTTTAAAAATTAAATTGAGACAGTTACAATCTTTAAAGCCTAAATAATTAATTTATGACCATATTAACAATTTAGTCCCTACAAAATATACAAGAGTCACTTATTTAGCCTTTAAAAGTCTAACTGTATACAATTTAATATCGATATTTATAAATTTATTAAACGTTATTATTGAGTCAGTCCTTCAAAAAAAAACAAATATACTATTTAGTCTTATAAAAAAATTAATTTGTATTGAATGTATAATTAATAAAGACTAACTCATTCAATACATAAATTTTATATGATATGATTTATTTAATTATATATTTAATAAATTCAATTTATTCAATAATGTCTTGCTAGACTCAAAGTTATAATTGTCAAAATAAACTGATTTAATAGGTCAACCCATTAAATCCTAAAACAATATATAGGATTGGACTTAAAATTTTTTTTCAGTATTCCAAAACTTATTAGATATAGACTAATTTCATTCAAGCTGATTAGAATACAAATGTGTAAAACTCTCTTAACATTAATTTTTTTTATTTACAAGATTTGAATCCAAAACTTTATTTTAAAGAACAAATATGAACCATTTGATCTAATTATTAGTTATCATCTATTTAGATTTAACATTTTCCACAGCATAAAAAATATTTTTGTCTTCACAGCCATTTTTCTAAGTCAGTCAACTTTCTTTTTTATTTAGTGGAGATGTGACCATACCTAGTCTTGTATGTCAAACCTGCACCTACAATTGTCAAGCCTATCAATCTTGTATTTTGGAAAAATTACACATGAAGGGAGGATTTTTTGACGATCGTACATTAATTTTCTAATTAAATTTCTTAACTAACTCATTTTCTAATTAAATTTTGAATCTAAGTCATTTTTACTGTGAAAATCAAAACGTATTTGTGAGGGCCAAACATCTGATACTTATAGCATATCTAAGAGTGTATTCTGTATGCACTTAAAACATACATCAGATGTGCATTTTAAGAGAGCATGTAATGCACACCTCTGAAGTGCGCATTCGATGGAGAAAATTTTTTACCATTGACAACTTCAATTAAAGTGCACCTCAAAGGTGCATTTTAAGACAGTAATGGGTGTGCATTCAGTGTATTATTTTTGACCGTTTATTTTTACCTTTGGAAAACTTACCTATATATATACCTAGTGACCTTCATGAACTTCGGGTATATTTGTAACAATGCCGCACTTTTATGAATACACGGTTAACCTATCACCACAATGTTTATCAACTTAGTATTATTGTAGTAATAAAAAACTAAATGAACAAATTAATTTCATACACACTTACCCCATCCTAGACAGCCTCAGATACATGCTTATCTTGTGATAAGTCCTAAAAAGCCATCAAATTATGCCATTATAAGTAGAATTTTCTTCTTCTCTTAGCCTTGTTTCGCTATCCTGTTGCGCTTTTTATCTTGGTTTTCATTTAGTTTCTTTGTGCTTTGTAGTTTTCTTGTTTTCTTGTTTTATTTCCCCTTTTCTTGTCTTTTTAATTGATTTTAGCTGTTGTCTTTTGTAGTTACATTTTTGGGAGAAAACAAGAGAAGTATGAACACAAATGAAGCCTCAAGTAGGTTGGCGCTTAGCGCCAATAATATGAATATGAAGAAGTCTCTGCCCAATTGGCGTTTAGGTGCCAGATGTGGTGTCCGGGTGCCCAACCCATGAATTTACTTTCTGATGCTGTTGGACTTGGTGCTCAGATGCCAGGTCATGAAATTGATAGTTTAAAAGCTTCTTTTAAGGCTTTTTAACCTAACTTTGGATTGGGCAATTTGGGAGCAGAGAGCAACAGCAACGAGGCTACATTTCTAGAGCTGGTTAGGGGAGAAGAAGGCCTTCCCTCTTGGGATTGGTCTTTCTTCCCCCTGTTTCTTCTCTCTTCTCTCTATTTTCTTCTAGTTCATGTTATATTTTCTTGTCTTTTGTAATTGTAGATAGTTTGTAACTCTAGGGTTGTTATGAAGCCCTATTTTAGATTAAGTTTTATGTAATTTACCAAACTCTTATATTTATTAATTGATTAATACATGTTTATTTATTCCAATCTTAATGCTTTCCTTTAATTTAGCCAATTATTGGGATGATATGCTGTTTTTATTAAACTTTGGAAAGGGAGGTAGAAACTAGACCTAAGGAATAAGTTGTATGAGTTTTTGAACCTTAAAAGGAGAGGGGATTGATTCACTAATGTCATAGGAATATAGATATTAGCCTCATATAGACAAATTAGAGTTTATTCATTCAATTTAACTTGATTTTCACATAAGAAATTATGGAATATTAAGTTATTATCTTAGTTGAGGTTTGAAAAAATCCTTCTGATGACATTTGTGCCATAGACTAGCATGTACAATTGGTGAAAGCAAGAGTGAGAGAATGATAATGGAACCTATGAGAAATGAAAGGTTTGGTGGTTGATGTAGTTTGATTTTTATAAAGTTTTGTTGTTGAATGATTCTTTTCAATTGCATTTCGTATTTTTTGGAGTAGATTTTACCAATTAGAGTTGCTGTAAAAATGCTTAATCGCCACTTTTGTGAGTTTGAGATTTTTATCTATGCTAGGGATAACTAGATATTAACTTTGCTCGTTGTAACTTCGACCATAAATCAAATTAATTTAGGAATAGATAATATTATTTATGTGATTTTGTTTATAACCAACATCAAAAGGATTTGTAATTAGATTGAATCATTCTTTAGCAACTCAAAGACTAATTTGTCTATTAATTAGTCAGATTAATAATTAAGTAAAGTAAATCCCATCAACCCTAGGGTCTTGTCATTAGAAGTAGCTTAGTTTTAGGTTTTAGTTAGTAGTTTTAGTTTAAATTATTAGCCTTTAGATTTATATTTCTTTTTAAGTTTTTCCTTTTAATTTTCAACCATTTAATGATTCGTCTAGATAGCATTTAACTTTAGTTTTACGGGTATTTGGTACCTCAATCCTCGTGGGAACAATACTTTACTCACTCTGTATTATTTATGCGACTGATATACTTGCCAATTCGCTAACATCTTGCAGGTATAAAACTGAATGATCCTCAAGGCCAGGTTTTAGCAGTACCAAGTTTCTGGCATTTTGTTCCATTTTACTTCTTTTACAATGCAAAAATATGAATAGCAAAAATTATATCTATATGTAATTAACAAAGGTTACAGAGAAAAAATTGAAAATATTCTCAGTAGGTGCTAATATTTATTATATCCAAAAGATCATATATTAATTAATTAATTAATTATGTTTTCTTAACTAACTTACAATTAATGTTATCCTAATGAAATAATTAATTGTTCAAAAATAACTTAGAACTAAAAATTATAAACACATAAAAAATAAATATCACATCTAAATTTAGATTAAGAGACCAATAATTAAAAATAACAAATTATAAATTTAACCTAAATATTATTATATATCTAACTCTACAAAAAAAAGAATTAAAAAAAATAAAAGTCTAACCTATCAAAAATAGGAAGCCTATTTATTTTAAAAATAATTATTTCAGTTTAATAATTATTTCAATCTAATAACATTTAAAAAGTAATCTAAAAAAATTACTATTACAATTTATGCAAATAATGACAAGTAAAAATAATAAGATTACATATCAAATTCTACAAAAAGGAAAAAAATAATCAGAAAAAAATTTAAACCCAAACAAATTATTATTTTTAAAATAACTGAAAACATATTAACAACAAAAATTATTAAATAACTCCAAAATAATTATTACTATCACCAAAAAAATTTTTTGAACAACAAAAAAATATCAGAAAAATTAAAAAAATACTCAAACAACATAAATACAATAGAAAAAAAAAAGCAAAACAAGTAAAAAGGATAAGAAAATGAGTGATAGTTGTGAAAAAAATACTTGGAGAATTGAGAAGGGGAGAGGCGACACACCGGAGAGAAAAAATGGAGGAGAGTAGCGTCGGAAACTGTAAAGTTGGGGGGAAGGGGACCACGCTAGAGGAAGAAGACGGGTTTTCACCCAGAGTGGTTAATAAGGGGGACATATGTCGCGATTTGAGGGGTCGGTCCATGGGCGCCTTGGTAAGTGCGTGATACGTTGCATGCAATACGCGATGTACATTGCTTTGAACTTAACTTAAGAGGTGGGCTTTGCTTTGAACTTAATTCGCATCTCTTGGTGCGCTATACTTGTCCAGGTTTCACTTATGATAAGTGCGTTTTGATTGTTACTGTAAAATTTGTTAAATTTGAAATTTAATTTGAATGTAGGTTAGTTGAGAAATTTAATTTGAAATGTAGTGTACGTCGTCAAAAAATTCATGAAGGGAGTGTAATTTACTCTTGTTTTTAGGTCAGATCACAATATTAAAATGCATAATTTTCACCACTCATCTTTCTTATGCTTTTAACAATTTAATTCTATGATAAATATATTATATAACGTCAAACCCCCACCAATTACGCCATCTTATATTGTGGTTTTAGGTAATCAACAATTTCCACATCCAAGCTCTTAATGAAGATCTAAGACTTTTTTTTTATAAGTATTTTTTGTTAGAGAATATATGGACATCTTAGATTCACTATTTTGTGGAGGACTAATATGTTCTGTTAGATTTAACTCCTTTTGGTAGATATAAAACTATTTAGAAAGGTTGGTTTGAAAAAAATTTGTATATGTTAATCTTCACCACCTTTCAAGTTTCAAATTTTATGCTTCTTTTCTTGAAAATCTAAACCTACAACTTTCTAATTTTTACTTTCACTCTCCACATAACCTTGATGCATATAAAAAATATGTAACAAATGAAAAAGTGATACTAATTTTAATTTCAAATATATCTCAAGATCAAAAGTGAATATGGGCGGAAAATTTTCGACCTTTGATAATACATCCATTTATTTCTTCTTTATCTTAAAGAGTTTGTTATAATACATCCATTTTCCGTTAAGTTCATTAGAACTCAAGTTGAGTAGTTTCAATCAACACAATCAAAATATATATAAAATCTCCTCTAGCAATAATGTTATTTGTAAAGCTACTTTAAAGTCCTCATCAATTTAAGTTTGTAGGAAACAGCTTTAGACTGTCTCTGAAGAATGATGATGACGAAGAAATAAAGGCTATTGGCCATACTTTGTTGTAAGTGCTCCATTTAGATCATAATTTATTAGTGAATGTGGAGAATAAATAAATGGTCATGGACTCTTAATGAAGCAGCATCACTTTCATGGCCCTTATAGTCAAAACCAATTAATTAGGACGCAATTGGCACAAATCATAGCTTTAATTAAATACCATCTTTAATTAAGATTAAGATAAATTTGATCTTAAGATTTTATATTTTATACAAATGTAACTTTTTCATCTTCTAAATTAAAAATCAATCAAATTTGTCTCATAATTTCGTTGTATTAATTTTATCCAACGTGTTTATAAAAATTTTAAGTGTCAAAAAACCATTTATATTGTTTCCTATATACTAAGGCTGATTAAGACTACATACAATAACCAATCCACACATTTTTAATTAGAAATTCAAAATTAAGACTACACAATGAACAACTATAGCAACAAATTAAAGTCAACGTTTTTCCATAAACAATTCAACATTCTTTCGGTGGAGTCGTCCCTAACTGTTTGTTTGTCAAGCCTGACGTACTTGACCTGCAAAACAATTTCTGACTTAAATTGCGTACTTTTGAAACCACTTCCCAGTTTATGTTTTAAAACTTCAAATAAGGGATAATAAAAATATTCATATTAGTCCACAAATTTGTCTTCTCTCTCTCTCTCTCTCTCTCTCTCTCTCTCTCTCTCTCTCTCTCTCTCTCTCTCTCTCTCTCTCTTTATTCTTTTTTTCTTTTTGAAATAGCAAGTGATAATTCAGAGTAATGATAGTGGATATGGGGCTTTTCCAATACCTCAAAAATATTGGAAATTCTGATACTTTCATTTGGACCGTCCGATTAAAGTCATAGATGACTTAGATCGCACAAAAAATAGACAGGGACTAAACTAAATAAATTTAAAAATTTACAGGGGTTGATTTAAATTTAAAACAAAATATATTCTATAACGAGAGATCTAGAAAAAGTTAAATATGATATTAAATCAAGCAAAATACAAAAAAATATCTTATATAGAGACCTAGATAAATAAAGTACTATTTATTAGGCTAAAGTAATCTAGAGGGTTAAATCTTGTGGATCTAATGAATTGGACTCTCAAATACTTTTTGTGTAATCTAAGCCGTCTTTGGTTTCAATTGGACAGTCCAGATGAAAGACTCTCCAATACTACATCACTAGAGAGTGACAAGTCCTTCGAAGTTTGAACCCTCATCAGAAACTATTTGCATGTATTATCTGATAATCTCATAGGCAACATTTTTCGAATAAAATTGATCTGAAATATTTAATTTCAGAAATAAGATTCTAAAGATTAAAAAAAAAACGAGGTAATCTTTAAAGAATTAAATAACCGAGGATTTCACAGAAATTTAAATTAAATTTTGAAAGATGAAAAGTAGGCTACTCACTTGGATTGAAAAAAATATGTCAATCAAAATATGAGAAAAAATAAAAAGAAGAGAGTTTGTGGGTTGGTTCGAGTTTAATGGGTTATAATGTTTTTGAACAATTTATTTAAACTAATTGGCAAGGGGTTGGAAAAAAATAAAAATGAAACAATCTGCTAATCCAATCCAACTTTGGAAGTTAATTGGTTTGGGTTGAGTGAGTTAACATGTTGACCTAATTCAATGCACCCTAGCTGTATCTGTCCATGGTAAATGCTTTTCTAGGCCACACACCTTGCCGACAAGCCACAAGTCAAGCATGGACTTGATTTGGACTTGGAGATCTAGAATATAATATATATATATACGCTCTTATTCTCTTTCTTGTTACTTGCTAGTTGCTACTGAGTATTTGCATTTTGGCTCTGAAGTTTCAAAGATGGGGAAATTTCATTTCTCTATTTTCATATTCTCACTGCATTACTTCATGGCTTTCTTAGCTTGGAGTAAGACGGATATTACCACGGATAAATCTGCACTTCTTGCTTTCAAATCTTCCATCACCTTTGATCCAAACAACTTCTTAGCCAATTGGTCTGTTTTTTTTTCTCCATGCACTTGGGTTGGTGTTACTTGCAATACTCATCATAGAAAGGTTCATTCCTTAAATCTTACAAACATGGATCTCAAAGGAAACATGTCTCCACAATTGGGAAATCTCTCATTCCTTGTTGAGCTTGATCTTAATGAAAATAATTTTTATGGTCAAATGCCAAAAGAGTTAGTTCGATTGCGTAGATTAAAACTACTTGACTTGGGCTACAATAAATTTGATGGAAAAGTTCCCACATGGATAGGAGTTTTAACTACACTCCAAAACTTAAGTCTTCGCAATAATAGCTTTAGTGGGTTTATTCCATTATCTATATTCAACTTGTCTAGGTTGGAGACCTTAGATTGGAGAGCTAATTTTATCCAGGGAACAATTCCACTTGAGATTGGAAAATTTCAACACTTGAAGATTTTAGGAATTGGAGGTAACAAGCTTTCGGGGATTATACCTCAAATATTTTCCAATTTATCGTCGCTTGAACTATTGAGCCTGTCTTATAATAATTTATTAGGTATGGATGATTTGTGTTATTTATATGTTTTTACACTGCACTTTATCATGTATTTAATATGAGACAATCTATTAGCTAGATGTGAGCTATGACAAGTAGTTATACCTTGGATTTAACTCATTAAAAATGGGTAATGCAAAACAAGAACTTTTTTTCAGAGTAAATACTAATTTTGTTCTTGAAATATTACAATTGTCACAATCTAGTTTTTGAAAGATCAAGTATTTTAATTTAATCCTTGAAATATTGCATTTTCCTTTCATCTCTTATTTAACAAAGTGATTTTTGTCAACAAAATATTTTAGATTTGACAACGGTAGATTAATTTTGAGATTTAGCAACATAATGGACCAGATCAAAAACACTTAATCTTTGATAGACTAAATTAGTAATTTACTAATTTTTCATCTATTATTTTAGAAATGAATATTATAAAACTAATACTTTAATCATCAAAATTCACTTATTAGTTGTCATGCAAAAAGATTCACTGTTTTCCCGCATAAGTTATGCTCTCTCTTTCTCTTGCTTTTCATTATTTATGTTTTTCCTGCATTTTCTTTTCATTTAAGAAAAAGAATAGAATGTGGTAAAAGGATTTAAGAGTTTATGTTGATGTACTTTAATTCACATAGATAAATTTGTCTCAAGAACCAATACTAGTTGGTTCAAGTGATTTGGTACTTGTTTCTCTTAAATAAAGTTTTGAATTGAAATTTTGAAAATGGAGAAAATAAATGCTTAGAGAGTTTTATACCATTATGGCGGGTCTAACCCAATTTGAATTATATTAGTCAAAATCTAAATAATTTTTTGAAGATTGATAATTCTAACAAAAAAAAAATTTCTCACGAGCATATTAGCTAATGCTATAGATTTAGGGATTTATATATATTGAAATGCATTAATTCAAGGATATTGTTATAGTTAAGGTTAATGAAATTTTGCTGTTGTTCTTTTTTATTATTTGAAGGAGTCATTCCTGAAGAGATTGGTTACCTTCCACATCTAAAGATCATGTATCTTAGACTTAATCAGCTTTCAGGGTCTATACCA
Source organism: Biancaea sappan (assembly GCA_037074585.1). Classification (NCBI taxonomy): domain Eukaryota; kingdom Viridiplantae; phylum Streptophyta; class Magnoliopsida; order Fabales; family Fabaceae; genus Biancaea; species Biancaea sappan. The sequence continues at coordinate 3,691,033 of CM073493.1, forward strand.
TCTTCGATATTTAATAGCTCAACACTACTGAAAATTGATCTTAGTAAGAATTATTTGTCTAGTAGTCTCCCACCGAATATGTGTTATGGGCTTCCAAAACTTGAATTACTTTATCTAAATTACAATGACTTGTCTGGTGCGCTACCATCGGATTGGCATCAATGCAAAGGATTGAAAGATTTGGATTTATCAAGGAACAAATTCAACAGAGGATACATACCAAGTGACATTGGAAATTTGACTAACCTCCAATACTTATATCTAATAGAGGACAACTTGGAAGGTATTATTTTTAATTACACCCATATACACACACATGTTAACATTTTATCTTAAATAATATGTTTGATCATTAAACATTCTTCTTGTGTAATATTTTTATTGGAGGTCATTAGTTGCATTAAAAATATTAGTTCTCTTGTATAAACAAAAATTAATAGTAAATTACTAACTTAGTCTCTAAAAGATTATTATTGTCTCAATTCAGTTCTTGCAAGTATTCTAACATAGTCTCTAAATGACAATAGTTATTTCAATTTGCTTCTTTTTGTTATTAAATTATATGATCTTTCATTGCCAAATTTTAAATTTTTTGGTTGCTAGAAATCACTTTTATAAATATAACAATGAAATTGAGATAAATAGAATTTTTTAAGGACTAATTTGAAGCATTTGATCTTTCTAACATCAAATTGAGATTACAAATCAGTAATTTACTCAATATTTAACTGTTGACCAATTGAAAAAACATACAAGGAAGAGGATACGTAACATCTAAGAAATTTATAATTCAATTCATAATGAACATATACTCTGGATGCCTCCATGATGCAAACAGAGTTCCTAAAAGGGTTAATAGACCTTTTCTAAATAATAATAAAAATATCATTTTAATCAATAAAATATTAAAATTATCTCAATTTGATTTTTAAATGATTAAACATTTCAATTTAGTGCATAAGACAATGCATTTGTCCCAATTTCATTTGTTAAAGTGATGTTTTAACAATAACAAATTTAAGACTTGATAATGGTGAGTTTGGTACAACTTCTTACAACTAAATCGAAATGATTGATATTTCAACAACCAAATAAAGATAATTGTAATGTTTCAATGTTCAAGGAATTTATTTACTCTAATAAAAAATAATAATAACTAAATAGGAATTTCCATTCTGCTCCCCATCTGTCCTTCTAGGCTTTTGTTGTATTTGCTGTTCTAACACACTAATTTCATTTTAATAAGCATTGTAAGTGATTGTCAGTGAACAATAAAATGCCACTAACTGAAAGACTTAATTATGGTGTATACTTCAGATTGATTTATTAATCTTCATCTATATTAATAGTACTAATGACAACACAACCATTTATACACAATTATATTTTATTAGCATTATAAGTGATAATGAGTGATTTGTTTGTCCAAAAGTTTATTAGAAAGATCCAGTTATAGTGTTGGGTTGATTAAGAATATTAATACTGTCTAGTCGAAGAATCTAAATATAGTTGACGATATGCCTAGTAATGTTATAAATTAGAGCAAATTACACTCCACTCCATTTTCAGTTTTTAAAATATATTTTCTCTTTCTTGTAATTATGAAATCACTATACTTCAGTCTAATTTTATATATTTTATTTAGAGAGGTCCATTATCATATTTTCTTACTATTTTTTAGACTAAATTACACTCCATTAATCCTAGTACAAATTGGATACTTTTTTTATGAGAAAACAAAATACTTGTGACATTTTATTATCGATTAATAGCAAAAAAAATGTATCATATGTAAAAAATTAATGTTCTTAAGTTAATAAAAAGTATTTTAGTCAAAATATATATGATACTAAGTTAAAAAAAATTCTGTAAAAAAAATTTCTTGAAGAAAATATAAATTTAGACTAAAGTGTAGTGTATTTTATAATTACAAAATAAGAATTGTATATTTTGAAAGCAGATAAGAAGGGAATGTGATTTTGAAAACTTGCTAAATACGAGAATATAATTTATTCTATAAATTAAGAAATATAAAATCATATTCATAAATTGTGTATTTTTTGTAGGTAAAATCCCGCAATCTCTTTTTAACATGTCTTCTTTAAGAGTGGTGGCCATTCAATCTAACTATTTACACGGTAATCTACCACAAGATATATGCAATCAACTTCTTTTACTTGAAGGATTCAGTGTAGCTGAAAATCAATTTGAAGGAAGCATACCGAAGTCAATTAGCAATTGCACATTTTTGAAGGAGTTATACTTGGGCGGAAATTCATTTACGGGTATCTTCTTATCCTTTCACATGTGATTTATTTTTCTGTTACATATGTTTACTTGATTCTATTCAAACTTACAAATATAAAAAGAAATTAATAATAGCAACCACCAACGTTACTTTAATTTACTTTCACACACTTAAATAACTTAAAGTCTAATCTACTTTCAATAAATTAAATAAATTAGGTTATAGTCTGATTTTCTAATCCTCCTCAATTACACTACGTACCTTAATCCTTAACATGACGTTATTTAATAAATATGGCAGTTGTATCTTAAACTGATGAACTGAAAAATTAATACACAAATTATTGCATGATCTAACTCAGATTATCTTTTTTGTTTCTTTTAGATTTTGGGCCAATGTATATTCGATCCTTTCTATTATGAATTGCGTTTATAGACCTATACTGAGATTGTTGCTTGATATAATCAATCGAGATACACGGCTGGAAGGCGTTTTCATGGAGCTTTTCCCATTTAAAAAGTTGTCTTTATTTGAATGAATAAAATTAATAAAATAAAATTAACATCGGAATAAAAATAAGGTTTAAATATTATTGAGGTCCATATAATTTCATTGAAAAATAATTGTAATTCCTATAATTTGAAAATAATGAATTTAACCTCTATAATTTTTAAAATCATGAAATAAGTCCCTAAAATTAACTTTTGGTTAGTCAACCGTTAGTCAATACTGACTGAGATGCTGATGTCAATATTAAAATTCTTATTAGCGTTGACTATGTACTACTTATACTGATATGGACTAGCCACATGGACTCCAAAAAAAAGATTTTAATTAATTCATTTAGGTCCTTGGTTAAAATTTTTCTTTTGTTTAATTTTTAATATAAACTCGTATTTTACTTTGTCTAGATCTCTAGTTTAAGAATATATTTTTGGTCTTTAGTTTAAGAATATATTTTTTCTTTGTCAAAATCATCCCCTACAAACTTTTTAATTTATTTACTTTAGTCCCTATTCTTCACTTTCATGCTTTTTTTCTCACAGTTTGGTCCTCCAAATCAATCTATAATTTTATTTTTAGTTATGATATGATTTAATCTATCATTTCTACCTAAAAACAATACAAAAAATGAATTAAAATTCAAGTTTCAAAGGTTACCTTTTATTCACTTGGGTCTCTCGTCAAAATTTTCCTTTTGTCTAATTTTTGATATAAACTTATCCCTTACTTTGTCTAAATCCCTAGTTTAAAAATATTTTTTGGTCAAAAATATTCCCAACAAACTTTAAAGTTTGTTCACTTTAGTCCATATTCTTCACTTTCATTAGATGAAGTAGAAGAGAAGTTTATATCAAAAATTGGATAAAAGAAAAATTTTAACCAAGGACCTAAGTGAATAAAAGGTAAGCTTTGAAACTTGAATTTTAATTCATTTCTTGATTTATTTTTTGGTAGAAATAATAGATTAAATCCTATTATGACTAAAAATAAAATTATGGACTGATTTGAAGGACTGAATTGTTAGAAGAAAGCATGAAAGCGAAGAAGAAGGACTAAATTGAACAAACTAAAAAGTTTATGGGGGATATTTTGACAAAGAAAAAATATATTTTTAAACTAGGGACCTAGACGAAGTAGAAGACTAGTTTATATAAAAAATTAGACAAAAAGAAAATTTTGACTAAGGACATAAGTTAATAAACTAAAACTTTATTTTTACGGTATCCACGTGGCTAGTTCATGTCAGCATAAGTGGTACACAGCCAGCACTAATATGGATTTTAATACTGATATCAACATCTTAGTCAACGTTGATTAATGGTTAATTAACCAAAAACTAACCTCAAGGACTTATTTCATGATTTTGAAAACTACATGGACTAATTCATTATTTTCAAACTATATTAACTAAAATCATTTTTCAATGAAACTATAGGGACAACAAGTATATTTAAACTTAAAATTAAATATATCATCATCATTATTATTATTAATTATAATAACTATTGATATTGCAATTTTAGAATAAAATGAATGAATGATATAGTATATTGTTGATTAGTTTCTTTTAGAAAAACCTTACAAATTAGAACAATTTAAAAAATGTAAAAAGTAAACAATTTAGAAGGTGTAATAAGTAGGTCTCACTCAAACAGTTGTTTTTCCACTCGTTTCTTCCATTGTTTTGCATCCAAATATATCCTCAAGTAGCCTCTTGCTTGTAGTTTGGTGAACTTTTGAGTTATGGTTAAATTTGTTGATTGTTTCTTTTGTCAGCCTTGTGGTATTCTTGTTATCTTTCTTTTTATTGTAGATTACATTGTTATTTCAGTCCCTAAAATAATATAATTGTCTCAATTTAGTCATTGAAATATTGCACTTATTTCATCTTAGTCTCCATTACTAAATATCAAAATATACTATTATAAAATCTCAATTTTTTACTGCCAAAAATTACGTTGATAAAAAGAGTGATAAATTGAGATAAATGCAATTTTTCAAAAACTAATATAAACATTTGATCTTTTGGGGACCAAATCAATAATTTATTTTAATTCTGTTGTTTCCACATATATAATGTGATAATCTCCATGGATTTGTGTTTCCAGGTTTTGTACCAAAGGAGATAGGCAATCTTGATATACTTGAGCAATTGGATTTGTCATTAAACTATTTGAGAGGACATGTTCCTTCTAATGTTTTCAACATTTCAACATTGATAACCTTGGATCTTGCAATTAATTCCTTCCATGGCCTTCTCCCATCAAACATAGGAAGTAGCCTTCCTAACCTAGTTAGGCTAGATCTTGGAGAAAATGAATTTACAGGGAAACTCCCAATGAGCATATTCAATGCTTCTAAGCTAATTATTTTGCTTCTTGAGCAAAATAAATTTAATGGAGTTATTCCCAATACACTTGAAAATTTGACCAACTTGATCATGTTAGATTTATATGGGAATGATTTGAATGGTACCATTCCTACTACAATGAACAAATTTCAAAGCCTTCAATATTTGGATCTCAGTTACAACAACCTACAAGGTACCATAATTGACAAACTTTGCCAAATCAAAAGTTTGTGGAAGTTATCTCTATCCAATAACATGTTTTCGGGTATAGTGCCAATGTGTCTTGGGAATCTTACTTCCTTGAGAAAGCTAGACTTGGGCTATAACAAATTGATTTCTCATATACCCTCTTCTATTTGGAGTCTCAGAGATATTTTGCTCATAGACTTATCCTCTAATGCATTGAGTGGAAAAATTCCACCCGAAATTTCAAACTTAAAGGCCATTATATGGTTGGATTTGTCAAGAAATCAAATTTCATGGGACATACCTACAGTTATCGGTAACTTGCAAACTTTGCAAAATCTATCTTTGGCACATAACAAATTGCAAGGGCATATTCCTGAATCATTTGGCAATATGATTGACTTAGAGTTCTTGGACCTTTCCCAAAATAATCTATCTGGTGTGATTCCAAAATCCTTAGAGTCGCTTCTTCATCTTAATTACCTTAATCTTTCTTACAATGACTTGCATGGAGAGATTCCAGATGATGGCCCTTTCAAAAATTTTACAGCTGAATCTTTTATGATGAATGGAGGTCTTTGTGGGATTCCTAATCTACAAATCCAACCATGTAGAAAAGGGAACAAGCATAGGTCAACTAAGCAAATACTTTTACTTAAGTGCTTGTTGCCTATCATTGTGGCAATCGCTTTGGTTGTTTCATGCTTATTCTTTCTAAAACACAAGAGAGATTATGTTGGTGATTCGACTAACCAAGATTTATTAGATTTGGAGACACCAATTAGGATACCATACCATGAGCTTATTCAAGGAACAAATGGATTTGATGAGAGTAACTTCCTTGGCATGGGCAGTTTTGGATCAGTATACAAATGTATTCTTTCTAGTGGAAAGACAATTGTTGTTAAAGTATTTAATCTAGAATTGGAAGAATCATTAAGAAGCTTTGATACTGAATGTGTTGCAATGTGCAACTTGCGTCACCGCAATCTCATTAAGATCATAAGTAGTTGTTCAAATGCTGATTTTAAATCTCTAATAATGGAATTTATGCCAAATGGGAGTCTTGATAAATGGTTGTATTCTCATAACTATTGCTTAGATATTTTGCAAAGGCTGAACATAATAATTGATGTGGCATATGCATTGGATTATCTTCATCATGGTTCTACTATACCAGTGGTTCATTGTGATGTAAAGCCAAGCAATGTTTTATTGGATGAAGATATGGTGGCTTATCTTAGTGATTTTGGCATTGCTAAACTACTAGGCGAAGGGCAACTAGAAATTTATACTAAGACTTTAGCTACAATGGGCTATATTGCACCAGGTAATATGTTATCTTTATTTTTATTCCTTTTTGTTCTAATATGCATTATATATATTATTCAATTTACTTATCTATTGCATTGACATTTGAAGTTATCAATATACGAAATGAGAAATAGTCAAATTAGCACAATGGCTTGTTTACTTACAATCCAAATTGACATGTAGAGTATGGATCGAAAGGAATTGTTTCCATTAGAGGAGATGTGTATAGTTTTGGTATTATGCTGATCGAAATATTTACAAGGAAGAAGCCAACAGATGACATGTTTATTCAAGGCCTAAGTTTGAAATACTGGGTTAGCAAATCATTACCACATGCGATAATCGATGTTTTGGATCCCAATTTGTTGCAAAGAGACAATCAAAGTATTGATAATATATCAATGCATATATCATCAATTTTTGAGTTAGCCTTGAGCTGCTGCAGTGATTTACCTGATACACGAATTAATATGACAAGTGTTGTGGTGTCATTGAAAAGAATCAAGGCCATATTTATGCAAAGTCGTATATAAATGTGCTATGCATAAATTATATTTCCTAAAGTTGAACTTATACCCTAATAGTAACATGGAATGATGAGAAGATATAAATGTTGTAATAATTTGTGGAACATTTGAAATTTGTGAATTGTCATGTTATTTCTTTGGATCTTGGATATCTTCTTATTTTTTGGCTAATTGGACAATTTTGGTACGTAAAATATAATATTATTTTTAGAAATGTGATGTTTGAAATGTTACATTTCTAGGATATGCAAGTAGGTAATATATTTCCAAACATACAACAATCTCATGAATTTTAAGTTTTCATTCCCCCACCCACATAATGGGGTATAGATGTTTTGTTTAAGAGAAGATTAAGTCACTAATCAGTTATTTCTATAAAAATCTTAACCTCAATCATCAACACCACTAGCGTCATATTGTACCACTGACCTTATTGTTGTCTTTGCCATCTCTCTATCATTTCCACCACCACCACTGTTGTCTTTGCCATGTCTATTATTTTCAAAAGAAAGTGGAATATTTGAAAATTCATTTTCTAGTTTCTATTGTTTGCAATTGCCATATAATTATAATGAAAAAGTACTTTTTTCAATAAAACCAAGGTTTTCCATACATTTTTTTCCCTTATTTATCCATTCTTAAAATTTTTGAAAATGTTTCTAAATAAATAAAAAATACCTAATTAAATAAATTATTCAGGTAATTAATATTATTTATAGAAGAGTTTGAATTGGTAAAATGATTAAAATTTTGGGAAGCCACCTTGCTATAATTTAAATTTTAATTATGGATTTTCCCCCCTTATTTAATAACTATTCTTAACTCCATAGTCCTTTCATTTATGACTAATGGGGCTTATATAAATATTAAATAAAAAAAATAGAAGAAATTTAGGAGATTTGCAAATGTATATGAACTGATAGTTAAAAGAGTAAAATCCTAGGTTGCGGGTTGAAATATATCCTGAAATGCTTGGATAAGATGAAATCCAAGGACAAAGAGGCCTTTTGCAATTTGCTAGCTATAGCTATACATGGCCTTGTTCAATTTCCGTTCACATATGGGGTGGTTGATTTTAAAGATTCATACATCTTCCAAATTGTCTTACATCATGAATTGAATCCTATTCCAAGAATACTAGTTGGCTGATAATTTCTATCTTTTAATCACTATAGGAGGGGAATTGCACTGTTGTATACCCCTATTATGTGTCTAGCACTTATATACCTTTGGGAAGAGGTACCTAACTTATGAGTTCCTACTAGATTTTCTAGATCACCCAAAGTACACAAAGAAAGAGAGGAATGGATGAATATTTTCATGGCGTTTGATGTCTTTGTACATACGAAATTTATCATGATTAGCCACAAATGGATCCTATTGGCTATTGTGATGTGATGACTTTTATTGCACATCCCTAATAGAACTAGCTAAAGGATGCATAACTTACTATTTAGCTATAGTGTTTTCGCAATATAAATATATACAATGTGTCCCTTGTGCAAAGCCTCTAAGATTTAGGACAAGTGTGATAAAGACCTTTGGAAAGAATTTGTTCAACTTTGGTAGCAAATGGCATTCAAAGATTGTAGAAAGGTAGACCCCTAATTAATTGTTAGGTTCTAACTTAAATATGCAAAGTGTTTTAGAAGAAATTAAGGAGAAATGATATATTGCATCAAATCCTAAAAAATGAACCTAAATACTACAAGAAAAGTGCAGAGTATGAGAAAACACTGTATAGAAGAGATGAATAAGGAACAAAAAAGATAACTTGCAAAAAAAAAGGAAGAAACAAGAATTTTGGGGTTTGATAGAGAAATTTTGAAGAATTGAAAAAAAAATTAAATAAATTATGGAAATCTCTTTTAGTCTTCTAAATCTCAAGTAGAAATGTCAACAGTGAAAGTACAACGATTAACAAAGACTTTGGATGAAAGACCAAATCACCATTAATATGCATCTTCAACAAAACACTAATATGATAGAAGAAATAAAAATACTAAAGGAGGATAAAAGATTATTTTTAGAGAATATGATGATATTTGGGCCGAGGGAAACCCTAAGCCATGTAATGGAAAGAAAATTGCAAGCTAGTTTGGGACAAACATCTTGATAACATAATGAATTAAAGAGTATGAAAGAGATGCTAATTTAATAAACTAAGGCTACTATTAACATATTAGCAAAAAAGATCAAAGCTATTGAATGGAGGGATACTCCTTGAACAAGTAAAACTTCTTGTCTATAATTGAACATGTAAAATAAATTAAAAAAGGTGTATATATGTTTATCCAAATATCACTTTAATAAATTAATGTTAGTTAATTCAAGTGATTTGACATTTATTCTTCTTAAGCAAAATTTTAAATTCAAAATTTATGAATGAAAAAAATAAAAGCTGATAAAGCTTCACACATTCATCATGCCAAATAAAGCCCTACAATAGAAAGATATCTAAAAATATTAAGCAGACATTTGTTACATTTTACTATCTTTAAATATACGAAGAACAAATTAAGGCTACAGTGCTCTCTAAATTTATGCATATTGAGATTGATGCTTGTCCTTGTCATTGCCCCAAATTCTTTGCTTACTACTCAATTGAAGTTCTTTAGTTGTTTGTCATGGAGTTTTCCAATAGCAATGTGTGGATATATTTTTCAACTGACCATCTGCAAAAAGCATGTTCACATGTCACAATGTTGAACTTCATAGTGAAAACATAAAAACTACACTTAAGTTGTTTCCTATAAGAATTACAAAATTACATAAATTCACTGTTAGATTTTTCATATGGACCACCATAAATCATATTCATTTATACATATATTTATTTATTTATATGTATTATCCAGTTTTAATAATAAGTTAATTATAAATTCTTTTATAAATTAAACAATCCTTATTGAATTGAAACTGGGCCTTGTGTGGGCTGACTAATGATGAGAATGTCAGCCCATTAGGGTTTCACAAGGAAGGGTCTCTACTCTCTGCCTATATATGTGGTGTAGCAGTCCCATTGAAGCAACACCCTCTGAAAACATATTAGGCCAAGAGGGCAGTTATACTCTCCTTAATTATTTTGTTTTCTTGTCTTCAATTTTATTTATACCCGATCATCAATTACTATCAAGAGTTCCGCTGTTTCCCCAGGTACGCATAGTTTTGTTATTATTCATATATGCTATAGAACTATCTGCAATATATTCTTGTATATAGGAATTGTTTATAAATTCCTTCAATTGGTATCAGAGCCTGGTTCACAGATTGTTCTATGGCTGTATGAAATTAGAATCATATGACGATTATATCCGTTCATATTAATTGGGGGAAATTATTGTGATTTGGGTAAATTCCTTTTATTAGGGTTCATAAAGAAATTTTTTCTATAGAACCCTAAATTTGTGTTTAATTTATGATTGAAACCATGTGTGTTTTGTTCATAACGTAATCGACGTTATCTGTATATATGTGATTTTGCTTTTGAGATATATGTAATTCAATCCTTTGATTTAAAGCCTCACATTGGATTGAATGGATTAAATCAACGTTGAGATCCATGAATGTATGCGCGCAGAATACAATCATATGTAAAATGGATTGAACCATTTAGATTTAAGAGATTGATATAATTATATTTCATAATATAATTGTTTTGTGTATACTGCGTAATCACCGAATTCAATTGTCAATCAGTATATTATATATATATATATATACATATATATTGGGATTAATTTATATATATTGATCTAGATAATTAACGTCAACTATTTTTTTTTTGGCATTGTTTATGGGATATGTATTGATAATCGATAATATATTGATTATATATTAGTTATATATGTCATTCTATATATATATTATATATTTATATTTATATATTTGACGGGCATAAAGATAATCCAAGCAATATCAAATGATTATGTAAATTGTTTAAATTGATTACATAATCACTTGTAATCCCACATATCAAGGAGGTTTTGCCTCTGGGGTGAATGAAGAGGTGAAAATCATGTTACATGGGATTTCGTTGACTGAAAATTCAATCAAATAGATATATATGTGTGTTTATTGAAGTAGATATGAATCTGTAAACATATATATATATATATATATATATATGGAATTGTTGGATATATATGAATCAGTAATCGGTTTTTTATACTAATCTTAAGATTGATTGAATGTTTTAAATAATTTGAAATAACGTTGATTATATATAATTTGAGATCCTAATTTAATTCCCTTATTGATTATTTTGATTTGGAATTCTGAGATTTGGAATTTGAGATTAAATCATTAGATATATGTATATCCAAGTTCTCAACTTTGATTAATTGTTTAATTAATGTTAATCATATATATTTGAGATTGAACCATATATATATATATATTGATTACGTCATTCATATATATTTGAACTGAATTTGAATTTTATGTCTAAATAATTTTGATCATGAGTGTATTGATCAAAATTCTGAATTTTCTTGTGAATTTGGGATGGAATCTGTCAAGAATCCTATTTTAGATATTGTATTTTTTAAAATTCAGCCCGAAAATTTTTTTATATGAATTTTGAATATTATTATCTGTTAAATATATATTATACTCTATCCTGGAGCACCGTTTGTATATTTTTACTATTTTAGAGACAATTTGCATTGATTTAATTATTTAAATTTTATTGTAAATTGTTTCTAAGTATTCTGCCAAATTATTTTGGATATCAAAATATGCAATTTGAATAATTTTGTGAGATTGTAAGCTTGCCTATCGCGAGTCCAATCTTTAGTATTATTTTTGCAAATAATATATATATATATATATATATATATATATATATTTCTTTATTATTTCAAAATAATTATGGCTTGAAAAGGGAAAAATAGTAATTATGGTGGCAATAAATAATTTGTTTTGAAATATCATTAGTGTCCACACCCTATTGAAGTGACATTAATGTATGTTTCTTGTGATAAATAATTTTTTTTGGTGTTTTCTTTTGATATTTTTGCAATATAAAAGGATCGCGAAATCACCTCAAGTACACATCACTGATCTATTACTCTATATCATGTGTACTATAATATACTTTGATATTGCATCTATAATTGATCTGAAATTTACTGACCTTGGATTGCATATTTCTCTTAATTAATTATGCTTTTTCATATTCATTATTCTTTATGTGAAATATGAGCTTTTAACGTGTATGATCTACTTCCCCATCGGATACTATTTCTGCATCGTTAAAGCTTATGTTTCCTGACATGTGCTATAATTATAATTGTTATTTTAGCCTTAATGATTATTATATTTTAATAATTGACTATTGCTATCCAAGTGGGAGAATTGTTAAATTTTATATATATATATATCCTATATGGATTAGCATTACTAAATTATTAAAATATTTTTTAAATCATTAATATATTAGCTATATTAATTGTGTTTTATAATATAGCATTTTAATTAATTTAATGAATATTATAACTGAATTGAATCAATTTGGTTTATATTTCTCCTAATTCTTGGTGGCTCTTTTGACCTAGAGCTTCACCAAATAGTTGTTAAAACAACATTCTTAAATGGTGATTTTTCAAATGATGTGTACATAGATCAACCTGATATATTTTTTCAGAAATATGGTCAAAAGCATATGGTATGCAAATTAAAAAAAAAAGATCCATATACGTTTAAAATTGGCCTTGAAGCAATGGTACCTAAAATTTCACCTTATTGTCACTTTGATCAGCTTCAAGGAGAATGTGTTTCATCAGTGTTTTTACATGATGACTAGTGGGAGTAAGTTTGTAATTTTAAATATTGTACTTTTAGTTTTTTGGCCTGAAATTTTATGAGTATTCTTTACTCTTCTAGTGGCACCTTGGTATATCATATTCTTCCTGTTGACGTGCCATAGTCAAGGAATTAATTTTTTGATCTTTATATAAATTGAATAATTTCATCAGGCATGATATGTATTTATTATATTTTTTTTAATATAATTGCTAATTATTTGTATAACTGTAACCTCACCTATCGTGGGTACAATTATACGAATTTTGTGAATTGAATGATTAAATTTTTTTAATCATTATTTTATTACATTAATAATAATTATACCCTATCGGTGTGTTATCATTAATGTAATTTGTTGTACAATGCACTGTTAGTTTTATACTTATATCAATTATCTTTCGAATACCCTATCGGTATTAGAAACTTTGGTGATATAAGATTTATGCATTATAATTATTACATTTCTTATTTATTATGGTTCTGGACCTTTAGCCAGTAGTTTCCATTGTGAAACTTTATTCTTGTTTCACTTGGTTGAATATTTTCCAGGGATTATATGCTGCATGATATTCCCTAAATTGTTTTGTTGTTAGCAATAGTTAAGCAGGCTAATCCCCCTACATGCTTTATTTCATTCTCTTTGTTTGAGAAGTTTTTGAATTGCTATCAAGTTTCTTTTGAGCTTCCAAAACTGCCTTTTTAAATTTTTTCAGTGTTGCAGTAGAGAATAGGAACATGAAAGAAGATTTAATGAGAAATGTAATGTTACTTGTGGAAAGAACACCAAGAAACATTTTATTTTGTTTAAATTAATATATCTTGCCAGAAATCATCTTATTTTATAAATTTCATGAAACCAATGGAACACTAACTTGCTGTTGTTCCCAACTATCAAACATGATTGCATAAGATGAGCACGTTGATAACTAGTAATGAAACCAAGTAATTAGTTTAAATACCATAATTTATGCCTTAATAGAAAAAGTACAAAATGCAAGGAATTGACCCATAAGAGATAAAATAAGGATTATGCTGGTAGGGGTCAAGATATGTTTCCCATTATTTGATTATGAAAATAAGTAAAGCCGCATAAAGTTTTAAGCAAGTCTAGTCTATATAAACCAAGAAAAGACATAACATATTTACCTGATTGGTAAGAAGGCTAAAGTGCTTCAATCACATCGGAGGAAGCAGTAAGATCACAGCAAGCATTGTTATCAGCCTTTTGCAACAACTTCTTGAATCGTCGAACCTGGTAAATGGAGAAATAGTTTACATTAATTTGAGTATAGTGTTGTAGAAAAGATTTTGTCCTTGTACCGCGATTCATTTAGAGGTTTTATGTTTTTTCCTTTTTATATTTAGATTTATTGTAATTTACTTTTCTTATTTAAATATTGTATTTATTGTTTTTCCTTATTTAGTTGGATTCCTAACTAGTATAGGATTTTATTTCCCTCTATTTCGGATATGAATAACGGTCCCTCTAGGCTATATATTTGATTGTAATCATTCTATTCTATTATAACGAGAATTATTTAGAAATCTTCATCTACTTCTTCGTGGTATCAGAGCCAGGTTCTGAAACTTAATTTTTTTCCCAACCATGCCCAAATACGGCATGGCCTCGCAATCTTCTTCCTCGGAAGTTGCCTTAGAGATCGTCTCCTATCCTTCCGTCTCTATCATTCTAGAGACTGCCAATTTGGTTACAAATCACAAACTCCATGGCCACAATTATCTTCAGTGGTCACAATCGGTATTTATATACATCTGTAGTAGAGGAAAGGATGGACATCTCACGGGTGACAAGAAGCTGATGATGATAGATGCATACACACACAATCTACTGAGGGGTCAGCCCTATACACACACAATTCTTCTTCAAATAAGTAGAGAAAAGTTCATCCATGTTGTGACCACTGTAAGAAATTTGGTTATACAAAGGAAACATGCTGGAAGATACATGGAAAACCAATAGACTGGAAGCCATTTAGCATTTGATATGATAGGGAGAATCATGCCAATACTACTGTTACCACCAGCAATAATTCAGAATTTAGTCCATTCATAAAGGAGCAAATTAAGGCCCTACAAAAGATGCTGGTCATGTCTGAAATCCAGGACAAGCACCTCAACCGTCTACTAAACCAGCTACCAGTGTTCTAGTACACCAAGGTATATTATCCAATGTTCATTTTGTTAAAAATAACACTTCAAAATCATGGATAGTAGATTCAGGAGCCTTAGACCACATGATTGGAGACATTAATATCCAGACCAACTACAGACCTTGCACTAGTCACTCTGGAGTTCGAACAGTAGATAACTCACTCTCTCCAATAGCAGGAACATGATCAGTCTAATTGACAAAGGATCTTTATCTTTCTTCTATCCTTTATGTTCCTAAATTGAATTGTAATCTAATTTCAAATAGCAAACTCACTCGAGACTTGAAGTGTGTATTAAAGTTTATTCAAATCTTTGTGATTTTCAAGATGTGGATTTGGGGAAGGTAATTGGCAGTGCTGAGATGCATGATGGCCTCTATCTACTCAAAGAAAATAATCTCCATGGTAGACAAGTTCAATCGTCAAGTTGTGTTTCCAAGTCTAGTTTAAATTCTGTTTTTAAGTCTGAGTCCATTGAGTGTCAAGTCCTATTATGGCATTATCGCCTTGGACATCCAAACTTTCCTAACATTGAAAAATTGTTTCCACATCTATTTATCAATAAAAATTCCAAGGTTTTTCAATGTGAAATTTGTCAACTTGCAAAGCATACTAGACATATAAACTCTGGTCTTCAATACAAGCCTTCACATCCTTTCTTTGTCATACACAATGATATTTGGGGACCTTCAAAAGTAAAAAATATAAATGGGGCTCGTTGGTTTCTGTCATTCATAGATGACTATACAAGAACAACTTGGACCTTTCTTATGAGAGAAACATCTGAAACTGTAAGCATTTTTCAAGCCTTTCATTCTATGAGTTTCAATCAATTCCAAAGGAAAATTCAAGTTTTTAAAACTGATGATGCTAAGGACTATTTTAATTCCACTCTTGGTCCTTATCTTTCTATAGACATGGGATTATTCATATAAGTTCTTGTGTTAATACTCCATAACAAAATGGGGTTACAAAGAGGAAAAATAGACATTTACTTGAAGTTGCTCGTACTATTATGTTCTCTAATCATGTTCCCAAACTTTTTTGGGGGAAAGCCATTCTTAATGCCACTTTTCTTATTAAATGGATGCCTAGTCGAGTTTTAAAATTTCAAACTCCTCGTAATATTCTCATGGAAACATATCCTCATATTCACTCTTTTTCTTTTAACCTACCACTAAAAGTTTTTGGCTGTTCACATCCATCAACATAATTGCACCAAACTTGATATCCCAAGTCTTTAAGTGCATTTTCCTTGGGTGCTCATCTAATAAAAAAGGATACAAGTGTTACTCCCTTATCACTCAGAAAGTCTACAATTCCATGGATGTCACCTTTTTTGAAGACCAACCTTATTTTCCCAAATCTGAAATTCAGGGGGAGAATTTGAGAGAATATCATATTTGGGATCTCCTTTATGACACTTAGGCCATTTTTTAACCAAATCCTATCACTGGAACTGTTCCTAAGGTCTTGAGTCAACCTCAACTTGATAATAATTATGAACTTCGTGTCTATAGAAGGAGAAAACCAACTACTAATGTAGAGGAATGCAGACCCAAGACTATCAAGCACCAGAACCAAGTTCACCTCCTACTTCGGACATTCACAATGATATGGATTCTTTGGCTCATGATTCTATGGTACAAATGATTGATGACTTTGATAAGCCAATTGCACACAGAAAAGGTGTCTGAGGGTGTACTAGACATCCAATCAAAAGGTACATAGCATATGGAAAATTGTTACTTACCTATAGGACGTTTGTTTCAAAACTTGACAGTGTATAGATTCCCAACTCTATTCAAGAAGCTCTAAAAGTTTCGGCATGGAAACAAGCTATCGAAGAAGAAATCTGAGCTCTAGAAAGTAAGAATACGTGGACTCTTACAAAATTGCCTTATGGAAAAAACCTTGTGGGTTGCAAATGGATATTCACAGTCAAATATAAAGTAGATAGGAGTATTGAGCAATTCAAAGCTAGACTTGTAGCAAAAGGGTTTACATAATCATATGGAATTGACTACCACAAAACATTTACACTAGTGGCCAAACTAAATACTGTTCGGGACGTACTGACACACCAATGGACCCCAACAAGAAGCTTAACAAAAGCGAAGAAAGAAATCCAGTTGACAAGGGAAGATATCAAAGACTAGTCGGCAAGCTTATCTATCTATCACATACAAGACCTGATATTGCTTACTCTATTAGTGCAGTAAGCCAACACATGAATAACCCAATTGAAGATCATCTGGAAGCAATGAATAAAATTTTAAGGTATTTAAAGATGACCCCTGGAATTGGTTTATTTTTCAGAAAAATCTAAAAAACATGAGGTAGAAATTTATATTGATGCTAGCTGGGTAGGAGAGTTAACTGATAGAAGATCTACTACAAGCTACTATTCATATGTTTGGGGAAATCTTGTCACTTGGAGGAGTAAAATATTGTTTCTTGGCGTAGTGCAGAATCTGAATATCATGCTTTTACATTGGGAATATGTGAAGGAATGTGACTTCAAAGACTATTGAAGGAAATAAAAGTTGAAACAAAGGACACAATGAAAATGTTTAGTGACAGTCAAGTTGCTATTAGCATAGCAAAAAATCCTATACACCATGACAGAATAAAACATATTGAAATTGATTGACACTTCATCTCAGAGAAAGTTAACACTGGAATTATTCAATTAAGCTACATTCTTGCAAAATTTCATATTGCTGACATTCTCACTAAAGCACTACCAAGGGCCAGTTTTGATGAATTAAACTCCAAGCTTGGTTTGTATAATATATACAACCCAACTTGAGGAGGAGTGTAGAAAGGATGTCATCCCTGTACTGTGCTTCATTTAGAAGTTTTATGTTTTCCCTTTTATATTAAGATTTACCGTAATTTACTTTTCTTATTTAAATGTTGTATTTATTTGTTCTTCCTTATTTAGTGGGATTCCTAATTATTATAAGATTTTATTTCCCTCTATTTTGGACGTGAATAACAGTCCCGTTAGGCTATATATTTGATTGTAATCCTTCTATTCTAATGTAACAAGAATTATTCAGAAATCTTCATTTGTTTCTTCAAGTGCATTAGTCAAATGTTACAAAAACAACATAAGATGACTATACCTATTTTCTTTGCTTGCAATGCTATAAAATTTATAAATACCAATGAGAAAAGTGGGAAAGCACAGATCCTTCTACATAGCAATTAATTGAGAGAGAAAAATTCAAACAGCTAGCCATTGTAAGAAAACATAATATTAGATAATGTCTTGATTTAAGTTTGAACATAGGCCTTTCTCGATAAACTAAGATTGCAACTTCTTCCCTTGGATAAATAGTGGACAAAAAATGTACAACTCGTATCTAGCACAAACAATACTTAGCAAATGGTGGAGTTCCATTTAAAAGAAAGTAATATAGAACTAATCATGAGTGAAACAAGACAGCTTCATATCTCATCTTTGATCATCAATGTGAAGTAGCACAAACAGTAGTTGGCAAATGGCAGAGTTCTAATTAAAAGAAAGTAATATAGAGAACCAACCATGACTGAAACAAGACAACTTCATACGTCATCTTTGCTCATCAATATGAAGCAATGCCCAGTCTAGCCAGCTCTTGCTATTATACCTGCTCGATGAATGTAAGTATTTATGTACCTGGGCATGTCTTAATTAATGACATTTCTCACCCCTTTAACATCCTTTCCACGAGTTATTGCATCAGAAGATAGAAGCACTTGAAACCCCTATTTCCGAAATTCCTTCAATGTCTTATTGCAGGAAGATCATCATTTTCATAACCATCCAATCTAGTTGATTAAAAGGATATGTGGAAAAAAAATGTGAAGTGGCACAATACGTAAACATTTGTCTAGCTTTCAAAAATATTGGGTGATGTAGACTAAGTTGAACAAGCTTGCCTGGGTCCTGGGTTATCGTAGCAGATAGGACCATTTTTGCCAACCTAGGGTAAGGTTTATCTTTGAATCCCTTCTTAACGCCACTGCAGAAAAATAAAATTAGCCTTACATAAATACACATACATGCATGCATATATATATATATATATATATTGCAGAATAGGATAACACTAACCCTTATCAGACATTGAGACCAATAATTCAAAGAGCAGTAACATTTTAATACCAGTGACCCAAGACAATTCTGTAATGTATATAATAAGTAAAGCAAGCAGGGTCCACCGATTGTAATGATCAAAATGCGAAAAGAGGACAAAGTTTACTCAGTAATGGAAAGATGAAGTGTATTATTACTGTAGCAATGAAAATGACATATCCAGGAAGAGTCCAAGAGTAAAAAGCATAAGCAAAGAGGTAATTGAGAAATTGGGCACAAAAGAGTACAGAGGTGATATCAGAAGAGAGAGATTGAATTCATCTACACACACTCCTCTCTATGCCTTGCTTGATTTTTATTTCTCTGATGCCTGCACCTTCCACGTGCTTCTCCTCACCCTCATGCTTTTACGTGGTCCTTCATCATTTCTTTCCTTGGGCTGCGTTGGTACTGCCACCTGTCCACTAGAGATAACCGAATGGCCATGTGGTGAGGATATAACATGTCCCTCCCCATTAAAAGAGACATTGTCCCCAAGGTCAAAAGCAGGGTAAGACTATCGGAAAGTATGCACATCTTCCCAAGTGTAATTGCTTAAACCATCCCAGTGAATTAAGACCTGTGGAACCCACTTGTCATTACGCAGTATAGTTCTTGAGTCGACGACTTGTAAAGGTTGAATAACAGGACTTCCATCTGAAGAAAACAATGGCAGAGGGAGCACCAACACACTTTTTAAGCAGTGAGATATGAAAGACAGGATGAATTCTTGCTTCGGGAGGCAACAAGAGTTTATAAGCGACTTGCCCAATGCGTTCCATGACAGGAAAAGGCCCAAAATAACGCATTCCCAGCTTTTGGTTCTTCCGTAATTGTACTGAATGTTGTCTATAAGGTTGCAAATTGACAAACACCATATCTCCAACTTGAAATTGCACATCAGTTGGAGTTTTATCTACGTAATGCTTCATTCGAGTCTGAGCTTTCAGTAAATTACGTTGAAGCTGATCTAACACACTGTTCTGATCTAACAACTGTTGCTGCACTTCAAAGGGATCAGTGGATGCCGGGTTGTAGCGAAAAAGCATAGAAGGGTCTCTACCATAGACTGCTCTGAAGGGTGTCATACCTGTGGCTGTGTGATAGGCATAGTGTTTGACTACAACATCGAAGAACTTCTCTGCCACTTGTGAACTTGTATAATTAGTCTTCAAAGTAGCTAAGTGTGCATATTTGGACAATCGATCAATGACCACCAAAATAACCGTGTAACCCTGTGAAGGTGGGAGACCAGTAATGAAGTCCATGGCCACATCTTCCCAAATTTGCTGAGGAATTGGAAGTGGCTGCAAGAGGCCTGATGGATGTAGTTGGCTATGTTTGGCCTATTGACAAGTAAGACACTGTTGTACATAGGCTTTAACATCATGCCTTAAACCCTTCCAGTAAAATTGAGGAGTGATTCGGGCTAATGTCCTTGTATAACCAGCATGCCCACCCAAAGGGGAAGAGTGAAATTCATATAGTATTGCTTTCTTTATGGTGTCACAATCAGTAGGTATAACAAGTCTACGCTTCCAAAATAATAAATAATCTTTTGTAGAGTAAAAAGGCAGTCTATTTTGTCCATGACGACATTGTAATATGATATTTTGCAGTTCAGGGTCCAGCTGTAATGCTTTTTTAATATCCTCTATTAGAGAAGAATGAGGCATTGATTGGGCCATGGCAAATTCCATGGATAAGGCATCTGCTGCACGATTAGTGGTCCCTTACTTATATTCAATGGAATATTGAAAACCCATTAATTTAGGAAGAAATTCTTCTTGCTCGGGTGTCTGAATAACTTGCTCGGAAAGATGCTTTAAACTTTTTTGATCTGTTCTAATAATAAGATAATGGCCAAATAAATAATGGCAGAATTTAGCAACAGCTTCAGTGATAGCATACATCTCGCGGGCATATGCAGATCTCTTTTGCATTCTAGAGCACAGTTTCTTTGAAAAAAATGCTATGGGGTGGCCCTCTTGGCTCAGTATAGCTCCTATTCCGGTTCCCGATGCATCTGTTTCAATAATGAATGGCTTTGTAAAATCTGGAAGGGCCAGCACTGGGGCCTCAGTAATGATTTTTTTTAATGAATTAAAAGCCTTTGTAGCAGTGTCAGACCAATGAAAAGCATCCTTTTGTAGCAATTGAGTCAATGGTGCAGCCAGTAGTGCATAGTGTTTGATGAACCTACGGTAATAACCTGTAAGACCCCAAAAACCCCTAAGTTGTTTAATAGTCACAGGTTGAGGCCATTGTAGAACAGCACTGATTTTTGCAGGGTCCATTTCAACACCGCAGGCAGATACAATATGTCCAAGATAATCAATCTTGGTTTGACCAAAAGAGCACTTTGACAACTTAGCAAACAATTTGTTCTGTAACAATAATTGAAGAACAGTGGTTAAATGTTCAAGATGTAAGGCCCATGACTTGCTATAAACAAGTATATCATCAAAAAACACAAGGACAAAACGCCGTAGAAATGGCCGAAAGATATCATTCATTAAAGCTTGAAAGGTAGCCGGGGCATTAGTAAGCCCGAAAGGCATGACTGGCCATTCATAATGTCCATTGTGAGTGCGGAAAGCTGTCTTATGACGATCTTCAGGTTTGAGTAAAATTTGATGATAACCGGAGCGTAAATCGAGCTTGGAGAAATACAAAGTGCCCCAAAGTTCATCAAGTAATTCATCCACAGTAGGAATTGGAAAACTATCCTTGATAGTTACTACATTAAGGGCTCGGTAATCAGTGCAGAATCTCCATGTGCCATCCTTCTTTTTTACCAAAATAACAGGGCCTGAGAAGGGACTAGAGCTAGGTTGAATAATTCCATCGTCAAGCATTTGTTGGACCATTTTTTCAATTTCATCTTTTTTGGAATATGGGTACCAATAAGGCTTCACCTTAACTGGAGGTGTACCCTTTTCCAAATGAATGGGATGGTCAAAAGCTCTTAGAGGTGGAAGTCCTCGAGGAACAGCAAAAACATCCTGGAACTATGTAAAATTGCAACCAAATCTGAAGGGACAGTAAGTGGTAGGTCCAACGACTCTGTAATAGAATCTAAAGAATAATACTGTAGAACAAACAATTCAGAAATGGCATCAGTAGATTGGAAACGTTTAAGATGATGATATTGAGCCATTGTAGGGTGTGAAGGACGCTCTCCTTGTAAAATAATGAACTGTCCATTAAGGTAACATTTAATAGATGCAGTGCTATAATCAGCAACATGAGGACCAATAGTGGCTAGCCATGTAGCACCTAATACAACGTCAGAGCCAGTGATAGGTAGTACAAAAGTAGGAAAAGACAATTGATGATTTTGTATAACCAGATCAATATTCTTGATTTGTCCTTCGCCATGCAGAATGTTACAATTGCCCACTAATACCTTGAAATTAGGTGCAGGTTCAATCGGAAGCTTAAGAAAGTGAGCAAGTCTCGGTTGAATGAAATTATCAGAGCTACCACCATCGAGTAATACTTGAACTTCCACACCTTTGATAAAGCCACGGAATCGGATAGTTCCTACTGCAGTAGTGCCCCTCAAAGCATTGAAAGATAGATGATGAGATGGTGGATGATCTGTTGCTTCAACTTGTTCTGATGTATTCAAAGGTAGAGTTTCGATCTCTTCTTCCTCTAACTGCAGAACAAAGTATTGTTTATTTGGGCACTTGTGGTTCCATGTAAATTTATCATCGCAAGTGTAACAGAGACCTTTCTCCCTGCGCAATTGCATTTCTGCTGCTGTCATCTTCTTAATGGGGGGTAATGGCTTAGTATTGGGGGTAGGTAGTAATGGGGGCGTAGTGGATTTTGATGAAGAAATTGGAGTAGGTGAATTAAAACTTGTACCACTTTTAGGAAAAGAGGACAGAGAAGGAGAATACATTGGTCTGGTCTTAGGTATAGAGGTAGCCAACGTGCATTTATCATCAAATAATCTGGCTAATGAAACTGCTCGTAGTAAGGAATTCGGAGATTGGGCTATGACCTCTCGTTTCAAATCTGGCTTCAAACCGCTTATAAAGCAATCAAGTAGTGCTTCTTCATTTACGCCCTCAACCCTATTGGCTAATTCCATAAATTCTCTGTAATAATCAGTTACAGAAGTTGATTGAATCAATTTAAACAACTTAGCACGCGGGCACTCAAACTGTGATGGGCCAAACTGAAGTTCGATAGCTTGAGAAAGAGCAGTCCAATTCGGTATAAGCTTAGCCTTTTGCATCATCTGATACCAAGGAACCACAGATCCATCCATGTGTACTGCCGCTATGGTTAATCGTTGCTCATCCGGAGTGGAATAGTAAGAGAAGAATTGTTCAGCTTTAAAAATCCAATTCAATGGTTCCGAACCATCAAATCGAGGAAAATCAAGCTTGATATTGCGTACCTGGAATGGCTGATAGGAGGTGTTTGCTACTGTTGAGGTCGGTTCACTGATGGCGGACGATTGAGAAACACGTTCCAGATTTCGAGTGAAGACGTCCATTGCTCTCGTAATCGCATCGATTGAGGATTCAATGCTGTCAAAGCGAGAATTATGGGCTCCGTCACGCTGCTCAATCATCTCTGCAATTCTTTTGATTTCAGCCGCTAAATCCTTAAGCCTAGTGTTGTCGGCCATCAGGTAATGAAAGCACCAAATTGTAATGTATATAATAAGTAAAGCAAGCAGGGTCCACCGATTGTAATGATCAAAATGCGAAAAGAGGACAAAGTTTACTCAGTAATGGAAAGATGAAGTGTATTATTACTGTAGCAATGAAAATGACATATCCAGGAAGAGTCCAAGAGTAAAAAGCATAAGCAAAGAGGTAATTGAGAAATTGGGCACAGAAGAGTACAGAGGTGATATCAGAAGAGAGAGATTGAATTCATCTACACACACTCCTCTCTATGCCTTGCTTGATTTTTATTCCTCTGATGCCTGCACCTTCCACGTGCTTCTCCTCACCCTCATGCTTTTACGTGGTCCTTCATCATTTCTTTCCTTGGGCTGCGTTGGTACTGCCACCTGTCCACTAGAGATAACCGAATGGCCATGTGGTGAGGATATAACAAATTCTCATAAACTAAATTTTCCATTAAGATTATATATGTAGCAGTGCAAGCACACTAATATGCATCAGCATGTATATAATTTAGGTCACAAAAGGATAAAGTTAAAGCCAATATTTAGATCAGTATTATGCATACTATATGATTATCTTTACAGGAATTAAATCATACTAGAATGACATTTGAATTCCATCATTTCAACCAATCAACCTACAATATAAATTTTATTATGTATCATGAATATGCAGCTCAAAGTAGAAATAAAGGGGCGTGGTTGTTTTCACCATCCAACCTACTAATCAAACTACACCTGACAAAACACTGAACAATTTGCCAGAGTAAGACCAGAACTCTCTTTCACAGACTGCAAGTAAAAGGAATGTTCATTTATTCTTTTCTTCTAACTACTCCATTTTTTATTCCAGAGCCTAATACACCACAAAACACAGACCAGCCATGAACCTAATCTCTTAAATGAAATCCCATTATGTGTAAGAAAATCTAAATACATAATAATTCAATAAAGCAACTGACAAAGCAATCTATAATATTATTTTTTTTTTCTTTTAAGATATTTATTCTAGCCAACATTGTAAAAACTAACACAAACTAAAAGAATTCAGGAAATCAACCAACAATAATTATCCATTTGACCCATATCATCTGATTTTAAAAATCATGTTCACAGTCAGGCAACACAGTATTTTCTATCAAAAGAACATTTCAAAGGTTGGTAACTAAACTTTAAACTCATCATCTCCTTCTAGTTCTTAAGGTACCAAAAGAAAAAGGAAGAAAAGAACCATCTGGTGGATAAGCATCCTCATCCTTAGATCGAATCAGTTCCAGCATAGTAGGTAACCAGGATTGGTAGGCCTTCTGAAGAAGTCGATCAGTTTCATCAACCACCTGAGACCTGACATAATTTACCTTGTTCACATACATCCATCATAAAGGGAAAGGCTCAAACTTAAAGTAAGTCAACACATATTTTTGAAATTCCAAATAAGACATAATAACCAAGTCATCACTTTCATAATCCATTAGCTTTTGCGCCGGAATAGATTGATAGTTGAGTCAGATAATTAGTTGTCTGATGCAACCATTCATGAAAAATATGTTATCAAGAAACATATGTTGCCTGATAGTAATGTAGTTGACAGTTGTCTATTGCTTTGAATTTGTTGGCGTTTGCTTTAGGGATATTGTTAGCAGACACAAACGTCTATATATATCTGCTATGTTTGGCTCTGATCTTTTAAGCAAGTTCCCAACCAATATTGAGATACCACAATGGCACAAATCTTTATCACATTGCTTTTTGTTTATTTGTCTTTTTTTTAAATCTTTTTAAACAACTCATTATTACTATTAGAAAAAAATGAAAAATTGGTAAATAAGAAATTGAATATGAATATAAGAAGCAGTCACTACTTACAAGATAATAAATATGCTCAAGCGTGAATCCTTTAGTGGTATTAATGTGGTCCATCAGCCTTCCAGGGGTTGCCACTAATAGATCAACCTTATTGGAAGCCAAGTTAGAAACGAAGTGAAGTATCTTCTAGATTGTAACACATTCCTATCCCATATCCTAGTATACTTACAAGTTAGAAATTTCATTAGATATTGAAGATTGACCAACAGCCAAGCCAAAATGTAAACCTAGTGGAGATGCAATAGCATCAAAAATTTTCTCAACCTTTAGTGGAAGAGAAATTAGGCATGATATAATGACTCGTTTTAATGACAATATGGAATAATTATCTTTGATTTATTAACAAGAATAGACAAATCACAACACATGGAACTCATCATGTTGACATTTAAAAGGACATTTTTGAGAGAGTGAAGAAAGAAAGCAAAAAATAATAAATAAAAACAAGACATACAAGAAGGAGACTAAATCCTCTAACGTAGACCAATTTCATGCCCCTTGGACGTGAAATTTGCACTGTTCAATTTGATGCATCCAACGTACACCATGTGGCAGAGGATGAAGCAAATAAACAAAAAAAAAAAAACCCCTCTTCTTGTTGAATAAAAGTAATTGATGTTGAATAAAAATAGTTGATTTAGAATTAACGGCATGAGCTAGACATCATGTGGTTGTATAACTACATTAACTAGCTTCGACTCTTTTCTAAGAAAATTAGCTTTATTTTTTAAAAATTAATATTTTAATTCCTATATTTATTTTTTATTTATTGGATTATTTTAATTTTTTTTATTACAGTATTCTTTGTATAACTTCTGATATATAAAATATTAGGAATAGAATATTCTTACAGGACTAAAATGAGATGATTAAATTTTGGAAGATCAAACTAAGAAAGAATATACCTTCAGATGATTAAAATATTCATTCTCCGAGAATTAATTATTAATAAACATGTAAAATATGAATATTACTATTTATCCTTCTTATATTATTTAAGACATATATAACAAGAAAACTATGAACAATTTCTTGAATATAATTACAATTTCAGTATTCAAACTTTAAAATATAAAATTTTATCTTTTAAACTATTGCAAAAAATAAAAATATTATTTACTAGTTAAAATTAACATCTAAAATTTTTAAATATATTGCGTCTAAATATTTTATGTGTGAAATTTTAGTTATTTAAAACTTTACATTTTTATATATCTACTTCATAATGTATTTTGTGAATATGTTTTTTTTTTTGCATACTGATTCTAAAGAAAAAAATAAATATAAAAAATTTCATATATAAAACGAATACTGTAATTAAAAAATTAAAATAATCAAATAAATAACTAAAAAATATTAGGAATTAAAATATTAATCTTTTAAAAAATAAAGCTAATTTTCTTAAGAAAGAGTAGAGACTAGTTAGTGTAGTTTCACAACCATGCCCTTCTGATTAATTCTAAATCAATTATTTTTATTGAAAATCATTTACTTTTATTCAACAAGAAGGCCTCTTTTATGAAATCAAATGTCTGCGAGAGAAACCCTCCTTCCCTCCCTTTTGTTTCTTAAATTACTCTGCGCATAAGACCACATTCTGCTATAGAGCCAAATGCAGCAAAGTACAGTAAATATAGTAAATCTCCTCTAGAGCATGAGCTTCAAGCAGTTTCATCAAGGTTTTGAAAACTGGACTAGTCATTAAATCAGTGAAGACATCGGTTTAAAGCTTAATATTGAATCGTGATTGAACTGTGTTGAACTAGTCTACTTCAAAATATTAAAATAGATATACATAATTAAAGACTATAAACATAAATTTACAAATTCAATTAAAAATAAGATTTGATATCAATTTATACAAAATAACATTTACAATCAAAATTTCACTGTAAAAATTGACCAAATAATAAGAAAATATTATTAATTAACATAATATTCATTTATAACAAATTCATAAAATACCAATATCTTGGTATCTCTACTAAAATTAATTGATCTGTAACATTCATTTTTTTATTACCTGAGTATAAAATAAGCAAATTTAAAAAATTTAAAAACAAAAAAAAATTTAAATAGACTAGTTCAACCAGTTCTGACTTTTTTGACCGGTCAGAATAAAATTTCCATGCCTACAACTAACATAAACAAAGATAAAAATTATAAACAAGCTAAGGTAATAGAGTAAATGGGTACCTGAGATCAAGGCAAGGAACACTCTCAAGAGGACAATCTTCAGATAGAGTGACATCAACAGGGTCTCGCATTTTTCATAAATATTGAAGTCTATATGATGTCATCCTATAAGGTAAAATTAATTTGCATTTTTCACTGTAATATCACTTTTGGAAAGAGTAAAACCCTATTTTGATCCGTCATAGATGTTCATTGTCAAAATGATCTCTAACAAATGAAGTCATTATCAAATTGGTCCCTCTATTGACTTAACTATTTAAAAACTTCAGGAAAAGTATGATGTGGACTGTTAAACACTAAGGTGGCGAGGTTAAATGTCATGTCAACCAAACAAAAATTTCTCGGTTGTCCCTCATATATGAGATTTTTTTTAATTTAGTTCCTCATCGATATGTTGTTTTCAAATAGTCCCTCAAAAGTTAGAAGTGAAATTGTTATCAAGTTAGTCACTCTTTATGCCAACCATTTAAAAATTTAAAGAAAAAATTATGTAAATCATAAAATGCTACAACAAAAATTGACAAATAAACTTCTATTAAAACATTATATGAAGTCAACTAATTATGTCATTTCTTTTGGTCGGTGACAAATTTTATGACAACAAGAACCTTTAAAAAGAACCCTTCAAAATTTTCCTATAAACAAAAAGTAAAAGGGCTTCCCTTATTTATTTATTTTTTTGAAAAAATTTCAAAACATTTCACAGGAATTCTCTATCCCCACTCCCCACTATTCCTGCAGGATCCCACGATGTCCCTGGATTTAAAAAGAAAAAAAGGCCACTTATTCTTACATATTCACCATTAGTGGCATTTTCACCAAGCCATTATAACCCAACGAAAAAAGGATATCGACAGGTTGAACTATTGTATTTCAAAATTAACGTATGATTACATAATTAATATCATTTATTACAATTCCAGAATAATTTCTTCAATCTCAAAACAATAATACAGCCAAAAAAAAAACACTCAAATTCGTCATAGCCGCAATCAAACTCTTCTGCTATACCTGAGCTTGGACCAAGATTTGTACATGGAGTTTCAAGTTGCGGCTTCAGTTTTAGACCATTTAGAATTTTCAAACATTGACCACAAATATAACTATGATAGAGCATTGGGCATGGAAAACATATATATATACATATATATATATATATATATATATATATATATATATATATATATATATAGCTAATCTGCCAAAAGAACCCAAGGAGAAAAGCCCATGAGCACAAATAGGAGGCCCAATTCACTTGGAATCATAGTCAGTGAATTGAAAAATGAATGTAGCAAGAATCAAAGCCATAAGTATTTATATCAAAATAAATAAAATAAATACATATGTTTGTGTCTTCAACAAAATATATTTTTTTACTTCTACTTCTGGTTTCAAAGAGAAACTTTGATTTTTTTTTTTTTGCTTCTTTATTATAGCAAAAATATTGCTTTTCCTCCCACTTAAAAATTGCTTTTTTAAAAAAAATAAATAAATCTTAACCAAATACTGCAAAATTTCGGTGGAGTAGTCACTAACTGTTTGTTGGCAAGCCTGACGTACTTGACCTGCAAAACAATTTCTGACTTAAATTGCATACTTTTGAAACCACTACCCAATTTATGTTTTAAAACTTCACATAAGAGATGATAAAAATATTCATATTAATCCACAAATTTAATCCACAAATTCTCTCTCTCTCTCTCTCTCTCTCTCTCTCTCTCTCTCTCTCTTTCTTTTTGAAATAGCAAGTGAGTGATGATAGTAGATTTGGGGCTTCTCCAATATCCAAAAGCATTGGAGAGTCCAATACTTTCATTTGGACCGTCTGATTAAAGTCACGGATGACCCAAATTGTACTGAAAATAGACAGGGACTAAACTAAATAAATTTAAAAGTTTACAATGGTCGATTTAAATTCAAAACAAAATATATTCTGGAATAAGGGATTTAGATAAAGTTAAATATGATATTAAATCAAGCAAAAGATAAAAAGAAAAATATTAGATAGAGACTTAAGTGAATAAACTATTTATTAGACTGAAGTGATCTGGACCGTTAAATCTTGTGTATCTAATATCTTGGACTCTCCAATACTTTTTCAACATCTGGGCCGTATTTGGCTTCAATTAGACAGCCCAGATAAAAGTATTGGACTCTCAAATACTACACCACTAGAGTGACAAGTCCTTCAAAGTTCGAACCCTCATGGGAAACTGTTTGCACGTATTATCTAATTAATCTCATAGGCAACATTTTTCGAATAAAATTGATTTGAAATATTTAATTTCAGAAATAAGATTTTAAAGATTAAAAAACGAGGTAATCTTTAAAGAATTAAATAACCGAGGATTTCACAGAAATTTAAATTAAATTTTGAAAGATGAAATGTAGGCTGCTCACTTGGATTGAAAAAAAATATGACAATCAAAATATGAGAAAAAATAAAAAGAGGAGAGTTTGTAGGTTGGTTCGAGTTATAATATTTTTGAACAATTTATTTAAACTAATTGGCAAGCAGTTGGAAGAAAATAAAAATGAACCAATCTGCTAATCTGATCCAACTTTTGGATTGAGTGAGTTAACATCTTGACCTGATTCAATGCACCCCAGCTGTTTCTGCCCATAGTAAATGCTTTTCAAGGCTACACCTTGCCGATAAGCCACAAGATAAGCCACAAGTCAAGCATGGACTTGATTTAGACTTTGGAGAGAATATATATATATATATATATGCTCTTATTCTCTTTCCAGTTACTTGCTAGTTGCTACTAAGTATTTGCATTTTGGCAAGTCAGAAGTTTCAAAGATGGGGAAATTTCATTTCTCTATTTTCATGTTCTCACTGCATTACTTCATGACTTTCTTAGCTTCGTGTAAGACGGATATTACCACGGATAAATCGGCACTTCTTGCTTTCAAATCTTCCATCACCTTTGATCTAAACAACTTCTTAGCCAATTGGTCTGTTTCTTTTTTTCCATGCAATTGGGTTGGTGTTACTTGCAATACTCGTCATAGAAGGGTTTATTCCTTGAATCTTAGAAACATGGGTCTCAAAGGAAACATGTCTCCACAGTTGGAAAATCTCTCATTCCATGTTGAGCTTGATCTTACTGAAAACAATTTTCATGGTCAAATACCAAAAGAGTTAGTTCGACTGCATAGATTGAAACTACTCAACTTGGGCTATAATGAATTTGATGGAGAAGTTTCTACATGGATAGGGGCTTTAACTACACTCCAACATTTGCGTCTTTGCAACAATAATTTTAGTGGGTTTATTCCATTATCTATGTCCAACTTATCTAGGTTGGAGATCTTAGATTGGAGAGCTAACTTTATCCAGGGATCAATTCCACTAGAAATTGGAAGACTTCAACACTTGAAGGTTTTAGCAATTGCATTCAATAAGCTTTCAGGTACTCAAAATATTTTCCAACTTATGTTTGCTCGAACTATCGAGCTTGTTTCATAAACAATTTATCAGGTATGGATGATTTGTGTTATCTATGTTTGTTTTTGCTTTGCACGATATCATGCATTAAAAGGAGGTAATGCAAAATAAAACTTTTTTTAATAAATTATTGATTCGGTCCTGAAAAGATTTCAACTGTCTTGATCTAGTCCTTGAAATATTAAGGTCTCAATTTAGTCTTTGAAAAATTGCATTTGTCTTTATCCCTCTATTTATCAAAATGACTTTTGGGAAAGAAAATTTTGAATTTTGGCAATGGTAAATTTTGAAATTTAACAACGAAATGGACCAAATTAAATAAATACAATCTTTCAAGATATAAATTGAGACACTTACTTTTTCAAGAACTAAATTAGGACAACTTAATCTTTGATGGACTAAATTGGTAATTTACTAATTTTTTTCATCTATCATATTATAAAATTAATTAATATCATAAAACTAATACTTCAGCCATTAAAATTCATTTATTAATTGTTATGCAAAGAAGACTTTTTTTTTTCCTTGCATAATTTATACTTTCTCTTTCTCTTGCTTTCCATTATTTATGTTTTTCCAGCATTTTCTTTTCATTTAGGAAAAGAGAATAGTAAATTTATCTAAAAAACCAACACTAGTTGGTTCGAGTAATTCGGTACTTATTTTTCTAAGTAAGGTTTCAAGTTTGAATCATGAAAATTAATGAAAAAAATCAATGCTAAGTGAGCTTTACACCATTGTAGTTTCATTCAACTCGAACCAGAATAATTAGAGTCTAATGAGTTTTCAAAAATTGAGGATTGTAACCAAAAAATACAAATTTATATTCAAATACATCAATTCATGGATATTGCTAGAATTAAGGCTAATGAATTGTTTTTCATTGTTCTGTTTAATTATTTGAAAGAAGTCATTCCTAAAGAGATTGGTTACCTTCCACAGCTAAAGTTCTTAAATCTTTGAGATAATCAACTTTCAGAATCTATACCATCTTCAATATTTAATAGTTCAATGCTACATGAAATTGATCTTGGTACGAATTATTTGTTTGGTAGTCTCCCACCTTATATGTGTTATGGGCTTCCAAAACTTGAGTTACTTTGTCCACATACCAATGAATTGTTTGTCTGCTACCATCTAATTGGCATCAATGCAAAGGATTGAAAGATTTGGAATTATCGGAGAACAAATTCATCAGAGAATGCTTACCAAGTAGCATTGGAAATTTATATTACTTTTAATTATATATCGATGATATGTATATTATACCCATGATATATACACACACACATGCGTTAATTTTTTATCTTAAATAATATATTTGATCATTAAACATTCTTCCTAGGTAATATTTTCATTGGAGCCATGGAGGTGATTAATTTGAAGTAAAAATGCTAGTTCTCTTGTATAAATAAATAATTAATGAGTAAATTTTTGATTTAGTCTATGAAAAATTACTATTGTCTCAAATTTGATACTTGAAAGATCAAATGTTCCAATTTAGTTCCTAAATCTTACATTTGCCTCAATTTAGTCATTTTTCATTACTAAATTTTAAGATCTTCCAATGCCAAATTTCAATGTTTTTTTACCAGTCACTTTTATAAATAGAGCAATAAAATTAAGACAAACATAATCTTTCAAAGATTAATTTGAGACACCTGATATTTCAAAAATTGAATTGAGATTTCTAATCTTTCAGATATAAAATCAGAAATTTACTCAATGTTTAACAATTGACCAATTATAAAAAAGAAATTGTATTTGTCTCAATTTCATCCTTTTATTTATCAAAGAGATTTTATCAACAAAAAATTTAAGATATCATAACAGTAAATTTGATGATTTAGA
Source organism: Biancaea sappan (assembly GCA_037074585.1). Classification (NCBI taxonomy): domain Eukaryota; kingdom Viridiplantae; phylum Streptophyta; class Magnoliopsida; order Fabales; family Fabaceae; genus Biancaea; species Biancaea sappan. The sequence goes on from CM073493.1 coordinate 3,724,291, forward strand.
ACTAGAAAGACCAAATAGAGGCGCATACAATATCTTATAATTGAATTGAGACAATTGACCTTTCAAAACCAAAAAGATAATTGTAATATTTCGTAGATGAAATAAGTTATTTACTCCAATAATAATAAAATTAACTAGGCATAGAGTTATATTCTCCCACTATTTTCTTCTAGGCTTTTGTGCTCTCTTAGAGTGGAATCACATGTTTTTGAAAATGTATAAATATACATATTCCCTAGGCGTGTCTAAATAAAAAATATTTAATTCAATATATACAATTATGGAAAGTAATTTTAACATATGATTGATCATAATAAATATTGACACCATCAAATCTACAAATATAAATAATTAATTTTAATTTTAAAAAAAACATCTATAACCAAATATTTTATTAGCATTATAAGTGATAATGAGTTATTTGTTCATAAGCTTAATAAAAAGACTAAATTTTCTCTAGATATAGTGTTAGGTTGATCTGGGCATTTAATAATGTCAAGTCAAGGGATCTAAATATTGTTGCCTAGTTATGTTATAAATTAGAAAAAATTATAGTCGAGTAAGATTGTCTTCATTAGAAGATACCTTTGAGAAACCCAAACAAAAAACAGAGTAAATTGTACTCTTATGTAAGGTTTTAAAATTACATTCCCATTCCTTGTATTTTAATAATATACACTCCTCTTCCTAATAATTATTAAATTACTACACTATAGTTCGATTTTACATTTTCTATTTAGAAAGGTACGTTATAGTCGATTTATATATATATATATATATATATATATAGTAAACTAATGCCACATAATTTTTTGGATTAAAGTACCTTACATTAACCTAAGCATATATTGCATACTTCTTTCAAACGAAAATAGAACATTGTGATATTTCATTCTAAATTAACAGTAAAAATAGGTATGGTAATATGTAAAAATTAATATTCTCAAGTTGAAAGTATTTTAGTCAAAAAATATGTGACATTCAATTATCAGATTTTAAATAAACACATTGTAACAAATTTCTTTGGAAAGAAAATATAAAATGAAAATAAACTGTAGTGTATTTTATAGTTACAATGGAAGAATCCTATATTTTAAAGGTAGAGGAGAGTGGAGTATGATTTTGAAAAGAGATTCATAAGCTGTGTAATATTCGAAGGTGAAATTTTGTCTTCTCTTTTCTACATGCCTTCTTGGAGAGAGGTAAACTTTAGCTCGAGCCTTTTAATTGGTAATTGACCTTAAGACTTCACTTAAATTGTCACATGGAACCACATGTTTGACATAAGTCTGAACTAACAATGCTTGACCTTGCAACCACTTTCTGCTTCCCTGAAAACCAACTAACCAAATTCTCGCCCAAGAAAACACAGGAGCCAGAGGTGGAGCATTGATCATTAGGGTCATTACCCCAATCAATCAGCATCCAAATATCCCTTTATGGCCAAACTTTTAGACTTCTATATAACCAAGCAACAAGTGGGGGTTGAGTTTAGGTACCTAAGGATTCTCTTTGTTGCCTTCCAATGGGATTCCAAAGGACAACTCATGAATTGAGAAACTTTGTTCACTGCATAGGCAATTTTAGGATGTATGGTTGTTGCATGTTACAAGGAACCAACCACAGATCTATAAAGTGTTGGATCAGGAAAAAAAAATCACTGCCAGACTTGGAGAGTTTAGGTTTAGTAGCCATAGGAGTGTTCATTTCTTTTGCTTGATCTATCTTTGCCTTTTCAACAAATCTTGTATGTACTTGTGTTGGGACATATGAAGGGAGCCATTAGAGTCTCTTTGAGGGCAAACTAGAAATTGAGTTTCTGCTTCAACATATTGATGAAATGAGAAAAAGACTTGCCACAAGGATGTCATCTACAAATACTAGGACATATCTAGTACTAAGATTTGACTCTTATGAATAAAGAAGGATCAATGGTGCTGAATTTGAAATCAAGCCCAATTAGTGCTACTGCCAAACTCTTGGAGCTTATTTGAGACCATAAAGAGCTTTGTGCAACTTAAACACCAAAGACTTATCACCACACTCAAAACCAGGAGTTGAGACTTATAAACTTCTTCCTTAAGCCACCCATCAAGGAAGATATTGTTAACATCAATCTAGAAAATTGACCATCCTTTTGTAACTGCCAAGGATAATACAACTTGAATAGTTGTAGGTTTAATTACAGGATTGAAAGTTTCACTGAAATCAAAACCAAGTTGTTGACAAAAACCTTTTGCTGCCTTGTACCTATTTATTGAGCCATTCGGGTTTTCCTTCAACTTAAACACCCATTTATACCCAATTGGAACTTTGTTTAGAGGTAACAGGACTAATCTCAAGTTATTTTTAATTAAAGCTTTATATTCTTCAGTTATGGCAACTTTCCATACAAAACTTGACATAGCTTCCTTGACTGATTTTGTTCCCTAGTTGTCATGAAAACCTTCTTCTTGTACACACCAGCCTTTGATCTAGTTATCATAGGATGAGAATGTTGTATAGGCTGTTGTATACCTGTAGGTTGTACTAGAGAAACAGAAACTTTATTATTGCATAATTGGTTAGGACATGGAACAATATTTGCTTTACTACACTATTCAAGAGAAGAAGAATTACCACTAGCAACACCATCTTGAGAGGTAACGGGCTGTCATGAATGATCATAGTGACTATCATGAGGCAAACCAGAAGTACCACCGGAAGAACCTAGAGTTATAGAATTTGACGTAGAATGCACATGCTGACTTGTAAAAAGAACATGTTGCAAAGGGATTATTGTCAGTAGCTTGTAATGAGGTCGAAACAGTAGAATTTTGTTGCAAAGATAAATGCATATCCTATAAAACACTGTGGGTAATAGTATCAATCAAAAGGGGTGTAGAAGAAAAAAGGCTGGAGAACAAGGAAGAACAGAGTTGGTCTTATTACAAATTAAATGGTTTTAAAAAGGAAACAATTTCTCATTGAAATGAACATCCCTAGAAAGAAAATTCTTACCACTAGCATCCGAGCACTTAATCCTTTGTGATCAACAGAGTACCCCAGAAAGACACATTTAGAAGATCGAAATTGTAGTTTGTGTATGTAAAAAGGTTGAAGAAAGGATAACAAGCACAACTGAAACTTTAAAAAAGGAATAATCAGGTTTCTTATGAGAGGTGACACGTTAAAACTTGAAGATGGTAACGATTGATAAGGTAAAGAGCAGAATTGAAGGCATCTTCCTAAAATTTTAAAGGTAAGGAAGCATGAGCTAATAAGGTAATTAGGCTAGTTTCTACAATGTGCCTATGCTTTGTTTCTATAGAGCCATTTTGATGAGGTGCACGTAGACAAGTAATCCTATGAACACAATGTGCTCATGACATATTTACATGTCAGTATATAAATACTACACATTACACCAGTAATAATAGCTGACTCACTGTCATATCACTGCTTACCCTAACACCCCAATCAACCAGCTAATTCTCATGCAAGGAATGTCCAACCTGGAATTATGGCTTTCAACATGGGAAAACATGCTAGCCCATTTATTGGCAGAAGCTGTTAAAGACCAAGCCTTGCTTTCAAGGCTTTCGAAATTCCTTCCTGCTAGTGATCCTTCCTCCCTACGTACCCTTTTCCCTAGAGAACCTCGTGTTCCCAATAAGGGAGAATTCAAGAATTGAAACACCACAAATCACATCATACTAGTTTGGGAAGGCGTTATTGCCCCACGATTAAATCAAACCAGGCCTCATCCATGAAAGTGTTGTCTACCAACATGGGACCATTACAGTCAAGGCATGGTTACGACTAGATAACAGAACAGATTAATACTGCCTTCTTGCTAAATCAACTTTGCCTACTTGGTACTGTGAGAATAGGATCAAGCCGCCTTAAGGGTGGTCAGTAGGCACTTGAGGAAGAACTTCAAAAAAAGGCCTTTCCAGTTAGAATCATGACCTGGCATGTCCAAGGAGCTTCAAGACTGGGATTCAAGACAATATTTTATGAGTTGCAATGGCCATGGTAACGAACACACAAACCATGAGAAGTTGAGCATAAAGGACTCTAGCCACCCTTGGCTACCCCAGGCATATCAAATGGATGCCATGGGTCAATCTGAGGTAAGTGATTTTATGGGACCATGAAGCCGTCCAACTCGACATCAATAAAGAAACATTTCAGATTTTCTTTGCCCAGCTAGCCCACCTACCAAACCACCTGTTGCAACACCTCCTCCCTGTAGCTGGACCTATCCAATAAGTACTAAGGAACTTTGGCCCCATGAAATGGAATTGTAGCATTTGTGAAAACAAATTCTACTTGGTGCATGTGCTGCTTTTAGGACATTAAACCCTTCTTCACAATAGTGAAGAATTGAATATGTTTTGTTTGGCCCTTGGAAAGGCCACCTCCACAATTTTAGAATAATCTTTTCATGCAACACTGCTCTATAGCAAACCACAAATGTACTACTGCATTTTCCATTCCAAATGCAGAAAAGGGAAAAAGAAAAAAGAAAAATCATCTTCCTTTGAATGTATAAAACTAATATGATAAAAGAAAATGAACTTAGGAAAAAAATAATTTAACCATTATTATAATGATTAATTATAATAACTATTGGTATATCAATTTTAGACCATAATGAATTATATGGTATGTTGTTGATTAGTTAATTTTTTTTCTAAAGGCTTACAAATTAGAACAACTTAAAAATACAAAAAGTAAAGGATACACAAGGTGTAGTGAGATGGAGGTCACAATCAGAGTTCCATCTACATTCTTTTCTTCCACTATTTTCTATCCAAATATATCATCAAGTTGTGTTTTTGCTTGTAGTTTTGGTGGACATTCAAGCCATGGTTGAACTTTCGATTGCATCTTTTATTAGCCTTGAGGCATTCAAATCACCTTTTTTTTGTTCTTTTTATTTTAGAATAAGTTATTCATTTAGAACTTAAAAGATTATGACTATCTTAATTTAGTCTTTGAAAGGTTAAGTATTTAGATTTAGTCCCTGAAAGATTACTTTTTTTTTTCAAAATCTAGTCATTTTCAAAATTTACCATTGCCAACTCTCAGATTGTTCGTTACCAAAAGTCATTTTAATAAGCATAGGGATGAAATTAAAATGTTTAATCTTTCAGAGACTAAATTAAGACAACTATAATATTTCAAAGACCAAATTAGTAATTTATTCTTTATTCTATTATTCCCACATATAATATGTTATTTTCCATTGATTTGTATTTCCAGGTTTTATACCAAAGGAGATAGGGAATCTCGGTGAACTTGAGGTATTAGTTTTGGGAGAGAACTATTTGAGTGGACCTATTCCTTCTAATATTTTCAACATTTCAACATTGACAACCTTGTATATTGGAGGTAATCTTTTCCATGGCCTTCTCCCATCAAACATAGGAATCGGCCTTCCCAACCTATTGATATTGGGTTTGACAGCAAATGAGTTTACAGGGAAAGTCCCAAGGAGCATATTCAATGGTTCTAAGCTCAATATTTTGGGATTATCACAAAATAAATTTAACGGAGAGATTCCCAATGCACTTGAAAATTTGACCAACTTGATTAGTTTAGATATACATGGGAATGATTTGAATGGAACCCTTCCTACTACAATGAACAAACTACAAAGCCTTCAATTTTTGGATCTCAGTTACAACAAATTGCAAGGTAGCATAATAGTTATTTGCCAAATCAAAAGTTTGAGTGAGTTGCATCTATCCAATAACATGTTTTCGGGATGGATACCAGTGTGTCTTGGGAATCTTACTTCCTTGAGAAAGCTAAACTTGGGTTCTAACAAATTGATTTCTCAGATTCCCCCTTCTATTTGGAGTCTCGGAGATATTTTGCAAATAAACTTATCCTCCAATGCATTGAGTGGAAAAATTCCACCTGAAATTTCAAACGTAAAGGCCCTTATATTGTTGGACCTGTCAAGAAATCAAATTTCAGATAACATTCCAACAACTATTGGTGACTTGCAAACTTTTCAAAGTCTGTCTTTAGCACATAACAAATTGCAAGGGCTTATTCCTGAATCATTGGGCAAGATGATTAGTTTACTTTTCTTGGACCTTTCTCAAAATAATTTGTCTGGTGTGATTCCAAAATCCTTAGAGTCACTTCTTTATCTTAATTATCTTAATATTTCTTACAATGCCTTGCATGGAAAAATTCCAGATGGTGGCCCTTTCATAAATTTTACAGCTAAATCTTTTATGATGAATGAAGGTTTTTGTGGGAATCCTAAACTACAAGTCCAACCATGTAGAAAAGGAAACAAGCATAGATCAACAAAAGAGATGCTTTTGCTCAAGTGCTTGTTTCCTATCATTGTGGCGATCATTTTGGTTGTTTCATGCATATTGTTTCTAAAACATAAGAGAGATTATGTTGGTGAATCAAGCAGTCAAGATTTATTAGATTTGGAGACACTAATTAGAATACCCTACTATGAAGTTCTTCAAGGAACAAATGGATTTGATGAGAGTAACCTTCTTGGCAGCGGTAGTTTTGGATCAATATACAAAGGTTTTCTTTCAAGTGGAAAGATAATTGCAATTAAAGTATTTAATCTAGACTTGGAAGAAGCATTGAGAAGCTTTGATACTGAATGTGCTGCAATGTGCAACTTACGTCATCGTAATCTCATTAAGATCATAAGTAGTTGTTCAAATATTGATTTTAAATCTCTAATAATGGAATTTATGCCAAATGGGAGTCTAGACAGATGGTTGTATTCTCATAACTATTGCCTAGATATCTTGCAAAGATTGAACATAATGATTGATGTGGCATCAGCATTAGAGTATCTTCATGATGGTTCTTCAATACTAGTGGTTCATTGTGATATAAAGCCAAGTAATGTTTTGTTGGATGAAGATATGGTGGCCCATCTTAGTGATTTTGGCATTGCTAAACTGTTAGGGGAAGGGCAACTAGAAATTTATACAAACACTTTAGCTACACTTGGGTATATTGCACCAGGTGATGATTTCTTATCATATAATATCTTATTTTTATTTTCTTTTGGTACTAACATACATTATATGTGTTATAAGAAATCTTAGGTTATTCATTTACTTACTATTGTATTGATGTGTGAAGATTTCTATATTGACATGAGAAATAGTCAAATTAGCATAATGACTTATTTACTTACAATCCAAATTGGCATGTAGAGTATGGATCGAAAGGAGTTGTTTCCATCAAAGGAGATGTGTATAGTTATGATATTATGCTGATTGAAACATTTACAAGGAAGAAGCCAACAGATGACATGTTTGTTCAAGGTCTAAGTTTGAAAGACTTGGTTAGCAAATCAACACCACATGCAATAACCCATATTTTGGATCCCAATTTGGTTCAAGACAATCAAAGCATGGGTAATATACCATTTTATTTGTCATCAATTATCAAATTAGCCTTAAGTTGTTGCACTGATTTACCTAATACTCGAATTAGCATGACAAATATTGTGGTTTCATTGAAAAACATCAGGGCCATGTTTATGCAAAGTGGTAGAGGTACCGTGAGTTTGACTAACAATTAAAGTTAGAGTATATTCATTGTTTTTTATCTTTTTCCTTTTCTTTGTTAAACATCTATTTGTTGTAGTATGCGTAAAGTACATTTCTAAAAGTTGAACTTTTGCCCTAGTAGTAATATGTCATGATGAGATATGATATAAATGTTGTACTGAGTTATGGTGCATTTGAAATTTGTAAATTGTGAGCTCATTAAATTTTGATCTTGGATATCTTATTATTTCGCTAATTGGACAACTTTGGTATGTGAAATGTTGTATTATTATGAGAAATGTGATGTTTACAACGTTATATTTTGATGATATGAAAATAGAAAATATATTTCCAAACATACAATATTCTGACTGGCTTTAAGTTTTCACTCCCACTCACCTAGATAGGTTGAATAAACATTATGTTACAAGAATGTTTTGCTCAAGAGAAGGCTAATTTACTTACCATTCGTTACAATAAAAATCTTAACCTCGATTATCGTAGCTATCGCCATTGCACTATCCACCTCGTTAGTTGTTGTCACCACCACTACCTTCTACACCTCCACCACCTTTGCACTGCCACTAACACCACCATTTTCACCTACATCATTGCCACCACCGCCACCATTGCTGCCTTTGCCATCTCTATCATTGCTTGTCATCCCATCACGATCCTAATTATCACTATTACTAATTTCAACTCCACTCTCAACACTACCACCAACTTGTCCCCATTGTCTTTACCTCCATCATCGTTACCAACACAACAACTGTCATTAATTGTTTTTATTAAGAACATTAAGTCCTTAGTAAAAATAATTTTTTAATAAAAGATAAATAAGTTTTTTTAAAAAAAATTTGTCTGTATGGTTCTTATCATGAAAAGGTTGAAACTAGCAACAGTTGTTTAGTGGCAGTTAAAAAACAATTGACGCGAAATTCAACTTTAACGGTGGTTCCTTCAGCTGTGGCTAAAGTTTTGCATCTAGTGGTGGTTTTAGCAGCATCATCGCTAAATGCAAAATATTAGTGGTAATTCCAACTGAACCGTCAGTAAATGTAAATGTTTAGAAATGCAAATAATTCAATAATTAATTAACTTGGTAATTTAATGTTAATAATTAATTAATATAATAATGTAATATTAATAACTAATTAATTTATTTAGTATGATGATGTGAACTCTTTGAAATTCATAAAATATTCTTTCCCATTTTCTACTACATTATATATATTGAAGGAGTTGACTATTAATTATTAATGATCTCACGTAAAACCAGTCACCTTAGAAAACATTAATATCAACAATACATCAGATTGAGTGATGTGGAAGTTGAAAAATTAGAAGCTCAAAATCAAAGAAATCAATAGAAAAATAAAGAAGAAATTATTGATTTAATTCTTAAAACAATACAATTATTTTAATTTTATCTTTGAAAAAATTGAATCCCAATTACGTTTATGAAATTTTATATTTGTCTCCATTTCATCTATTTCTTTTTTAAAATGACTTTTGACAATGATAAATTTAAAATTTAGCAACAAAAACTTTGCTCACTTAAGAGTGAAAATTTGAGATAAATATAAACTTTTAGAGAATAAATTAAAACGTTCAATCTTTCAAAGATCAAAATTACATGACTGTAATAATTTAGAGACCAAATTAATGATTTTCTCAAATATAAAAAATTTGTAATAATATATTATGACTAAATTCAACTCTAAGATAGATATGGGTAAACCTGCACTATTATTGGTACTACATAATAACTAAATTTATGAGTTGTTTAGGCTTTTTCAAAAATTATTATGTTGAGTATGCTTTGAAAAAAAATATATATGTATTTTCAAAAGATATAAAATTAATGTTTGGTAATAATGCTGAAAAGCCAAATGTGAATGTATTTAATAATTAATGATGGATATTCTATAATCATTTTTACTTTTTGTATTATCAAAAATTTCAACAAAAAAAGTTTAATAAAAAGCAACAAAATGAAGTTTATAAATTTTGTTTAATTATTTAAATCTTTTTTACAATAATTAAAAATCAAGTTTAATATATTATTAATTGTCAGACTCACATATATTACATATATAATAAAATAAAAATAACAAGTATATTTCATTATAACGGCCACTAAATTTGTTTTTGTGGCAAATATGCCAGTGGTTTCTAAACCGCCGCTAATACAGTTGTGACTGTGCATGTAGCAGGAGTTCCCCAAACCGCCACTAAGTAAAAAAAAACCGCCGCTAATACAAATTTTTTTTTTGTAGTGTACTATGGATATTGTATCATAACCAAATACATATGTAACATTCCTAAGAATATTGTGGAGTATTTTAAAATTATTTTGAGCAAACTATATAATTTCAATAATATTTTTGAGAATTACATTCCAACTATTTCATATGCTACAGTTGAATCTGAATTTGAATTGTAACAACTTACGGTCAATTCTTTTCAAAGGAAAATTGAACATTTGAAAATAGATTTTCTAGTTTCACTGTTTGCAGTTTCACATAATTATAATGAAAAAAGAAAATATTATTTCTTAATGAAGGTTTTCTTATATTTTTCTTTTCTGCTTTATCCACTTCTAATTTTTAGAAAATAATTCTAAATAAAAAAGACTACTTAAATAAATTATGTTCAGTTAATTAAAATTATTTAGAGAAGAGTGTGAATGGGTAAAATTCTTAAAATGTTTTGAAGCCACCTTGCTATAATTTAAATTTTAATTATGGATTTTTTCCCTCATTTAATAGCTATTCTTAAATCTCTATATAGTCCTTTCATTTATGATTATGGGGTTTACATAAAGATTAAATAAAAAAAGTAGGAGAAACAATGAAGATGTGAAAATGTACATAAAGTTATAGTTAAAAAGGGTGAAATCCTAGGCTGCGAGTTGAGAGAAACACCCTAAAACGCTTAGATCGGCTCATGAAATCCAGTACAAAGAGGCCTTCTGAAATTTGCTAGCTTTAGCCATATATGGGCTTGTTCGATTTCCATCTGCACATGGGGTGATTGATTTAAATGATGCAAACGTCTCCCAAGCTGTCCTAGATCACGAGGTGATCCTATTCTAGCAAAACTAGGTGATACATTATCTTCCTATCTCAGCCATATTTGGACGACTGGAAAAGGGGAATTGCACTATAGTACACACCTATTATATGTCTAGATGTGCACTTATATCTTCGGAAAGAGATATCAAGCTCGAGTTAATGCCAAATCTTAAGATTTTCTAGGATCTGGATGCCACGACCACTTTTCAGGCTGCAGCTGACAAAGTAATGACATCCCTCATTATTATAAGCCTAATCCAACCCCGTTATAATCCATGGATGACAAGTATTTATTTGAAATTTGTGTATCTAAAAGTAAATTAATTAATTCAACATTAACTAACTAAAGTTAAGGATGTTTGACGTCACCTTATTCAGAAGATGCAAAATTCTTCTTTCGAAAATATTTAAATTTCTCAGTGAAATAAATATCTTTGTAAAATAAATTAGCTTCAATTAAATGCTTTTTTCAAGATAAAATTGTTTTCAAAGTAAAACTTCATTATTCGAAATTAACTCAACATCAATCCTTTTCCCCCTTTTTAAAACACAGAAATTTCTGATGAAATACACCTCTTATCAAAATGCTTAGGTTGCTTTTATAAAAACTCATTTTTCAAAAAGAAATAATTGTGTTTAATACAAACTCTCTTTCGAATGAATAGGCTAAGGATAATCTTATTTGCAAACAAGTGAAAGTTTTTATAAAGAGTAGTGTTAAACTCTTCCCCCTTCATTTTTCGTTTAAGTAAAATCTTAAATTTGAATATTCTTCAAAATAAATGTCCAATTATAATGATCATCCAAACACAAGAATAGTAGGAATATCAAATAGTCCAAACACAACCATGCACAAATGTGAATATTCGAATTAATACAAAATATTTAAATAAAATAACCGCCTTTACCATAACTTCCCCTCTAAGTGTCTTAATGACTGCAAAGTAACCTAACAACTTAATAACCAGAAAGATGATTAAACTTACTCGACAATGGGATGGTTTTCCACAAACCCTGCTACTCCTCAAGCAGATATTTCTTGTCAACCGGATTTGTAAAAAGGAAAAATAAGAGAGAGCATGAATCATAAAACTCAATGAACAAAACAGTTTCACCACATAACAAGGTTCAAACATGTCAAACATGACAAAGGTGCTGTCAGGCCAAATCTCAATTTAGTGATGGATTACCTAGTCTATCACAATTTTGGATTACTTAGTTTGTCACAATTTCATTTTTGACATATTTTTCAGCATTGGATTTAGTGATGAAAAATCTATTTCTAAACTTTGATTTAGTGATAGAATTTAGTGATAAGTGATGGATTTTTCTGTCACAAAATATTATTTTTCTAGTAGTAGTGTTCAGGCATAATCCACCTTTAAATTAAATTATAATTTGTCATTCGCGACATGTCCGGGCATAAATAAACTTTAAATTTAAAACAATTTACAATTCTGGGCATAATTTAGCTTTAAATTAACAATTCATTATTCCCAATATGCCTAGGCAAAATTTATTTATAAATTAGATAACAATATATTGATTAAGCACTAATGTCCCTCATAGGGACTTGACCAATTGAAATAAAATTCTCACATACTATATGCCATAGGCCACGCCTATTTCACTTTTATCTATACACTTAGAGACTTAACAATACACTATATGCCATAGGCCACGCCTATTTCACTTTCATCTATACACTTAGAGACTTAACAATTCACTTTACGGTACAAAAGAGACCACCTTATGTCATTTCTTATAATGTTCAACACTAAAATCGAGTTAAAACGAAGTTGAACCACTCATCTTAATTTGAACAATTTCATAACCTAAATATTGTCGTGGAGATTAATTCAGAAGATGCTATAGTGTTATTTAAGAAGTTTAAAGTAATATTAATCATCCTTCTTGTTAATTAAATTTTGAGAATTTAAAGTTTTAGGACTTACATAAAAAAAATATAGAATTGGGGTTTTGAAACTTACCTTCATCAAATAATAATTCCCGGAAGGATTGATGCTTAGCCATGGGTGTTTGTGTGTGGCTAACGTATGTGTGTGAATGATGGAGTGGGGATCTGGAGTGGCTGCTCTTCGTGTAAGAAGAGCAGCCAACTCATCCCTTGTGGCAACAGTTAAACTGTTGCCACAAGTTTCAGCAACGGTTTAAAACAGTTACTATAAATTTTGTCAAAAAAATATCACAATTAACACTTATAGCAACGGTTTTAAACCGTTGCTGAAACTTGTACAATTAAAACTGTTGCCACAAGGGAAGAGTTGATTGCTCTTCTTACACGAATTGCAGCCACTCCAAATCCAATGGAGTGGTGTGTGTTTGTGTGTGTACGATGGATGGAGAGGAGTGTGTTTTGGCGTGTGTGTGTGTGTACGATTGGTGGAGAGGAGAGATAGAGAGAGATGTGGCAGGTTGGAATAATTATGTGTAAATTTTATATTTTAAAGTCATAAATATATATATAATAATTCATAAATGTTCGTAATATATATATATATATTAATTTTATATTTAATAAATTAAAAATTCATCTTTATTTTATATTAAAACAATTATTATATATATATATTATCTTAAATATAAAACTTAAAAAAATTATTTTTTATATTGATATACACACTAACATCAATATCACAACCTACTAAGTCTACCATTCCTTTCTCTTCATCCAATACAAGAGAAAAAGTCATTAATTATAATCAATGTTTTTCTTTCCTTTCTCTCCCCTTCACGCAACCCCTTATCCAATAAGTAGTTCAGTTGCTTTTCTTTCGTTTCTCTTTCTTCGTCCGATTATAGCCTCTCATCTTCCAATATGTAGTTGCTTCTTCTTCTTCTTCTCCTCCTCCTTGATCTTCTTCTTCTTCTTCTCGGTCTTGGACTCCTGATAAGTTAATTTTTATTTGAGAGAGAGAGAGAGAGAGGTAGGTCAACTCAAGTTGCGGGACAACAGGCTTACTAAAATTCGATCAAGTGGATCGAATGTTAACCGATTCATTTACAGACTAGTTTGAAATAGTAATTCTGACCGGTCCAACCCCTGAGTCATCATTCCTGATTAACCTGCCAAGTTAATTCGGGTCCAAATGCACTAGAATTTTCTCTCTCTTTTTTTATTTTATAAATTCATTAAATCTATTTAGCTAAATCTAATTTAAATTGGATTATGTTTTATTTGTTTTAATAATTTATTTATCTTTTAGAAGCTTCTTAGCTTAATCTTTTATTTTATCTTATTTATATTAGTTTAACAATTCCTAATCCTATTTGATTATTTCATTAGTTTATTTACTTACTGATCCCTTATTTAATTAGTATTATTTTAAGATTTACTTTCCTTTCCTATTTCAATTCTATCTTTCCTTTATTATTTTTATTTTTATTTTCTATTAAAATTTAAGTTAGGCTTCATGCTTAACCTCTCCTTTCTATTCAATTAACATTTATTTCCTTTAATATTTACTCCTACTTAAATTTTATTTTATATAAAGGGGATTCTTTCTTTTATTTTATCTACATTTGGATTTCTTGATTTTTAAACATTTAATTAATTTTTTGTGCCTAGTATTATTCTTATTAAATTAATCTCTATCTAGTAGTCCATTTTTAAATTATTTCATCCAACCCCAATTAAGTTTTATTTTTCACTTTACTCCCTCACTTCTATTTTTAATTTTAGTCCCTCCAGCGTGATTCACATTTCATCCTTAGGGTGAGCACCATATCATGTATCATCCATCATAACACATAGTTCAAGCAAACTAAATGTGAAAATCCACATTTCATTTGACACGCACAAACCAGATGATGAGACTCACAAAGGCACACAAAAAATTCAAACAGACAAGAGAATTTTCACCATGGGTAAATTCGGTTCTCCAAAACTTTGTTACTGCTAGTCTCAAACAAGTGTGGGTATCCGTCTATTTACAAAAACTTTTACACTTGCCTGAGCTCCCACTTTTTTCACGATGTCGAAATAGATCACCCATTAAACACAAAGGAAGAGAGGAATATTGTACTTGGATGAATATTTTCATGGTGTTTGATGTCTCTTCGTATGGAATTTTGCCATGGGTAGCCACAAAAGAATCCCGCCAAGATGTAATTATTTTTTTTTTGGGTGAAAAGTAATTATTTTCATTACATGCGTAACTCTAACTGGAAATGTGGGCTGTATACCAACAATTTAGCCATGGTCTTTCCATATTATAAACACATACGACAATTTAGGCATGGTGCTTCCTTTGGAAAAGAATTTGCTCAACTTGGAAGCAAATTGCATTTGAAGATTGTAGAGGTAGCTAGGCCATAGGCCTCTAATTAAATTAACCTAATTATTGTTGAATAAAATTAATCCAAATTAACCTAACTTGGAAACCAGCAGGGGTTAATATGAGTCGCGTCTTTGCAGTAGACACTGTCCTTAATTTTCTGACATTAATCCAAATTAATTTTCATGTGTAAAATTCGCTTCTGCTCAGATAAGCTAAAATAATTTCTCTAGAGAAAAACTAAACCGGTCCGATTCATTGCACGTGCAGGGGGGCAAATCAAATAATTTGCACTGTAATTGCTTGAATCCATGTGGGCTTATGTGCGCGAGAGCCCACCTCTTCCCAAGTTCTTTATTAGCCTACTAACATATGTTAGTATATAAACTCTCTTTCCCTCCTTGCTCCAAGTAATGTGGGACTTTTAGATTTCTCTTTTGAAATATTAAGCCTTTATAAGGCTATTTTCACAACAATTATTGTATTGTATTAAAGATGACAAAACTAACATGTCTAACACGTGAGATCTCCGCCTTAATATATATAAGATGCATAAAATCCATCTAAGTTGATATCTTATATACATGTGTATTAAATACAAAATATTTTAAAATTTTTTAGGTACTTATTAAAATTCTCAAATAAAAATGTTTTGTGCATCTCTTACAACCATTTTGTTGTGCTTCAATTACTATATTTAAATTTAGGGACAAAAAGTTTAGTTCAACTATGTAACAACTTTAGAAAGCTATTGTTCCTACCACAACATTATTGCAAAAAGAAAATGTCATGTTACTAGATTATCAAAGTTAGTAGTGCACTAAAATAAAGACTAATTTGTATTAACTTTTGAATCATCAGAACTAAAATAAGAATGAAAATTTTGAAAAGGACTAAATTAAAAATTGGTTTATACGTGCTCTTCTTGATGCGTAAATTATTTTACATATAAAATTTTAAGAACTATACTGGGTTGCATCGAGTAATAAAATAATGAGTAAAGCATCATCCAACAAAGAATAATGTATTAAATTAAATTTAATTAAACTAACTGAAATGTTATTAAGACTTATTTTAAGGAAATTGCATAAAAAGGAGAGTTTTGAAGATATTTAACAAAACAAAATTAAATACTGAAAATTAAATAAATAAAAATAACACAACACAACACAGAAAATGTCACAACACAAAACATGTGAAATTAATTATTAAATTCATGAAATAATATTAATTATAATCCTTTTCATAGACAATCTCTAGCTAAATTCTATTATGTAATTAATTGTAATAAAGTTGTCAAAAAATCTTCTAACACTGGATTAAATCAGAGTTATGCCCTCAACCGGATACTGGCAAGTCAATCTCGTCTTACTCATTATTCATACTCTGCAATCATGTACTGATATGAACAATAAGGACCGAAATAGAACCTAGGCCAGAAATTAATCAATGAATCAAATAATTAAAATATAATTTCTAATTCATTAAATAACTAATTACTAAAGAAAATTGGGATTAATTTCACTTGGTTTAATCTGGTTGATTCATAGTCAGATTAACCTTCAAATTATTGAAAAACAAATCAATTGAACGCAACTCTTATAATGTTGACTAATTTTTTAAAAATATAATTGAACCTCATACCTTGAAGAACAATTTATCATAATTAAAATCATCAACTAAAATCTTAGATTAATAATTTTAATTACAAAATTAAGCTCCAGAAAATTATCAAGCTACAGAAATTAAAATACATGAACCACATATTTCAATTCATGGTAAAAATTACATGGTCAGTTTATATCTAGCTAAATCTAACATAGACATAATTTCAAAGTCTTAAAAATGGTGATCAAACATAATTAGAATAATTTAAACGGTAAAATTTATTCCATCAAGAGAAAATCAAAATTCAACCGATTAAATTCAACAACAAGGGCTTCATAAGTCAAAACCCATCAATTCATAAATACAAAAAATTACATGACAAAGAATAAAAACAACAGAAATTATAAAAACATGAAAAAAAAGTGGTTATTAATTGGAGAGAGAATATGAATGAAAGGTAAGAGAGAAATTGACGGAGGACGAAGGCTTTGAAGTAGAAATTGCTTCTTTTTGTTCACACCCATTGTGCCCCGTCATTTTCTTGCATTTTTCACCACCAAATTTAGCAATTAATTAGAAAGAGTATTTCCCAAACCCATGTGACCGACAAAGTGCCCCATTTTTCAAATTATTTCCTACTTACTATTTCATTTCTGCAAATACGCGAATCATTTGTAAAAGTTTTCAACAAATACGCGAATCATTTGTAGCCTAATTTGCAATTAACTAAGTTCATGATATGCGGTTGAAATAGTATGATATGACCCCACTGTAAAATTTGTGGAGTATATTCAATTTATTTAAAGAGTGAATCTAATAAATGATGAACAATTATATAATCAATTTGTGGAGTATATTCAATTAAGTAATAAATTAATACATCAAAATTACATAGTAAAATTTGAATAATTTTTGTTATTTATAATATGCATTTTTATATTAAAAATTATATCAAAAATTTTTATTTGGTTTTTATAGTTTAATAGTTTTTATAAAAATAATTCTTATGCATAAATACTAATCAAATTCTTCATATTAAGTTTATTTTAGTTTAAAAGAAAAAACCTAAGTTTATTGTTGCGTAAGTTATCACAACTCATAATTTCATGAGAAACCCAATACACACACACACACACACACACACACACACACACACACACACACACACACACACACACACACACACACACACACACACACACACACACACACACACACACACACACACACACACACACACACACACACACACACACACACACACACACACACACACACACACACACACACACACACACACACACACACACACACACACATATATATGTGTGCGAGCGCATTCATTTATTTTATTAATTTATTTTAAAAATTACACACACATATATATATATATATATGTGCGCGCGAGCGCATTCATTTATTTTATTAATTTATTTTAAAAATTACATTTACTCAACAATGTCTTACTCGATTCAAAATTACGACTGTCAAAACAACTTAAAATTAGTATATATTTCAAAACTTATTAAATCTAGATTAGACCTTAAAAAAAATGAAATATCGAATCATTTTAAATAACCAGTATTATGTTACCATCTATTTAGATCAAACATTTTCCATGATATAGAAAACATTTTTTTCTTCACAACCATTTTTCTAAGTCAGTCAACTTCTCTTTTTGTTCAATCGACAATTTTGGGTTCACTCAGAAGATTGAATTGTTATTTGAGTCAAGACGTGACTCTATGAACTTTCATTTTAAGAAGTTAAATGAAAGCATTATTCTCAACTTGTGTACTGAGAAAAGAAGTCGAAGATAAAAGATTTGTATAATAAAAATAAATAAAAATTTAAGAAAAGTTGGTTTAATAGACTGTTATTTTACAATACTGAATATGATATATGTTATCTAAGTATTAAATATCATAGTATTTTAAAATTGTCATGTTTAATAGATATGACGAATTATAATAAAATAATAAATGATACACTAAAAAAAATTAATTTGAAAAATGACAGTTAAGAGATTTCCATAATTTTGAGTATCATTTTGTCTAATACTTTTAGATGACATTTGGCTCTTTGCATACAGAAATATATATTAATTTGATTCAAGATTTGAGTAAAATTACATAGGTACAAAACTCCTTCAATGATTTTTTATTTATTTATAAGATTCAAACTCACTAAGACCTAAATTAAGATGAATAAGTGTCGAACAGTTAAAACCAACCAACATTGATGACATAGATATTGTTTCATCCTTAAATTATGAACTTCTTAAACATATTATTGAATCATTCTCTCAAAAAATATATATATATATATAATTTACTCCTACAAAGAAAAATTGTACTGAACTGTAATTTATAAGAGCTAACTCATTTAACATTTAAATTTCATAATTAAAAAAATTTTAAGAATTAATTTATACATTTACTCTTAATTTATCGAATTAAAATTTTTGTCATATCTATTTTTCTTCGTCAAGCAACCTTCTAGCCCTTTTACGAAAAAATAGAATTGCTTTTGTAGAACCATATCTGCTATGCAAGTCAAGCCGATTTGACCTACAAAAATGAATGAAAAGTCATAGTCTTATTTTAGAATTACCAAATGAAAAAAGAATGAAGAATTTTTATTTAACATGAAAAAATCCTCTGAACTTCTAGTTCCTATATTTTTTTTTTACATTTTTCAGTAAAGTATAGAATACTTTATTCCGTTAAAAACCTTCCATGCAAATGAAGTAGCTACATATTCTCTGCAGTTACTATAAATGCCAATTTATCGATTATTAGAGGCAATTTTATTCAAAGTGTTATCAGGTAGTAAATGTGGGTATTTCTTTTAGCAAAAATTTAAACCTAAGTAAATCACGTTATAGAGGATTGATTTCTTTTGTTAAATTTAACTCCCATTGGTACATTTAAAATTGTTTAATTCACTATTTCCAAATAAATTTTTTAATATTTTAATATGATGGTATCGATAATTAGAAATGAAATAGATTTAATAAAGTTAAGAGTTAATTTTTTTTTCTATTCACGATAATTGAACTTTAAAATCTTGCTTAAAAAAAGTATCGTATTATTTGAATTAATTAATCTTGTATTATTATTTGTTTTAAAAAAATAATTTGCATTTATTAATTTGAGTTGATTAAACTATAAAAATATAAAATTTTCTCGTATTAATTTTTTATTCACAATAGTTAAATTTAAAAGACCTTATTTAAAACAACAAATGTCAAACTATTTAAAATAATCAATGTTACGTATCTAATATTATTTTCCACAACCCTAATTTTCTTTGGCAATCAACTTTCTTTTTTCCATCAAAGTTCTTTTCGGGACACAAGTCTTCTAGACTTGACGTGCAATTGAAATAACGTAGCAAGGAATGAATTGTGATTTGAGTTCACACACATATTCGCTTTCACGTCCTTCATTTATTTCTCTCTCGGTTTTCCATTTTCCTTCATGCCAAAAGCTCTAGCCAGCACATCCTTCTCTACTGTTTGTAGGCCGTCCCTCCGGTGATCTCTTCTATCCTCGGTGGAGATTCAAGTAAGTGGTAAGTGGATTTCCTTTTCTTCTTCTTCCTTTTCTCTTTCTGTAGCCATGAACCCTAAGTAGAAAAATATAGGAAATTCTGACTTTGGGAGGATGGGGAGTAGTTCTAATATCTTTCACTTGTTAATTATTGAGTCTTGGAAGATGTTCTAGTGAAAGAATTGCTGAAATACTGTGGAGCAAAGTAAGCCACGAATTTGAATTTGTTGCTTGAATTTGTATTTGCTCTTGTCTAAGAGTTTTTTTTGGTGATAAATTTGGAGTTAAAAGACTCAAATGTTTGATGAAAATGGACTGAAAGTTGCTGGAAGGTCATGGACAGATTTGGAGTGAAAACAGAGCAGCAAAAATTCTGCAGAATTTAGTTGCTGCCCTGTCTTCTGGCTGATATTTCAGCAACATTCTCCCTCTTATATGCCTTGTTTTGACTTGCAAAAATACTCATCTTTTGACTTATGCTTTTATCTCCATTTTTAATGCATTTTAGGGAGTCTTTGGAGTCATCTTTTAGTACATTTTCCATTAACAACTTGGATGTTTTACTCATAAGCATCTTGATAGAGATATTTGAAGTTAATTGAGACGAACTAAGCTACTGATATATCTAGAGCCGAGAGGGAAAAAGCATGACAATGAACTGCAAGGACTAAATCGAAAATACTGAAACATTTACTGTAGTTAATTTAATTTCAGAAGAAAATATATTCTTAATCTATAGACCTAGATAAAGTAAAATATAAACTTAAATCAAACAAAGAAAATAAGGAAAAATTTAGCCAAGAGTTCCATTACAATTACTGGTTTACTTTATTAGTTATGATGTAATTTTATATTGTATATGCTCTTATTCTATTTCTTGTTACTTGCTAGTTGCTACTAGGTATTTGCAGTTTGGCAAGTCTGAAGTTTCAAAAATGGGGAAATTTCATTTCTCTATTTTCATGTTCTCACTGCATTGCTTCATGGCTTTCTTAGCTTGGAGTAAGACGGATATTACCACGGATAAATATGCACTTCTTGCTTTCAAATCGTCCATCACCTTTGATCCAAAAAACTTCTTAGCCAATTGGTCTGTTTCTTTTTCTCCATGCACTTGGGTAGGTGTTACTTGCAATACTCATCATGGAAGGGTTGATTCCTTGAATCTTACAAAAATGGATCTCAAAGGAAACATGTCTCCACAATTGGGAAATCTCTCATTCCTTGTTGAACTTGATCTTAGCGAAAACCATTTTCATGGTCCAATACCAAAAGAGTTAGTTCAACTACGTAGATTGAAATTACTTGAGTTGGGCTACAATAAATTTGGTGGAAAAGTTCCCACATGGATAGGGGATTTAACTACACTCCAACTTTTGAGTCTTACCAACAATATTTTTAGTGGGTTTATTCCATTACCTGTATCCAACTTGTCTAGGTTGGAGATCTTAGATTGGAGCGCTAATTTTATCCAGGGAACAATTCCACTAGAGATTGGAAAACTTCAACACTTGAAGATTTTAGGAATTGATACTAATAAGCTTTCAGGAATTATACCCCAAATATTTTTCAACTTATCTTCGCTTGAACAATTGAGCTTGGCTCAAAACAATTTATCAGGTATGGATGATTTGTGTTATCTATGTTTGTTTTTGCTTTGCATGATATCATGCATTAAAAAAAGGTAATGTGAAACAAGAAATTTTTTGAGTAAATTACTGATTTGGTCCTTGAAAGATTTCAATTATCTCAATCTAGTCCTTGAAAGATTAAGGGACTCAATTTAGTCTTTGAAAGATTGCACTTATCTTTATCCCTCTATTTATCAAAGTGACTTTTGGAAATGAAAATTTTGAATTTTGGCAATGCTAAATTTTGAGATTTATCAATGAAATGTACCAAATTAAACAAATGTAATCTTTCAAGATATAAATTGAGACACTTACTTTTTCAATAATCAAATTGGGACAACTTAATCTTTGATGGACTAAATTAGTAATTTACTAATTTTTTCATCTATCATATTATAAATGAATTAATATTATAAAACTAATACTTTTAGTTATTAAAATTCACTTATTAGTTGTTATGGAAAAAGATTTTTTTTCCTTGCATAATTTATGCTTTCTCTCTCTCTTGCTTTCCATTATTTATGTTTTTCCTGCATTTTCTTTTCATTTAGGAAAAAGAGAATAGTAAATTTATCTGAAGAACCAACACTAGTTGGTTCGAGTGATTCGGTACTAGTTTTTCTAAGTAAGATCTCGGGTATGAATCATGCAAATTAATGAGAAAAATCAATGCTAAATGAGGTTTACACTATTGTAGTTTCACCCAACTCGAATCAGATTAATTAGAGTCTAATGAGTTTTCAAAAATTGGGGATTGTAACCAAAAAATAAAAATTTATATTCAAATACATTAATTCATGGATATTGATAGAATGAAGGCTAATGAATTGTTTTTCATTGTTCTTTCTCATTATTTGAAAGGAGTCATTCCAAAAGAGATTGGCTATCTTCCACAGCTGAAGTTCATGTATCTTGAAGTTAATCAGCTTTCAGGATCTATACCATCTTCAATATTTAATAGTTCAACGCTACAGAAAATTGATCTTGATACAAATTATTTGTCTGGTAGTCTCCCACCGAATATGTGTTATAGGCTTCCAAAACTTGAATTACTTTATCTATATGCCAATGAATTGTCTGGTCTGTTACCATCTGATTGGCATCAATGCAAAGGATTGAAAGATTTGGAATTATCGAAGAACAACTTCATCAGAGAACGCTTACCAAGTAGCATTGGAAATCTGACCAACCTCCAATACTTATATCTAAGCGACAACAACTTGAAAGGTATTACTTTTAATTATATATCGATGATATGTATATTATACCCATGATATATACACCCACACACGTTAATTTTTTTATCTTAAATAATATATTTCATCATTAAACATTTTTCATGGGTAATATTTTCATTGGAGGTGATTAATTTGAAGTAAAAATGCTAGTTCTCTTGTATAAATAAATAATTAATGAACAAATTGTTGATTTAGTCTATGAAGAATTACTATTGTCTCAATTCAATACTTGAAAGATCAAATATTCTAATTTAGTTCCTAAATCTCACATTTGCCTTAATTTAGTCTTTTTTCATTACTAAATTTTAAGATCTTCCAATGCCAAATTTCAATTTTTTTGCCATAGTCACTTTTATAAATAGAGCAATAAAATTAAGACAAATATAATACTTCAAAGATTAATTTGAGACACTTGATTTTTCAAAATCGAATTGAGATATTTAATCATTTAGATATAAGATCAGAAATTTACTCAATGTTTAACCATTGATCAATTATAAAAAAGTATATTTGTCTCAATTTTATCATTTTATTTATCAAAGAGATGTTTTATCAACGACAAATTTAAGATTTGATAACAGTAAATTTGATGATTTTGAACTAGAAAGACCAAATTGAGGCACATACAATATCTTATAATTAAATTAAATTGATTCACCTTTCAAAACCAAATAGAGAAAATTATAATATTTCAAAAATGAAATAAGTTATTTACTCCAATAATAATAATAATAATAATAATAATAATAATAATAATAATAATAATAATAATAATAATAATAATAATAACAACAACAACTAAGCATAGAGTTCTATTCTCCCACTATTTTCTTCTAGGCTTTTGTACTCTCTTAATATTTCACCAAACAGAAAAAAGTATCTAACATCGAAAGCAGAGAAGAAGAAAGGCTAATGTGAATCAAATACAGATCTCACAGACAAATCATAAGAAATTCATCAGAATGAATCAGAAAAATCATAATAGTGACAATGAATCATAAATTCATCAAAAAAATCACAACACGAATCACAAATTCATCAAAAATTCATCGAGATTAACATTTCATTGTTTTAGAAGTAGGATTGGGGTTAAGAAGACGGAGAGAGGAAATGAGATGAAAGGAGAGAGGAAAAGAGATGAAAATACCGAGCTTAACTGTGATGACTCTCGACAGAGACGCCTATCGCCTCTTAGCCTTGCATCAGTCTCCCAGCCAAGCGTCGACGCATGATGGCAGGGGGAGAGCAAAAAGGAGGGTCGAAGGGATGGAGAGTGAAAACAAAACGAGAAGCGTAAAAGGAAAAGTGACAAAAAGTTGAAAATATGGAGGGAGATGGAAAAAATGGAGGGAGATCAGGCAGTCTTTTTTTTTTTTTTTTCGTTCCCTTGCAGATAGCCACGGATAATGTATACGTCGGAAAATAATAAAATAAACCTCAATTTTGCCACGGTTTTTGTACCTGTAGCTAAAACATCGTGGCTAAGAACCGGTTTTTTTGTAGTGCACATGTTTTTGAAAATGTATAAATATACATATTCCCTAGGCGTCTCCAAATAAAAAAAATTTAATTCAATATATACAATTGCCGAAAGTAATTTTAATATATAATTGATCATAATAAATACTGATACCATCAAATCTACAAATATAAATTTAATTTTAATTTTAAAAAACAAAAACATCTATAATCAAATATTTTATTAGCATTATAAGTGATAATGAGTTAATTGTCCATAAGCTTAATAAAAAGACCAAATTTGCTCTAGATATAGTGTTAGGTTGATCTGGGATTTTAATAATGTCAAGTCAAGGGATCTAAATATTGTTGCCTAGTGATCTTATAAATTAGAGAATAGGATTGTCTCTAATAAAAGATAATAAAAGATACCTTTGAGAAACCCAAACAAAAAATAGAGTAAATTGTACTCTTATATAAGTTTTTAAAATTACGGTCCCTTTCCTTGTATTTTAATAACATACATTCCTCTTCCTTATAATTATAAATTATGACACTGTAGTTCAATTTTATATCTTTTATTAAAAAGGTATGCTACAGTCAATATATATATATATATAAACCTAATGCCACATAATTTTTTGGATTAAAGTACCATTACCAAAAAAAAATGACTTTTATAAAAGTCATCATCAAAGATCTTTGATGGCGACTAAATTAGTTATTGAAAGTTTATGGCTAAAAATTTTTTTATGACAAAAAGTCATCTTTGTTGTAAAAAAAAAATTTGTGGTGATTTTCAAAAGTCACATTGAAGGTCACTTTTAGTGGTAACTGACTTTCACCACCAAAAATTACTTGCTATTGTTATTGGATCCAAACTGGCCCGACGAGTCAATCTAAGACCTAGTAATCTAGTCAACACCTAGTCGACCTGTGCAAGAAAATTAACTTTTGGTAACTACTATGGTAGTTGCCATTGAAAGTCTAACTTTTAGCGGCGACTCTTAAAATTCTCACTGAAAGTTCAAATTCTATTAATTTCTCCAAAAAAATTGACTTTTGGTGGCAGCTATTTAAAGTTGCCACTAAAAATATGACTTTTGGTGGTGACTATAAAAGTCACTAATGAAAGTTCTACTTTTATTAATTTTTTCAAAAAACAAAATTAACTTTTAGTGACTATTCCAACAATCATCACTAGAAGTCAATTTTCAGTGGCGACTCCTAAAGTCACCATTAAAGTACTTTTATCGTCATCGAAAGTCAATTTTCTTATAGTATACTTTCCATTGACCTAATTATATATTGCATACTTCTTTCACCCGAGAATAGAATATTGTGATATCTCATTCTAAATTAATAGTAAAAATAGGTAACGTAATATGTAAAAATTAATATTCTCAAGTTAATAGAAAGTATTTTAGTCAAAAGATATGTGACATTAAATTATCAGATTTTAAATAAACATATTGTAACAAATCTCTTTGGAAAGAAAATATAAAATGAAACTAAATTGTAGTGTATTTTATAGTTACAATGAAAGAGTCGTACATTTTGAAAGTAGAGGAGAGTGGAGTATGATTTTGAAAAGAGATTCACAAGCTATGTAATATTCACAGGTGAAATTATGCCTTCTCTTTTCAATGCGCCTTCTCTTTTCAACATGCCTTCTTTGAGAAAGGTAAACTTTCACTTTAGTCATTTAATTGGTAATTTGCCACAAGATAAGGGTCATGTATTCTCTCGAATCTCGACCAGTAGGTTACAATATGTGTCAAACCAATTGAATATGAACTTCACTTGGTTTACTAAGAATATAATCACGCAGCCACTTAGGTTGGATCTTCACTCTTTTATGCTCTTAAATTATCTTCTTAGGCACATCTAACTCATTGGATTCAACCATGCTATTGGACTTACCAACCCTAGCCAGAAGGCCTCGAGGTGAACCTCTGCTTATGAGGTTCATACTAGGCCCACTGGAACCATACCTAACAGATGAGATAGATGAACCCTTACTCAAGGAGTTGTTTCTTCCACTAACCTCGTCCAGTAGCCTCTATGGACCTTTTTAACAAACCGTTATCTCTGCTTATAAAATATCATAGGTAAAAAGAAACTATTATGAAATCTGAATTGTGCTTGCTTTATTATTGATGATACCATGGATATATATAGAGAGGTCAGTCACACACTACATGCCACCTATAATAGATTATTAACTTACATAATTGATTAAACTACTGATTATAACTCACACACATGCTCATAACAGACTTACACGTTAGCATATAAACATTACACATTACATCATTAATATTAGTTGACTCACTATCCTATCATCCCCCCTCAAACTTAAGTGGGAGAGAAAAACATTGTTGAATCACCCACATTAAGTTTGGTGAAAAGGAAGTCAAACCGAGAAAATGACGGGCATATATTCTCTCCAATACTTTTTTCGTCCTAATTGCTCACAGCCGTTATATGGCTGTGGACCCTCTACTGAACAAGTGGGGGTTACAGCCATCCAATGGCTGTGGGAGGGTATTGGACACTCCAATATTGGAGAGGATCCTCTCCAGAGAATGATAAGGGCTTTGTAAGTGCATTTGCCACTTGATACTCTAAAGGAACATGAAAGCCTTACATTTTACTATTGATTAGTCTATCTCATATAAAAAACAAATGGATCTCCATATGTTTACACCTTGAATATAACATAGGATTTCGAGTCATTAGGACTTCAGTTAATTTGTCACATGGAACTACATGTTTAACATAAGTCTGAACTAACAATGCTTGACCTTGCAACCACTTTCTGCTTCCTTGAAAACCAACTAACCAAATTCTTGCCCAAGAAAACACAGGAGCCCGAGGTGAAGCATTAATCATTAAGGTCATTACCCCAATCAACATATGAATATCCCTTTATGGTCAAACTTTTAGGCTTCTATATAACCAAGCAACAAGTGGGGGTTGAGTTTAAGTACCTAAGGATTCTCTTTTTTGCCTTCCAATGGGATTCCAAAGGACAACTCATGAATTAAGAAACTTTGTTCACTGCATAGGCAATTTTAGAATGTATGGTTGTTGCATGTTACAAGGAACCAACCACATATCTATAAAGTGTTGGATCAGGAAAAAAAAATGACTACCAAACTTGGAGAGTTTAGGTTTAGTAGCCATAGGAGTGTTCATTTCTTTGGTTTGATCTATCTTTGCTATTTTCAACAAATCTTGTATGTACTTATGTTGGGACATATGAAGGGAGCCATTAGAGTCTCTTTGAGGGCAAACTAGAAATTGAGTTTCTGCTTCAACATATTGATGAAATGAAAAAAAGAACTTGCCACAAGGATGTCATTTTCAAATACTAGGAGATATACAATACTAAGATTTAAGACCCTTATGAATAAAGATCATAAGAATCAAAGGTGCTGAATTTGAAACCAAACCCAATTAATGTTGCTACCAAGCTCTTGGTACTTGTTTGAGACCATAAAGAGCCTTGTACAACTTAAACACCAAAGACTTATCAAGTTGAGACACATAAACTTCTTCCTTATGCCACCCATCAAAGAAGATATTGTTAGCATCAATCTAGAAAATTGACCATCCTTTTGTAACTGCCAAGGACAATACAACTCGAATAGTTGTAGGTTTAATCACAAGTTGAAGGTTTCACTGAAATCAAACCCAAGTTGTTGACAAAAACCTTTTGCTACTAAATGTGCCTTGTACCTATTTATTGAGCCATCAGAGTTTTCCTTCAACTTAAACACCCATTTATACCTAATTGGAACTTGTTTAGAGGTAACAGGACTAAACTCCAAGTTATTTTTAATAAAAGTTTTATATTCTTCAGTTATGGCAGCTTTCCATACAAAACTTGACATAGCTTCCTTGACTGATTTTGGTTCCACAAATGTACTATTGCATTTTCCATTCCCAATACTCAAAAGGGAAAAAGAAAAAAGAAAAATCAGCTTCCTTTGAATGTATAAAACTAATATGATAAAAGAAAATGAACTTTGGAAAAAAATAATTTAACCATTATTATAATGATTAACTATAATAACTATTGATATATCAATTTTAGACCATAATGAATTATATGGTACGTTGTTGATTAGTTTAAATTTTTTCTAAAGGCTTACAAATTAGAACAATTTAAAAATATAAAAAGTAAAGGATACACAAGGTCTAATGAGATGATCATAATCAAAGAGTTCCATTTTCAGTCTTTTTTTTCCATTATTTTCCATCCAAATATATCATCAAGTTGTGTTATGCTGTAGTTTTGTGGACATTCAAGCCATGGTTGAATTTTTCGATTGCATCTTTTATTAGCCTTGAGGCATTCATATCACCCTTTTTTCGTTCCTTTTATTTTAGAATAAGTTATTCATCTAGAACTTAAAAGATTATGACTATCTCAATTTAGCCTTTGAAAATTAAGTGTCTAGATTTAGTCCTTCAAAGATTACTTTTTTTTTCTTTTAAATCTAATCCTTTTGAAAAT
Source organism: Biancaea sappan (assembly GCA_037074585.1). NCBI lineage: Eukaryota > Viridiplantae > Streptophyta > Magnoliopsida > Fabales > Fabaceae > Biancaea > Biancaea sappan. The sequence continues at coordinate 3,753,221 of CM073493.1, forward strand.
TTACCATTGCCAACTCTCATATTGTTTGTTACCAAAAGTCATTTTAACAAGCAGAGAGACGAAATTAAAACGATTAATCTTTTAGAGACACAATTAAGACAACTATAATATTTCATGGACAAAATTAGTAATTTATTCTTTATTCTATTATTTCCACATATGATATGTTATTTTCCATGGATTTGTGTTTCTAGGTTTTATACCAAAGGAGATAGGGAATCTCAAACTTGAGGAATTAATTTTGGGAAGGAACTATTTGAGTGGACCTATTCCTTCTAATATTTTCAACATTTCAACATTGAGAACCTTGTATCTTGGAGGTAATCTTTTCCATGGCCTTCTCCCATCAAATATAGGAAGCAGCCTTCCCAATCTATTAAAACTGGATTTAACAGAAAATAAGTTTACAGGGAAAGTCCCAAGGAGCATATTCAATGGTTCTAAGCTCAATATTTTGGGATTATCACAAAATAAATTTAACGGAGATATTCCCAATGCACTTGAAAATTTGACCAATTTGATTAGTTTAGATTTACATGGAAATGATTTGAATGGGACCCTTCCTACTACAGTGAACAAATTGCAAAGCCTTCAATTTTTGGATCTTAGTTACAACAAATTACAAGGAATCATAATAGATGAACTTTGCCAAATCAAAAGTTTGAGTGAGTTGCATCTATCCAATAACATGTTTTTGGGACGGATGACATTATGTCTTGGGAATCTTACTTCTTTAAGAAAGCTAAAATTGGGTTCTAACAAACTGATTTCTCATATTCCCCCTTCTATTTGGAGTCTCAGAGATATTTTGCAAATAGACTTATCCTCTAATGCATTTAGTGGAAAAATTTCACCTGAAGTTTCAAACTTAAAGGCCCTTATATTGTTGGACCTGTCAAGAAATCAAATTTCAGGTAATATTCCAACAACTATTGGTGACTTGCAAACTTTGCAAAGTCTGTCTTTAGCACATAACAAATTACAAGGGCTTATTCCTGAATCAATGGGCAAGAAAATTAGTTTATTTGTTTTGGACCTTTCTCAAAATAATTTTTCTGGTGTGATTCCAAAATCCTTAGAGTCACTTCTCTATCTTAATTATCTTAATCTTTCTTACAATATCTTGCATGGACAAATTCCAGATGGTGGCCCTTTCAAAAATTTTACAGCTAAATCTTTTATGATGAATGAAGCTCTTTGTAGGAATCCTAAACTACAAGTCCAACCATGTAGAAAAGAAAACAAGCATAAATCAACAAAAGAGATACTTTTGCTCAAGTGCTTGTTGCCTATCATTGTGGCAATCATTTTGGTTGTTTCATGCATATTCTTTCTAAAACACAAGACAGATTGTGTTGGTGAATCAAGCGGTCAAGATTTATTAGATTTGGAAACACCAGTTAGGATACCCTACTATGAACTTCTTCAAGGAACAAATGGATTTGATGAGAGTAACCTTCTTGGCAGTGGTAGTTTTGGATCAGTATACAAAGGTATTCTTTCAAGTGGAAAGATAGTTGCAATTAAAGTATTTAATCTAGACTTGGAAGAAGCATTAAGAAGCTTTGATACTGAATGTGCTGCAATGTACAACTTGCGTCATCGCAATCTCATTAAGATCATAAGTAGTTGTTCAAATGTTGATTTTAAATCTCTAATAATGGAATTTATGCCAAATGGGAGTCTGGACAGATGGTTGTATTCTCATAACTATTGCCTAGATATCTTGCAAAGACTAAACATAATGATTGATGTGGCATCAGCATTGGAGTATCTTCATCATGGTTCTTCAATACCAGTGGTTCATTGTGATATAAAGCCAAGCAATGTTTTGTTAGATGAAGATATGGTAGCCCATCTTAGTGATTTTGGCATTGCCAAACTGTTAAAGGAAGGACAACTAGAAATTTATACAAACACGTTAGCTACACTTGGGTATATTGCACCAGGTGATGATTTCTTATCATATTATATCTTAGTTTTATTTTCTTTTGGTACTAACATACATTATATATACGTGTCATAAGAAAGGTTAGTCATTTACTTATCTATTGCATTGATGTGTGAAGATTTCTATATTGACATAGAAATAGTCAAATTAGCATGATGACTTGTTTACTTACAATTCAAATTGGCATGTAGAGTATGGATCGAAAGGAGTTGTTTCCATCAAAGGAGATGTGTATAGTTATGGTATTATGCTGATTGAAACATTTACAAGGAAGAAGCCAACGGATGACATGTTTGTTCAAGGTCTAAGTTTGAAAGACTGGGTTAGTAAATCAACACCACATGCAATAACTCATATTTTGGATACCAATTTGGTTCAAGACAATCAAAGCATGGGTAATATACCATTTCATTTATCATCAATTATCGAATTAGCCTTAACTTGTTGCATTGATTTACCTGATACTCGAATTAGCATGACAGATATTGTGGTTTCATTGAAATAAATCAGAGCCATGTTTATGCAAAATGGTAGATGTACCACAAGTTTGACTAACAATTAAAGTTAGTCATTGTTTTTTATCTTTTTCCCTTTCTTTGTTAAACATCTATTTGTTGTAGCATGCATAAAGTACATTTCTAGAAGTTGAACTTTTGCCCTAGTAGTAATATGTAATGACGAGATATGATATAAATGTTGTACTGAGTTATGGTGCATTTGAAATTTGTAAATTGTCAGCTCATTAAATTTTGATCTTGGATATCTTATTATTTAGCTAATTAGACAACTTTGGTAAGTGAAATGTTGTATTATGATGAGAAATGTGACATTTACAATGTTATATTTCTATGATATGCAAATAGATAATATATTTCCAAACATACAATATTCTAACTGACTTTAAGTTTTCATTCCCACTCACCTAGATGGGTCTAATAAATGTTGTGTTACAAGAATGTTTTGCTCAAGACATGGCTAATTTACTTACCATTCATTACAATAAAAATCTTAAACCTTGATTATCAATGTCATAGGTAGCTATTGTCATTGCACTATCCACCTCATTAGTTGTTGTCACCATCACTACCCTCTACACCTCTACCACCTTTGCACTACCACTAACACCAACACTTTCACCTACATCGTTGCCACCACCACCATTGCTGCCTTTGCCATCTCTATCACTACCTATTGTCATCCCATCATGATCCTAATTGTCACAATTACTAATTTCAAATCCACTCTCAACATTGCCACCAACTTGTCCCCATTGTCTTTACCTCCATTGTCATTACCACCACAATAATTGTCATTAATTGTTTTTATTAAGAACATTAAGTCCTTAGTAAGAATAATTTTTTAATAAAAGATAAATAAGTTTGTTTTCAAAAATTTGTCTATATGGTTCTTATCATAAAAAAGTTAAAACTAGCAATGGTTATTTAGTAGCAGTTAAAAAAATTGCTGCTAAATTCAACTTTAAACAGTGGTTCCTTCAACTATGGCTAAAGCTTTGCATCTAGAGGCGGTTTTAGCAACAATCGTTGATAAATGTAAAATTTTAGTGGTAATTCCAACTAAACCGTCACTAAATGTAAATGTTTAGAAATGCAAATAATTCAATAATTAATTAACATGACAATTTAATGTTAATAATTAATTAATATAATAATGTAATATTAATAACTAATTAATTTATTTCGTATGATGTCGCAAACCAATTTCCAGGCACATGACTGGCACACCGATACAAGTTCCATGTCAACATAAACCTAACCAATATCTCTATTTCTATCCCATTTTGTTATTCATGTAAACTACTTAGCGTATATTCCTTATCATTTAGTTATTAGATAGTATAGCGTTCATAAATAGAGACAAATCAGAGTTTAAAAATATACACATATATGTATATACATACATATATATATATATATATATATATATATAATATGAAATAAAGATTAATATTAGGAAATAACATTTAAATATGAATAAGCATTAATTAAGGTGAATATTAATTAAATTAAATTTTAATTTACAAATGAATTCTAATTAAAATAAATATAAATAAATGTCACATATTTGTTAAAATAATTATTAATTTACAATATAAATTATTTTAACCGTGTACCATATACACACAAGGGGAGGTGAAGACTTACCCGAATTCCTTGCAGTCTCCCAGATTACAATTTTAACGTTTAAATAAAATAATCAAAACTTCATTCATTCACAAAATTACGTCAACTTAAATAAATTCATAATTTTAATCTCAACTTCTACCGTCATCCATATCATAAGTTCTCAAAATAAATCTTCGAATTTAAATTAAATTAAATGCAATAATTTAAGTATTTTAATTGCCCGAGACTCCCTAGATGTCCTAATTAACCACAGAGCTTCTTAACTAAATGAAATAAATACCAAAGACTCAAGACCTACCCAACAATGAGATAGTCCAATGGCGAACCTAATCCACTTGCAGAAATTCCTCTTCCGCTACTTGATCTCAAAAAACTAAGCCAACGAGTGTGAGATAATTATCTCAGTGAGTGAGCCAATCCCGCCTCAATAAAATCCACTATGTAAAAGTAATAAAATAAGAGTATAGACATAAATCATAAAACCACAAAGAAAGATACACATCAAAGAGTTTGCAATTCAATCAAACAATTCAGACTAACGGAATTAGTATTCATCAATGGCAAAATATTTGAGAGCGTCCGTAGGCCCACTTAACCAATTTTATTGTACCCAGAGCACCCTTAGGCTCGTTCAACCAATTTCATCAATCTCATTAAAACCCGCCATAACGCACCACCTCATCCTCAATGGTCAGGGTGCCCTATAGATTAAATCCGGACTAAAGTCCTACCGAGAGAATCGTTGTCTCTACTCTCAGAGGTCAAGTCATCCGATCACCAGAATTTTCTCGCTTGACATGAGAGAGAGTACTATCCCACTCAAACACAATCAAGGTTCAAATAATTCCAAATAATCATCAATATATTCAATAATAAATTCATCAATATAATCATAATATCATTGTCATTATAATTTTCCACCGAATAACTATAAGTATCCCAAAACACAAATAATTGTCTTTGCTCACAGACCATGTCTCTTTCCTAACGTATTTCATTAGCAATATCATCAATATACAAATTATACAAAATTCTCAAAACTCGAATACCATAATCGGATTCTCCTTTTCCCATCATGATTGTCACCTATCTTATTATTCGATCACTTTAACACTTAAGATAATATTGAAGAAGGGTTAGTTCACTCGCTTAGATTCTAACGAATCCTACTAATCAACCGATCAAATCCTCCTTGATGTGAAAAAAATGACTTGTGTATTATAGGTATTGTATTTATTTATTTTTTGAAACAAAAGAGAGAAAAAAAAAAGAGTTTAAATTAGGAACCGTGTTCTAGTCATATGTATATATCTATATATATGTATTAAGGTTTCAAAAATTAATCAAGAGATGTTTTACTTACCTTGTTGTCTTTCCTGATTTTTTGGGTCCTCTTCCTATACCTTTTTGTGAATGTTGTAGGTGAGTTTTGGGTGAGATGTGGTGATGGTGTATTTAATATATAGAACATATCACATACATGAAGGGGTGGAAGAGGTGACGTGATGGATGATTGGAGATGGTTTATAATTGGAGAAAGGTATTGGGATTAATATGGGAGGTTGAAGTCTTCAGAGGTGGCAGTGGTGTGTGTATGAGAATATGTGTATGAGTGCTGGCAGTAAATGTGCTAACATATAGTTTAACTTTAAAGAGATGGATAAATGAGAGAGAGATGGTAGAGGTGGTTGATGTCAATGTGAATGCTTAAGTTTTTAGGGTTTTTTCTAAATTAGTTTGAAAGGATTTGTATATTAAAATGAGTGTAGTTCAATTTAGTTGTAAAGTCTATCTTTTGATTTACCAAAAGCCGAAATGAAGGGGGTAAAATTCAGATTTTAAATTAGTTATTATAATTCTTGATTTCCCCTTAGTATATTAAGTATTTGTTAATTATTTATTTAAATTCAAAAGTACAAGATATTCTAATTCAATCCAAATTAAACGAATCTAAACAATACAATAAATTGAGTTTAAATTCCAAATATCATTCAGATTTGAGCATAGAGCTATTTGTCCTTAATTTGATAATAACTAGATTTGGTTAATTAGATAATTACCTTATTTTCCTTTATTCAAATTTTTTGCATTATCTTTTAGTTGATACCTACAATCAAAACATCATATAATATATATATATATATATATTCAATTTCCACTAACTGCGTCCACTGTTCGTATTCTATTTATTTCAATTTCTTTTTATTTCTTTAATTCACCTAATAAGTTAAACATACTATTTATTTCAAAATTTAATATCTTAAAATGTAGAAGCTATTTTCTATTTCCTATTTCACATCAAGGTTCTCTACAATTTTCTACATCTATTTCTATACTTTGTACACATTTTCGCTACACCCCACAAGATTTCAAAATCTTTCACTTTAGTCCCTAAAATTTTCACTTTAGTCCTTATTGATCTAGCATCTCACATTGCTAGTCCATAGCACAAAATCTTATCCTAAAGTATCACCACATCACAATACAACATTACAAACACATTGCACACAATTTGTAAACCCATATTTGTGAAATAATTATTTTTTTAATTAAAAAGAAAAATTAAATGGTAGGTATTACAGTATTACCCCCTTTAAGAAATTCGGTCCTCCGAATTTAATTTACTTCTAGTCTCAAAAAGGTGAGGATATCTTGACTGCATATCGGCCTCAGCTTCCCAAGTGGCTTCTTCGTAAGTATAATTTTGCCATAGCACTTTGACCGATAGGATCTCCCTAGATTGGAGTTTCTTTATCTGGTGATCCAAGATAGCCACTGGGACCTCCTCATATAGTAAATCTTCTCTAACTATATGGTATCCTGACTGAGCATGTGTGAAGGGTCAGGAAGATACTTCCTTAACATTGAAACGTGAAAAACTGGATGAATCCCCTTTAATTCAGTGGGTAAGGCTAACCAATAGGCCACCTTCCCTACACGATTCAAAACCTTGTAAGGTCCGATGTCCCTCGAACTTAATTTCCCTTTCTTCCCGAATCTTATAACACCTTTCATCGGAGAATTTTTCAAGAATACCATATCGCCGACAGAAAACTCTAAGTCACGTCGCCTGTGATCAGCATAAGCTTTTTGCCTGCTCTGAGCTGCTTTCATCTTATCTTGAATTACCTTAACTTTGGTTAAGGCATCCTGAACAAAGTCTGGTCCTATTACCTTTGCCTCACCTACCTCGAATTGGGGATCTGCAACGTCGTCCGTATAGTGCCTCATAAGGTGCCATACCGATGGTGGCTTGATAACTATTATTACACACGAACTCTGCCAGGTATAGATGCCTCTCCCAACTACCTCTGAAGTCTATAATACAAGCTCGTAGCATATCCACTAGTGTCTGTATAGTCCACTCAGACTGTCTGTCTGTCGGTGGATGAAAAGCAGTACTGAGATCCACTCGAGTACCTAACGCCTCCTGAAAGCTCCTCCAAGAATGAGATGAACTGGGGACCCCTATCGGAGATGATAGACACAGGTACACCATGTAGCTTCACTACCTCCTTAATGTATACATGTGCTAGCTGAGCTACTCCATAGGTAGTCTTGACTGGGATAAAATGAGCTGACTTGGTCAACCAATCTATTATAACCCATATTAAATCATAATCACCTATGGAACGGGGTAAACCAATGATAAAGTTCATTATCACTCGTTCCTACTTCCACTCGAGAATTTCTAGCTGCTGTAATAGACCTCCTAGTCTCTTATACTCATCCTTAACCTGCTGACAAGTCAAACAACGAGACACGAACTTAGCTACATCTTGTTTCATACCTTCCCACCAGTATACTTGCTTTAGATCCTGGTACATTTTAGTGGCACATGGATGTACAGCATATGCGGCACTATGGCCTTCCTCCATGATGTCTCTTCTGAGAGTCTCCACATCCGGTACACATAATCAGTGCTCGAACTGCAATACTCCAACATCATCTAATGTAAAGCTGCCTGTTTCACTGTTCTTCACCTTATCCATAATCTTTACAAGTTTTGGATCCTCTGACTGAGATGCCTGTATTTGATCTGTAAGAGATGATCTACCCCTGATGTGAGCTAAGAATGACCCTATCCCCGTAACCTAAAGGGTAATACCCTTCGCCCCCAGTTCTTGTAATTCCTAAATCAATGATCTCCTTACCACTGCTATATGGGCCAGACTACCCACAGATTTCCAGCTTAAGGCGTCTGCCACGACTTTTGCCTTTCTCGGATGGTACAGAATATTACAATCATAGTCTTTTAGCTACTTCATCTACCTCCTCTATCTCAGATTCAAATCCCTCTGGTCGAATATGTATTTCAAGCTCTTATGATCAGTGTAGATCTCACAAGTCTCTCTATGTAGATAATGTCGCCAAATTTTCAAGGCGTAAACCATAGCTACTATCTCCAGATCGTGGGTGGGGTAGTTCTGTTCATGTTTCTTGAGTTGTCTTGACCCCTATGCCACTACTTGGCCATACTGCATGAGTACATACCCCAATCCTACTCTTGATGCATCATAATATACAATGAAACTGTCGGGTCCTAAAGGCAAAACAAGTATAGGTGTCGAAATCAACCGTTCCTTCAGTGTGCAAAAACTATTTTTGCATGCATCGTCCCATACATACTTTATTCCCTTCCTAGTTAACTGTGTGAGAAGGGCGGCTAACTTGGAGAAGTCTTGAATGAAGCAACGGTAGTATCCCACCAATCCCAAGAAACTATGAATCTCTGTGACAGAAGTAGGTCTAGGCCACATCTTGACTGCTGCTACCTTACTCGGGTCTGCTTGAACACCATCCTTAGAAATCACGTGCCCTAAGAAGGACACATGATCGAGCCAAAACTCACACTTGAAAATTTTGGCATATAGTCGATGATCCTATAGTGTCTGCAACATGATACGGAGATGCTCCTCATGCTCCTCTTAACTCTTAGAGTAAATCAAGATATCATCTATGAACACAATAATGAACCTATTGAGGAAGGGTTTGAAAACCCTATTCATTAGATCCATAAATGATGCTGGTGCATTCGTCAGTCTAAACAACATCGTTAAGAATTTATAGTGTCTATAGCGTATACAAAAGGTCGTTTTAGGCACATCTTCCTCCCTGATTTTGAGTTCATGATAACCAAACCTCAAGTCAATTTTAGAAAAGCATTTCGCTCCCTGAAGTTGATCGAAGAGGTCATTGATACGAGGCAACGGGTACTTGTTCTTGATAGTCACTTTGTTCAATTGCCTATAATCGATGCACAACCTCATCGATCCATTCTTTTTCTTTACAAATAGAACGGGAGCCCCCTAGGGTGAACAACTGGGTCTGATGAACCCCTTGTCAAGCAAGTCCTATAACTACACCTTGAGTTCCTTTAATTCTATCAGTGCCATCCGGTATGGAGGCATAGAAATTGGCCGAGTTTCTGGTGCTAACTCGATCTGAAACTCTACTTCACGTTTAGGAGGGACGCCTAGTAGGTCATTCAGAAACACATCTGCAAACTCCTGAACTATCGAGACATCCCTTATCTTTAACTCTTCCTTTTCAACATCTTTCACAAAAGCCAAGTATCCTTGCCACCCTTTTAGCAAAAGATGTCAGGTACACATAAGAGATATTAGGTTTCCTGGAACATTGCTTCGTTCACCTTGAAACACAAAAGGAGTTTCCCCCGAGATATGAAACTGAATTGATTTATCATGGCAATTCAAGGTGGCATGGCAAGATGCAGCCAATCGATGCCTAAGATAACATCGAATTCCACCATGTCTAGTAGCATTAACTTTGCCATCATATCCATGTCTCCAACCTTTACTATGCAAGCAGATAGCTTCGCTCTACTAGGAGAGTATCCCCTGTATGCGTGGAAACTAAGAAGGGTCATTCTACCTTAACAGCTCCTTAAAAGAAATTATTGGCAAATAGTGGTGATACATAAGAATGTGTCGACCCAGAATCAAACAAAACATGAGCATAGTTTGATTATATTAAAAGAGTACCTAATGACAAGTTTATCTCTTATGACTAACATTTGATAGAAGTTTAAAACCAAAACATCAATCATATTCAAGGCTTTAAATCCATACCTGCTCCCACTACATTAGGTGCTTGAGCATCTTGACGGGTCAGTGCATAAACACGAGCATTGCCTCACCCTCCAGTTCCCTGTCCTCGTCCTTTTGGTCCTCTACCTACTCCACCAGCTGCAAATGTGGCTTTACTCACATGAGTAGTCTCTGTCTGAGCATGTGTCAGTTGTACCAAGCCTTGCTCTGATCGAGTCACTAGTTGGGGACAAGTCCTCTTGATATGGCTAGCTAGACCGCACTAGTAACAAGTCAGTCCTGCAGTACTAGCATTAGAGTTCTTGTTGTAACATTGGCCAAAATGGCGTCGGCCATAACTCTGGCAATATGGTTTATCTTGATATCCTCCCCTGTCTTTTTGCGATTAAGGTTCCCCGACATAGGAAGGCGTATGTCTTGTAGACACTGCAGGTGCCAAACTAGTGCCTCCCTTACGACCAAAGGCCGTCTATCTTGTTTTTGTTTCCTCTTGTCATTAAAATCTTCCCGACGTCTTGCTTACTCCTCCATCTTACGAGTGGTGTCGATCGCCTCAGTGTAGGATGTGAAGGATCTAATATTGGACCCTACCTATTAATTTCAAATAATTACATACACCATTACTATTTCATTCTAGTACAATTTAAACAGAAAAGTTCATTCTTTTAAGAATACTTACCTCTGAGAATAGAGAGTCTTGAAGTCCTTTCAAGAAGCATCGAATCTTTTCTTGTTCTTTCGGGATCATGTGAGGGGCATATTCTGACAACCTCACAAACAAAGCATTATATTCATCAACAGTCCGGGTCCCTTGATGAAGCATCTCAAAGTCTCGCATGCGTGCCTCTCGTACACTCCTTGGAAGAAACTCTTCTAGAAAAGTTACCTGGAACTCCTTCCATCTGACGAGTGAGGCACAATCGACCATGCTTTTTTTCCATGTTCGCTACTAGTGATCTGCCCTACCCCTCAGTTGAAAGGCCACCAAGGCTACCCTGTGTGATTCATAGTATCTAGGATCTTCTCACAGTCATCAAGAAAACACTGTGGATCCTCATTAGCATCCTCTCCGGTAAAAATTAGGGGTTTGAGTTTTAGAAACTCTGTAGTCTTTATCTCTGCTATAACCCCTTCCCGAACTTGTGGAGGGGGAAGAGGTGGAATCTATTGCGATTCTTGTGCCCTCCCAGCAGGTGTCGATGCATGTGAGTCGTTCTCCAATGGTTGCCTCACTAGGCCTGCCAGTCCTTTTACTTACTCCTGCATAGTAGCCAGTACTGCCATCATAGCTGCCAGATCGAATTGTGGTGGTGCTCCACCATTCCTTTTTGAGCCTACAGTACATAGCTCTCTGCTCTGTGCTTGATTAATGTCTGCAAACTCATGCGTCTCAAATACTGCGTCTGCTGATGGTGTGGGCACGGAGGCCAAGGTCCTACCAGACCTCGTGCGACCTCCACGAGCGTGTGACTAACCACATGCCATCTAACTATACGAGAAAATAACTATTTTAGAACAAGAATTATACTGACCTACCAAGGGTATGACATGAAAGAAAAATATTATAACTCTAAAGGGCCTTTTGTGGATCCTCAACCTATAGTTATGCCGCGGTTCACAACAATAGGGGAGGGCCCACTAAGGAAACCTTACTCTGTAGTCACTAGGAGACCTAAAACTAGGCTCTGATACTAACTTTGTCATAACCCAATTTCCAGGCACGTGACCGGCACGCTGACACAAGTCCCATGTCAACGTAAGCCTAACCAACGTCTCTATTTCTAACCCATTTTGTTATTCATGTAAACTACTTAGCGTATATTCTTTATCATTTAGTTATTAGATAGTATAGCATTCATAAATAGAGACAAATCAAAGTTTGAAAATACGCACATATATGTATATACATATATATACAATATGAAATAAAGATTAATATCAGGAAATAATATTTAAATATGAATAAGCATTCATTAAGGTGAATATTAATTAAATTAAATTTTAATTTACAAATGAATTCTAATTAAAATAAATATAAATAAATGTCACATATTTGTTAAAATAATTATTAATTTATAATATAAATTATTTTAACCGTGTACCATATACACACAAGGGGAGGTGAAGACATACCCAGATTTCTTGCAGTCTCCCATATTACAATTTTAATATTTAAATAAAATAATTAAAACTTTATTCGTTTACAAAATCACATCAACTTAAATAAATTCATAATTGTAATCTCAACTTCTTTTGTAATCCATATCATAAGTTCTCAGAATAAATCTTCAAATTTAAATCAAATTAAATACAATAATTTAAGTAGTTTAATAGTCCGAGATTCCCTAGATGTCTTAGTTGACCACAGAGCTTCCTAACTAAATAAAATAAATACCAACGACTCGGGACCTACCCAATAATTAGATAATCTAATGGCGAACCTAATACACTTGCAGAAATTCCTCTTTCGCTACTTGATCTGAAAAAAAAAAAAAGTCAATGAGTGTGAGATAATTATCTCAGTAAGCAAGTCAATCCCCATCCCAATAAAATTCGTATTGCAAAAGTAATAAAATAAGAGTATAAGCATAAATCATAAAACCACAAGGAAAGATACACATCAAAGAGTTTGCAATTCAATCAAACAATTCAGACCAACGGAACTAATACTCGTCAATGGCAAAAACACCTGGGAGTGCCCATAGGCCCGCTTAACTAATCTCACAAAACCCGCCATGATGGACAACCTCATCAGCAACGGTCAAGGTGTCTCACGGATTAAATCCGGGCTCATCTCCCTACCGAATGAATCGTTATCTCTACTCTCATAGGTCAAGTCATCTTGTCATCTAGATTTTCTCGCTTGACATGAGAGAGGGTACTATCCCACCCAAACACAATCAAGGTTCAAACAATTCCAAATAATCATCAATATATTCAATAATAAATTCATCAATATAATCATAAATATCATTTTCATTATAATTTTCCACCGAATAACTGCAAGTATCCCAAAACAGAAATAATTGTATTTTCCTCACGGATCATGTCTCTTTCCTAACGTATTTCATTAGCAATATCATCAATATTCAAATTATACAAAATTCTCAAAACTCGAATATCTTAACCGGATTCTCTCTTTCTCATCATGAATGTCACCTATCTTATTATTCGATCAATTTAACACTTAAGATAATATTGAAGAATGTTTAGTTCACTCACCTGGATTCCAACGAATCCTACCAATCAACTGATCAAATCCTCCTTGATGTGAAAAAAATGACTTGTGTACTATAGGTATTGTATTTATTTATTTTTCTGGAAAAAAAAATAAGCCAACAAGTGTGAGATAATTATCTCAGAGAGCAAACCAATCCCGCCCCAATAAAATCTGCTATTCAAAAGTAATACAATAAGAGTATAGGAATAAATCATAAAACCACAAGGAAAGATATACATCAAAGAGTTTGTAATTTAATCAAATAATTCAGACCAACGGAATTAGTACTCATTAATGGTAAAATTTCTGGGAGCGCCCGTAGGCCCGCTCAACCAATCTTATCGTACCTGAGAACGCCTGTAGACTTACTCAACCAATTTCATCTATTTTATTAAAACTCATCATGACGCACAACCTCATCCTCAACGGTCAGGGTGTCCTATGGATTAAATCCGGACTAAGGTCTTACTGAGGGAATCGTTGTCTCTACTCTTGGAAGTCAAGTCATCTTATCACCCAAATTTTCTCGCTTGACATGAGAGAGGGTACTATCCCGTCCAAACACAATCAAGGTTCAAACAATTCCAAATAATCATCAATATATTCAATAATAAATTTAGCAATACAATCATAAATATCATTGTCATTATAATTTTCCAATGAATAACTATAAGGATCCCAAAACACAAATAATTGTATTTGCCTCAAGAACCATGTCTCTTTCCTAACGTATTTCATTAGTAATATCATCAATATTCAAATTATACAAAATTCTCGAAACTCGAATACCTTAACCGGATTCTTTTTTTCCATCATAATTGTCAGCTATCTTATTATTCGATCACTTTAATACTTAAGATAATATTGAAGAAGGGTTAGTTCAGTCACTTGGATTCCAACGATTCTTACCAATCAACTGATCAAATCCTCCTTGATGTGAAAAAAATGACTTGTGTACTATAGGTATTGTATTTATTTATTTTTTGAAACAAAAGAGAGGAAAAAAAAGAAAAAAAGTTTAAATTAGGAACCGTGTTCTAGTCATATGTATATATCTATATATATGTATTAAGGCTTCAAAAATTAATCAAGTGAGTTTTTACTTACCTTGTTGTCTTTCTTGATTTTTTGGGTCCTCTTCCTATATCTTTTTGTGAATGCTATAGGTGAGTTTTGGATAAGATGTGGTGATGGTGTATTTAGTATATAGAATATATCACATACATGAAGAGGTGGAAGAGGTGACGTAATGGATGATTGGAGATGGTTTCTAATTGGAGAAAGGTATTGGGATTGAATATGGGAGGTTGAAGTCCTGGGAGGTGGCGGTGGTGTGTGTATGAGAATATGTGTATGAGTGCTGGCAGTAAATGTGCTAACATATAGTTTAACTTTAAAGAGATGGATAAATGAGAGAGAGATGGGAGAGGTGGTTGACGGCAATGTGAGGGCTTAAGTTTTTAGGGTTTTTTCTAAATTAGTTTGAAAGGATTTATATATTAAAATGAGTGTAGTTCAATTTAGTTGTAAAGTCTATCCTTTGGTTTACCAAAAGTCGAAATGGAGGGGGTAAAATTCAGATTTTAAATTAGTTGTTATAATTCTTGATTTTCCTTTAGTATATTAAGTATTTGTTAATTATTTATTTAAATTCAAAAGTACAAGATATTCTAATTCTATCCAAACTAAACGAATCTAAACAATACAATAAATTGAGTTCAAATTCCAAATATCATTCAGATTTGAGCATAGAGCTATTTGTCCTTAATTTGATAATAACTAGATTTGGTTAATTAGATAATTACCTTATTTCTTTTATTTAAATTTTTTGTATTATCTTTTAGTTGATGCCTACAATCAAAACATCATATAATATATATATTCAATTTCCACTAAGCCTCCACTATTCTATTTATTTTAATTTCTTTAATTTATTTAATAAGTTAAACACATTATTTATTTCAAAATTGAATGTCTTAAAATGTAGAAGCTATTTGCTACTTCCTATTTCACATCAAGGTTCTCTACAATTTTTTACATCTATTTCTATACTTTGTACACATTTTTGCTATACCCCACAAGATTCCAAAATATTTCACTTTAGTCTCTAAAATTTTCACTTTAGTCTTTATATGATCTAGCATCTCACATTGCTAGTCTATAATACAAAATCTTATCTTAAAGTATCACCACATCAAATACAACATTACAAACACATTGCACACAATTTATAAACCCATATTTGTGAAATAATAATTTTTTTAATTAAAAAGAAAAATTAAATGGTGGGTGTTACATATGATAATGTGAACTCTTTGAAATTCATAAAATATTCTTGTCCATTTTCTACTACATTATATATATTGAAGGAATTGACTATTAATTATTAATGATCTCTTGTAAACCTGTCAACTTAGAAAACATTAATATCAACAATACATCAGATTGAATGATGTGGAAGTTGAAAAATTAGAAGCTCAAAATCATCGAAATCAATAGAAAAAGAACGAAGAAATTATTGATTTAATTCTTAAAACAATACAATTATTTTAATTTCATCTTTGAAAAATTGAATCTCAATTAAGTTTATAGAATTTTATATTTGTCTCAATTTCGTCTATTTCTTTTTTGAAATAACTTTGGTCAATGACAGATTTAAAATTTAGCAACAAAAACTTTGCTGATTTAAGAGAGAACATTTGAGATAAATATAAATTTTCAGAGAATAAATTAACATGGTCAATGTTTCAAAATATCAAAATGAAATTATTGTAAAAATTTAGAGACCAGATCAATAATTTTCTCAAATATAAAAAATTGTAATAACATATTATGACTAAATTCAACTCTATGATAGATACGGGTAAACCTGCACTATTATTAGTACTATATAATAACTAAATTTATGAGTTGTTTAGGCTTTTTCAAAAATTATTATGTTGAGTATGCTTTGAAAAAAAATATATGTATTTTCAAAAGATATAAAATTAATGTTTGGTAATAATGTTGAAAGCTAATGTGACTGTATTTAATAATTAATGTTGGATATTATATAATAATTTTTACTTTTTGTACTATCAAAAAATTCAACAAAAAAAAAAGTTTAATTAAAAGCAACAAAATGAAGTTTATTTTAAAGTTTGTTTAATTATTTAAATCTTTTTTGCAATAATTAAAAATCAAGTTTAATATATTATTAATTATCAGTCATACATATATTACATATATAATAAAATAAAAAATAACAAGTATATTTCATTATAACCGCCATTAAATTTGTTTTTGCAGCAAATATGCCAGTGGTTTCTAAACTGCCGCTAATACAGTCACAACTGTGCATATAGCAAGAGTTTTCCAAACCGCCGCTAATACAATTTTTTTTTTTTTTTGGATAGTGTATGGACATTGTATCATAACCAAATACATATATGTAACATTCCTAAGAATATTGTGGAGTATTTTAAAATTATTTTGAGAAAACCAAATAATTTCAATAATATTTTTGAGAATTACATTCCAACTATTTCATATGCTACAATTGAATTTGAATTTGAATTGTAAGAACTTACGGTCAATTCTTTTCAAAGGAAAATTGAACATTTGAAAACAGATTTTCTAGTTTTCATGTTTGCAGTTTCACATAATTATAATGAAAAAAGAAAATATTAATTATTAATGAAACCAAGGTTTTCTTACATTTTTCTTTTCTGCTTTATCAACTTCTTATTTTTTTTAAAAAAATTCTAAATAAAAAAGACTACTTGTCAGTTAATGAAAATTATTTAGAGAAGAGTGTGAATGGGTAAAATTCTTAAAATTTTGTGAAGCCACCTTGTTATAATTTAAAGATTAAATAAAAAAGTAGGAGAAACAACGAAGATTTATGATTATGGGGTTTACGTAAAATTCTATATGTAATCCTTTCATTTATGATTATGGGGTTTACATAAAGATTAAATATAAAAAGTAGGAGAAACAATGAAGATGTGAAAATGTACATAGAGTGATAGTTATAAAGGGTGAAATCCTAGGCTGAGAGTTGAGAGATACACTCTAAAATGCTTAGATCAGCTCAAGAAATCCGGTACAAAGAGGCCTTTTGAAATTTGCTAGCTTTAGCCATATATGGGCTTGTTCGATTTCCATCTGCACATGGGATGATTGATTTAAATGATACAACGTCTCCCAAGCTATCCTAGATCATAAGGTGATCCTATTCTAGCAAAACTAGGTGATACAAATATCTTCCTATCTCATGGCCATATTTGGACGACTGGAAAAGGGGAATTGCACTATAGTACACACCTATTATATGTCTAGATGTGCATTTATATCTTTGGAAAGAGGCATCAACCACAAGTTTATGCCAAATCTTAAAATTCTCTAGAATCTAGATGTCACAACCTGCTTTTCAAGCCCTTGACTGACAAAATAATGACATCCCCACATTATTGTAAGCCTAACCCAACCCCGTTATAATCTACAGATGACAAGCATCTACGTAGGACTTGCGCATTTAAAAGTAGATTAATTCAACATTAGTTAACTAAAGTTCACGATGCTTGATGCCACCTTATATTCAGAAAACACAAAACTCTTCTTTCAAAAACATTTAAGTTTTTCAATGAAATATATATCCTTGTAAAATAAAAAAGCTTCAATTAAATGCCTTTTTCAAGATAAAAACGTTTTCAAAGTAAAACTCCATTATTCGAATTTAACTCAACGTCAATCCTCTTCCCCTTTTAAAACATAGAAATTTCCGATGAAATACACCTCTTCCCAAAATATGTAGGTTGGTTTTATAAAAACTCATTTTTCAAAAAGAAATAAATATGTTCAATACAAACTCTCTTTCAAATGAATAGGCTAAGGATAATCTTATTTGTAAACAAGTGAAAGTTTTTAAAAGAATTTCTAAAAACAATTTGAATACCACTGGAAATCCCTTTTCAAACAAAATAGGTGTTTAAGTGGAATATCCTTTTCTAAAACAATAGATAATCTTTTCTTTTAAAATCAAGTAGAAGCAAAATAAAGAAAGGGATAATCTTCTTTTAAAGCATATAGATAAGGAATAATCTTTCCCTTTTCAAAATAATGGATAAGGGATAATCCTCCCTTAAAACGAATGATAATTTTAAGAAAATTCATTTTGAATTTTTAAATAAAGAGTAGTGTTAAGCTTTTCGCCCTTTATTTTTCTTTAAGTAAAATTCTAAATTTTAATATTCTTCAAAATAAATGTTCAATTATAATGATCATCCAAATGCAAGAATAGTCGGAATATCAAACAATCCAAAGGCAACCATTCACAAATGTGAATATCCAAATTAATACAAAATTTAAATAAAATAACCATCATTACCAAAACTTTCCCCTTAAGTGTCATAACAACTATATAGCAACCTAGCAACTTAATAACTAGAAAGACGATTGTACCTACACGACAACAGGAAGGTTCTCCATAAATCCCACTATTCTTTAAGCGAGTGTTTCTTCTCAACTAGATATGTAAAAAAAAAAAATAATAGAGAGCATGAGTCATAAAACTCAATGAATAGAACGGTTTCACCACAACAAGGTTCAAACATGTCAAACATCATAAAAAGTGCCAGTCAGGCCAAATCTCAATTTAGTGATGGATTACTTAATCTGTCACAATTTCGGATTACTTAGTTTGTCAAATTTTCATTTTTAACTCACTTTTTAGCATCAGATTTAGTGACAAAAAATTCAAGATTTAGTGACAAAATTTAGTGATTAGTGACGGATGTTTCCATTACAAAATCCTATTTTTCTAGTAGTGGTGTTCGGGCATTATCCACCTTCAAATTAAATTATAATTCATCATTCACAACATGTCTGGGCATAAATAAACTTTAAATTAAAAACAATTTATAATTCCATACGTCTCTGGACATAATTTAGCCTTCAATTAAAATTATTCCCAATGTGTCAGGGTAAAATTTATCTATAAATTTAAAAGCAATATATTGATTAAGCACTAACGTCCCTCGTAGGCACTTAACCAAACTGAAATAAAATCCTCACATAACAATTTAGTCAGTTAGTACACTATATGACATAGGCCACATCTATTTCACTGTTATCTATCCACCTAGAGACTTAACAATTTACTTTACGATATTAGGGAGACCACTTTACGTCACTCCTTATAATGTTCAACACTAAAATTGAGTTAAAACAAAGTCAAACTACTCACTTGAATTTCAACAATTTCGTAACCCGAATATTGTCATGGAGATTAATTCGAAAGATGCTACAGTATTATTTAAGAAGTTCAAAGTAACATTAATTATCCTTCTTGTTAATTAAATTTTCAGAATTTAAAGCTTTTGAACTTACGTGATGAATATAGAATTAAGATTTTGAAACTTACCTTCATCAAATGATTCCTGGAAGGATTGATGCTTAGCGATGAGTGTTTGTGTGTGGCTAACATATGAGTGTGCGAATGATGGAGCGGCGTGTGTAGGATGGGTGGAGAGGAGAGAGTGTTTTGATGTGTGTGTGTGTGTACGATTGGTGGAGAGGAGAGATAGAGAGAGATGTGGCTAGGTTGAAGCTTTGGGATAGCGAGCTTATGGCCGGATGGAATTTTCTTGGTTGTTTGAATGAGGATTTATCAATAGTATTCTCATGGAGGATTCACTCCACACAAAATCATTAAAGGCTTAAATCTAATGTTTGGAACCGCATCAACTTTGTTGGCATTCTTTAATTGATCTATTATGGAGGGCATAACCATTGCGAAGAGTATCACCGAGACACTTGAAGCCTTGTCTATCATCTTGTGGGATGGCTTATTAGTGCCATGTATTTTCGAGGAAATATTCAAAGAAAATTCTTTAAAAATACTTTAATAACCTATAATATCTCAAAAGGCTTTTCTTTTGAGAACAGATATGTTTAACACATTAAAGTTTCCATCTTCTCTTAATGAACTTGTTAAAATTTGGCATGACTACATATATGGATAACCTTGTCAGTATTTTTCATCTCATATTTTAATGTGGTTAGTTAAAAAGACAACATTGAAACAAAAATAAAATATTAAAGACAAAATCGAGCTAAAATTAACTTTTTAATCCAACAATTTATATTAACTTTTTAATTTAATTATATTTTAAATTACTTTAAATAATTTTAAACTATTTTTAAAGATAATTTATTATACTTAAATATACTCAATATATATATTTCATGAAAGTATTGATGATGTGTAACTTTGAAATAATTTATATTTAAATTATCACTGAGATATTTTTTCTTCAATTCACTCTATAATCTATAATATTTATATTAACTATTTGCCACGTAGCCACACACTGAGAAATGGCCAAAATGCCCCCAATGCCATTTAATATCTGACATATACTAAATATGGCTAATCACGTCATGACACATGGCACAGTACATTTTGCAATTAAAAATATTACAGTTTCATCGAGAGGAATCGAACTCACAACTAGGAAGAGAGGGAAGAAAACACATTTGTCATCCAGCTAATGGCATTCTCTTATCATATATATTCAACATTTACTATATTTAAAGGTATTATGTGATTAAAGGCATTCTTTTATCATATATATTTAATATTTAAAACATAATTAGTTATATTTGAGTACACTCAATATATACAAACAAATAAATATAATATTAAAAATAAATAATATATATAAGTTAATATATATATATATATATATATATGTGTGTGTGTGTGTGTGTGTGTGTGTGTGTATTAATTAATAATATATACTTATATACATGTGCATATTATGTGACTTAAGAAAATTTGCTCTAATGCCCTAATTTTTTTTAAAATATAGAAAGTAATTTTATCTATATATATTTTGTTAAATATTTTTCCTAAAATAATTTCTTAAAAATATGGTTCAAAATCATTTTTTGATTTAATATACAACTAGTTTTAATTTCTAATAATTTTAATTTTAATGCTTTTAATAAAAAAATTCCAAATAACAAGGTGTCTCTTCCTTAACTCTTTTTTATTATCTTTCAATTAGTGTACTACTGCTCTAACTATTTTATAGAAGTATTGATGGTTAGTCACTTTGAAATAACTTATATTTAGATTACTATTAAGATATTTTTTCTTTAGTTCACTTTATAGTCTAAAATATTTGTATTAACTTTTTAACTTAATATAGTTTATACATAAAAGTTCTAGTATTCAAGTAGCTTCGAGTAGCAATTATTGGATCTTGATTTATGAATAAAGGTAGTTAGGGGAAAAGAAAAGGACACGTGTATGATTTAAAAGTTGAGACATCCAAAATAGTTGGTACCACAACCTCTGGATTTTGTATACAAGAAGGCTCATCAGAGGATTGGACTCGCTTCTAAGAATTTCAGCATGTTCTAAAAGATACACTTGTTCAGAGTCTCAGTAAACCTTATGAAGAAAATTTGAAAAGATACGAGAAAAGGGTGAGATAACTAAGTAGTCATATTACTATTATTGAGACTAGACTAAATACAATGCAAAGATATATTCTGCCCCATCCACCTCCACAGAGATTTTACGTGAGTTCAAGTGATAAAAGAAATGTAAAAAATATATTGACCAAATATAGCTTCTCTAAACAATTTTTCAATTTTTTATATTTCGCTCAATATGCCCACAAAACTGAGGATGGAAACAACAATGATGAAGATGAGGAAAATAATAAAGATGGTGAGAAAGAATAGAAATTTGTATTAAACAAATTAATTGTAATTTATTTGTATTACTGTAATAGATTTCTTTGGAGACAATAAACTGTTTATTTAATACAATTTATTAAGTAATTATGTTTATTTCTAAATATATTTAAGTATTTAATACAATTTACAAATACAATTATGCTTATCTATGAATTGTTCTTTTATTTTCATTTATAAACATACAAATAATATAAAATTTATAAAAACTTATTTAAATACAATCAAACATATAAAAATGAATTATACACATACAAATAATAGAAAATATATAAAATCTTATTTCAAAATAATCAAATATATAAAAGAGAGAGGAAACATATAAAATTTTATATAAAAATAATCAATCATTTATCAATAATATATTAAATTTTATATATTCTAGAAAAATTGTTATCTATTAACTTATAACAATTTTATTATTTGATATTTTTTTATTGGCCAAAGAATAAAAGAATAAAAACTCACCATGCATGTCTCACTATAGATGAATTTGCATTTAAAATTTTTCTGTGCCGATTCTTTAATACATTCCAAACACACATATATATATATAATTTAATATTATATATATATATATATATTAAAGTTAAAATGTACTTATATACATTATATATATATATATATTATAAATTTTGAACTAAGGCAAAAATTTTTGTGGGACTCTAAAATAAAGTTCAATTTTTTTTCATGTTGTACTTCTAAATATTCATTTCCGCAAAAGCATTTTATTTAACAATTATTTATCTTTATGTCTTTTTTTTGTTCATCCCGCTCTCTTTTTCTCCTCTCTAAAACTTTTTCCCTGCCCCTTTTTTTGTGGGATGAGAGAGCAAATTTTTTCACAAGATCTCAAAATTTTTCATCCCCAAAGTTATCTTTATTTAACCATTCTTTCTTCTTCTGCTTTTACATTTTTTCTATTTATATCTTCTATTCATCCTATTTTTCTCTCTTCTTGTCTTATCTTCTCATATCACAGATGTAGATGACAATTGTGTTTTGTCTTATATATATAGGTAAAAATAAAATATACTCTTCTATCTAATTATTTTCTTTTATGTATCATTCTTCTCTTCTACTTTCACAGTTTCTTTTCTTTTTGTATTGCAGTGTATAGCCATTTCTTTTTTTTTTGGTAAGAATTCAATATGTTCTTCTATCAAAATATTCTACTCTGGATATCCTTCTTCCTTCCTTTTTAACATTGTTCATTTCTATTTAACAGGGACAACAAAGGATTCAATAGCCAACATTGTTTTAATTTTTTTCCCTCAAGTGACACTCGATGATTTGATTTTTGAAGATAGATATATACAAGAAGAAGATAGAAGAGTCATATAAGATATAAAAGTTATGCAATATGAAGACGAAAATTAAATTATTTGATATGAAAATCTGTTAATTGATTTTTTTTTAACAAGAAGACTTTACAGTATAAAATAAAAACTTCATTACCATGAAAATTTATAAATTCGATGTTTTCTTATTAAATTTATTATATTATTTACCATGTAAAATAAAATTCACTAGTAAATATCCACATATATATTAAAAAAAATTTTAATATCAAAATTAAAATAGATATAAAAATTAAATTTATTTCAAAGATAGGGCTCGACAAATCCCATATATAATAAAAAATTATTTTTTTAATATCAAAATTAAAATAGATATAAAAAATCAAATTTATTTCAAAGATGGGGCTTGACAAGGGATTTGGAGTGGCTCAATGGAGCCCCTGTCGAGCCCCTCCAATTTTTGAAATTGGGTCGAGCCACCCAATTTTACGTCTGGGTGGCTCAACAGGAAATCCCTCGAGGCACCAATTTTCAATATCCTGATACACGTTAGATATGCGTGTCACGCTAGTGTGGGTTGGTGTGTGTGAATTTCTAACTGAATTTTAGTAAGAAATATTCAGTAAGATTTATTTCAATAGGAAGTCAGTAGGAAATATTTTACCGACTTTTGATTTTCCTACTTAAATTTTTCAGTAGAAAAGTAATAGAAATTTGATATTTTCTATTGAAATTCTTCACTTTCCCTGTCGCTAATTAAGGTATTTGTTGTAGTGGATAACAAAGAAGATTTGTGTTTGTTCTTTCACAGTCACAAGCCACTCTTTTGGGCTGCATGAACTTGAACATCATTGACCATTTATTATGCTTAGATTTCCCTATTGAGTTTGAGCCATAAATAAAAGATAACAAAGATTGCAATAGGCTCAAATTTATAACTTCTGCTTCTTTTAAGTTTCTAACCATAAACACAGACCCATGATCATATTCTATGAGACCCTTCTGATTTCCTTTCAAATTTTCTAAGGTCTTATGGATTGCTTTCTTCATCTTCTTCCTCGATGATGCGAATTCATAGACGGAAACCGCCACTTCTCGGCCTCTCTTCCTCCTCCGGCGGATCACTGACTGAAGTTCTATTATGCTTTCCTTTGATTCGAAGAGTGCTTCTTCTACAGAACTTGAGATATCCAAGAGCCTTGTAGATCCTCCCAGCAGTTCATCAACCCAATTTTCGGAGCATTCTCGGGCTAATTCTTGTTGAATTGTTGGCAGTTGAAGCAGCTTGTAAATGCAGTCATCTAAATCATGTAAGCCATTGAGATTTTGGCATATTGATGATGATGATGATGAAGGGAGTGGTTCAGAAGGCTTTAATGTCTTTAAATTCTCATGAAACTGCAATATAAGAGGGTAAGGCACAGAGGGATCACTCTTGGATCGACTGTGCAGAGAGATCTTTGTGTTTGAAGCCATGGCAGCCACGGAAGAATCTTGGAGATGACAGAGTTTTCTGTTAAGTCCTTCTGCTACCATGCTTTTCATATATATATATATATATATATAGGACAAGCTTTTGATAGAGACAAGAAGAATTTATTCCTCCTCAAGTATTGTCACTGTTTGTGTATTGCTTCACTGACACCATTTTCACAGCTCAAAGGCCTTTTCAAAATGGGGAATCTGCCATTCATGGAGCTTTCAGTGAACATTCTTTTATATATATAGTTGTGTGTGTGTGTGTGTCAACGTGTTTTTATATTTGTTAATATAATTCAAATTGTTAATGAAATGAGTTAACCTATTAAACATGTGGTTAATAGAGGATGCAAACATAGATTTCAGTGTATATTTAGCCTACCTCTAAGGAAGGAAAAAATATTAGAATTTAACATAAACAATCAATAATCAGTTTGATAGCAAGATATTGAAATGTGTGTGTATCAATATATGTATTTATACGTAGGCATATCATGCAAGATAAGTGATTTAATATAAAAAATAAATAAGAAAATAATTTTTATAAAATTACAAATTAGTAATTCAAATTAATATAGAAAATATTCACACAAACAGTAATAGCAATTAATTTTGTCTTGTTGTTTTTAGTGTCTGTATGGCAGAAGCTTATGGACTCGAATGACTTAGTTCATATATTGACTAAGAAATGAGGAATAATTTTTCATCAGGACGAATTTTAGTTATTTATTTTCAAATTTGAAATTAAAATATAGCTATACGTCACTCCAAACTTTAAATATAACAATTGTTTGTTATTTTAGAATTATATATAGGAATTGATTGAAACTAGAAAAAAAAAATTATAGTATCAAGCCAAACTTTTACTATTTACAGTGAAAATTACATGGCTTCTTGTCACACCCAAAATTTGATCAGTTAGCGTTTTGTTAAAAAAAGAATAGCATAATATCAATTTTCATAATTGAAAACTAATTTTATTAGAAGTCATCGTCAAAATTTAATTTGTTAGGAACAATTTTCAAAAAAAAAACTTTAAACTTGACGGTCTGTGTTTAGAAAGAATTGGATTTAGAAGTTGAACTGTATAAAAAATGTGTTAGGCACCCAATACGTCTGATTTAGAAAGTGTGTAAATATTTTTATATTCGCCTTGAATTATCCTCGTCACTCACTCAAAAGAAGCTTAGAATAAGAAAATAAAATAAGTTAAAGAAAAAAAAAGAGATATGTACAAGGGCAGAGTTGACTAGGTAGAGTTGACTAGGCAGAGCCTAAAGCCTACATATTCAGTATTAATTAAAGATCAAAGTCCACGAGATTCATCTTATAAATTACATCTAAAAGCCACCAAATTTTCAAAATCTAATAATCTCCATGTCACGACCCAAATTCCGGGCACGTGACCGGTACGGTGACATGAATCCTATGTCACCGTAAGCCTAATTAACAACTTTATTTTTACCCCTTTTATGTTATTCATATGAAATATTTAGCGTACATAAAGAAAAATCAGAGTTTGAAAAACAAATATATATATATATATATATATATATATATATATATATATATATATATATATAATATAGATTAATATTTAGGAAATAGCATTTAAATATGAATAAATATTAATTAAGTTTAATATTAATTAAATTAAATTAAATTTATGAATGAATGAATACTACTTAAAATAAATATATAAAAAAAATATCAATTCATACAATTTTAATGTTTTAAAAAAAATAAATTATAATATTTCATTCATTCTCAAAGTCACGTTAACATAAATAAACCCCGTAGTTTTAAATCTCGATTTCTACCATAATTCGTATCATAAATTCTCAAAATAAATCTTCAAATTTGAATCAAATTAAATACAATAAATAAAATAGTTTAACTACCCGAGAACCCCCTAAATGTCCTAGTTGACTACAGAGCTTCCTAAACTTAAAAAAAATAAAATACTAACAATATGGGACCCACCCAACAATGGGACAGTCTAATGGCAACTACTCCTCTAGCGGGAGATTCTTCTTCACTATCTCATTTGAAAAGGAAAAATCAACGAGTGTGAGATAATAATCTCCGTGAGCGAGCCAATCCCCGCCCTAATAAAATCTGCTATGCAAAAGCAATAAAATAAAAAGCATGGGTAAAAATTATAAAATCATAAG
Source organism: Biancaea sappan (assembly GCA_037074585.1). Taxonomy (NCBI): domain Eukaryota; kingdom Viridiplantae; phylum Streptophyta; class Magnoliopsida; order Fabales; family Fabaceae; genus Biancaea; species Biancaea sappan. The sequence continues at coordinate 3,780,312 of CM073493.1, forward strand.
GAAAAATACACATCAAAAAATTACAAATCAATCAAACAATTTAGACCAACGGAACTAGTACTCGTCAATGGCAAAATATCCGGGAGCGCCCGTAGGCTCGCTCAACCAATCTTATCATATCCGGGAGTGCCCGTAGGCTCACTCAACCAATCTCATCATATCCGGGAGCGCCCGCAGGCTTGCTTAACCAATTTCCTCAATTTTATTAACCCGCCATGACGCACAACCTCATCAGCAACGGTCAGGGTGCCTCACGGATTAAATCCGGACTCACTTCCCTACCGAAGGAATCGTTGTCTCTACTCTCAGAGGTCAAGTCATCCTATTACCCGGATTTTCCGCTTGACATGAGAGAGTGTACTATCCCGCCCAAACACAAACAATATTCATCCAATATAATAAAATACAACATCATAAATCATCAAGTATAAATCTCTAGATAAGCTCAATTATCTCAAATGTCAACCATTTCATAAATCACATGTGCATCGTTCTTCCTAACCAAAAATAATAATAATTATAATAATTATCATCATCAATCATATTTCCACCATAGTCATTACCTATCTTTATACCCCATTACTTTAACACTTAAGATAATATTAAAGAATGGTTAGTTCACTCACCTGGGTTCCTTGCTAAACCATAGCATGACATTCCAAGATTCTTCGGTAATGTGCCGGATTTTCCTATCGCATGTTTGAAAGACAAACTTTGAAATTAAAACAGAAAATTATTTTATTTTAGTTTTCTGACCTCTGTGTACTGTTTTGTCCATATGTCTCAAATGGTAGGGAGTTTTCAAACTATATTAGATTTTCTAGAAAATAGACGGAAAGAGCTTTCCGTGCATAGGTAATTTGAAAATTTTGGAGTTTTCTAGAGAGATATATGGTTGTTTTAATTTTCAGAAAAATTATTCCAGAATTTCCGAAAATAAATGTTCTTACCTTATTTTAATTCTTGCTATAGATGAAACCCCTTTGAGTTCTTGTTTGGGCATGGAATGTGCAGATCCTAGGACTATGTGTAGGCTGTAAAACATGATGTGGGGTTAGGGTTGTTCTTATATTTATTTCAAAAGAAGCGACATTATTAAAATGGAAGGGAAGATTATGACTTACCTTAATTTCTTCTTGCTTATTAGTTGTTAACTCCTCTTGAGCTTCCCAATATTAAAAATTGAGTGTTGATGTTTAGAAAAAAAAAAAAAGATTAGCCAAGAGAGTGTGCTTGCGAGAGGGATTAGTCTGGTTGAGTATGTATTTGTTCTAGGGTTTATAACTTAGTTTAAGATAGATCAATTTAATTGTTTAAATTTAAATAGATTTTCTTATTCAAATTTTAGATTATTCTAATTAAAAATAATATGTTTAATTCAGATTTCAAAAAAAAAATTTCTTTTTTCAGATTTCATATTGGGATAACTTTTTCTTCAATTTAATGTCTAATTAGATTGGTTAGTTTGGATAATTATCTAATTTCTTTATTTAATCTTTTGCATTATCCTTTAACCATTGCTACTACTATTTATATTATATGTATATTATTTTGTTTAGTTAATTTTGATTTGTTTTAATTACTATTACTAATATCTATTTAATTATTTCTTATAGTCTTTCAAAATCCCCTGTTGCTCATAGGATTAGTATCCTAGTTGGTTAATTTATCAACTTGTATTTTTATTCATTCCTTTTTGTTCAAATTTCAAAATTCAACCTTAAACGCCAAATCCTAGATTGTGTAAATCTAATATCTTACTTCAAATGTTGAAAGGTATATTTCAGATTTTTCATTTTCATTTGTTTTCGTAATCCATTAAATTTTTCCTTTTAGACATTTTTTGTATAAGACTATTTCTTAATTACAATTATATATTCCAAAAATAATATCTAGAGTTTTAGAAATTAATTTCCATTTTCTATTTTACATCAAGGTTCCTTATAATTTTGTCAATCTATTCCTATACTTTGTACACATTTTTGCTACACCCCACAAGATTCCAAAATCTTTCATTTTAGTCCCTGTGAGTTTTACTTTAGTCCCTGTACCGCCTAACATCACACATTGCTAGCCTACAGTCTGAAACCACATATATAAGCATCATCACATCATATTGTGATATCACACACATATTTTACACAATATCTTCAAATCAACAATTGTGAAATAAAATTTATCAAATTAAATGAAAAATAAAAATGATGGGTATTACACTCCATATATTAATCAATTCATAAAAGTCACAATACACAAGAAAAAAAAAACATTGATAGAAGGGCATTAAACTTAAACAAAAACACCTTCAAATATCAACATCATCCAAATATGCTTTATCTTCTTCCTCTTTGACTATGGTGAGAATTTTTGCTCATGGATGGATAGATTTAAAGCTAGAATGAGTGAGTATATGTAAATAACAAGGTGATGCTTTAATACTAACGTAAATGTATGGAAACAGAATTAGGTAATATACTGATTTTAATAATCTTAGAAATATCTAAGTTAATGTAATCAATGAAAAAATTGATTTTCCACCACATTCGTTGGTTATTTATTTTTAGAATTAGAATATAACATAAAAATTCAATTTGATAGCAAGACATTGAAATGTGTGTTATATATGTATATATAAGTAGACACTTCATGCATGAGAAGTCATTTAATATGAAAAATAAAATGAGAAAATAGTTTTCATTAAATTATAAATTAGTAATTCAAATTAATATAGAATCTATTTACACTAGCAATTAATTTTGTCTAAATTTAAGTTTCGTCTTGTTGTTTATCATAGAAGCTTGTGAACTCAAATGATTTAATTTATATATTGATACTCAAACTATCAGACATCGCCCATGCGTCAAACAAGCGCCCCCGACCTGTATGATTGATTACCTCAAAGCGATAGCAATAAATTGTGTCGACGCCAGGTTGTTCGTATTCACAGTGCCCACATCGATGCAATGTACTCAAATTAATTGCTTCAATCATTGAGGTAGAAGAAAAAATGATTTCTCACCCCATTAATTAACTAAAAGTCAAAAACTGTATATATATATATATATATATATATATATAATATGACTTAAAAGTTAAAACATTGTTAGGTGCAAAAGTTACATTTAGCGGTGGTTAGAATCTGCTACAATATATATTTAGAAGATTTTTAGATTTTAGCAGTGTTTTTTTTTTTTAGTGATTCCATTTTTACTCAAATACTGTTAATGAACATACATATTAACCACTATGTCATTATATTTTTTTGCTTGTTTTTCAAAACAGTTTTTTTAAAAAAAATAGATAAAAGATGTTTTAATTTTCCTATTTAAAAACTTTTTAAAATAATTGTTCTAAAATATATCTCTCTAATACTTAATAAATTTTATGTTTTTTATATTCAACATCAAAAATCATTTTAAATCTTTTGCCCAAGACCAAAGACAATAGTTTGTGGCCTGACTAAAGCAATTAATTTTGTATAGACTCAAATGACTTATTTATTTACTTAGAAAAAAGGAATAAATTTTCATCAAACATATATATATTAACTATTTGATTACAATTCAAGGGTCTGTGCTACAAAAGCATAATAAATAAATCTTAAATTTGTGAAAAATATCAATAATAATCTGTGCTACAAATGCAGTATAAATCTAAAACAAATCAAAAAGTTTATTTTTTAAAAAATGTCTGAATACTGAATAATACGCTAATAATATTGAAAAATATATTCTCTATTATTATTGCTTTTTAGATATTTAAGAAGTCATCTTTACTTGCTTTCATCAAGACTACGCCATGTGTGACGTATTCATATCAAAATAATTAAATATACGTACTTGTCACATTATTCATAAACTTTCAGTCGCTGTTAGTGTACATAATTATTAGAGGATTTTAAGCCCTCCAACATTCAAAAGTACTGGATTCTTCAATGTTTTTACTTGAGTCGCTAGATTAAAGCTATGAATGTTTAGATTGTGTAAAAAGTATTTGAGGGACTAGATTAAATAAATTTAAAAATTTATAGTGGTTGAATTAAAATTAAAACAAAATATATTCTGAAACAAAGAATTTAAATAAAGTTAAATATGATCTTAAATTAAGTAAAAGACAAAAAGAAAAATCTTAGATAGGAACTTAAGTGAATAAACTATTTATTAGATAGATGCAACCTTGATCGTTGAATCGCGTAGATCTAACACCTTAGACCCTCCAGTATTTTATGCGAGATTTGAACCGTCTGTAACTTTAATCCAATAACCTAGATAAAAATATTGGAGAATTCAATACTTTTAGGGTATTAGAGAGGCCCCATCAAAATCTATCCAAATGAATTCTTTAATATTTTCCTCTTATTATGCAAGTGATGTCTCACAAATAGTTTTTTTAATAAAAAAAATAGGTGAAATTGTTGTATTTTTATTATCACATTTTAAAGAATTTCCTTTTATATATTGCATTTTTATTGAAATATTTTAAAGAATTTCATTTTATATATTTTATTTTTAATTTTATGCAAGTGATCGCCATCACAAGATGGCATTATTCAGAAAACCGTACCTAACTGGCCAGTTCTATTAAAATATCAGCGAACTGGTTCAATTTGAACCAGTGAACTGGTGAGTATTTGAATCAGTGAAAAATTAGTTAAACTAGTAAAACCGATCGGTTCAAATGGTTCAATTTGTTTTTTGAATTTTTGAATTTTTACTTAATATTATTATGTATTTTTAAGAAATTTTCAAAATTTTAAGTTATTGAAAAAATATCAAAGATTGATATATATATATATATATATATGTACATGCCTAGAATATTTTAATATTATATTTTATATATTATATATTTTAATATTTTAATATTTGTAATATATATATATATATATTAATTATATATTTTAATACTTTAATATATTTAAAGTATCATTAGTTTGACTGTCGTTCAACTACAGTCTAATTATTAACCTTTAAATCAATACCTTCATCGGTTCAATGACTGATTTGATTTTTCCGAACTTTGAGGTATTGTATATAACTCTAATTCTTCTTTACCAACATATGTTCAAATTATTTTTTTTTTGGTCCCCTAACTATCAACTCTTTACCCACCAGTACTATTACTAGTGGTTTAACATGTAGTAAATTAGTTTATGTAAGTTTTTGTTTTAATTTCAAGTAATTTTCAAATATGAAGTCAAATAATAATTTTTATGCTTTTAAAATAATTAAAAACAAATAGTGCTCACTCACATGTATTTAAAATTTTCGTTAAAATACTAATAATTTTTTTTAAAAAATTGATTTGTGACATTAGAAGACAAGTAAGTTGACATTAATATTTGTAATGATAGAATTTGTCAATTGAATTGAAAATCAAGGATATTACAATCTAAGACTCAAATATAAGGGTGGGTGAAATCAAGATCAGCTTCAGGTACTTTGAGGTTCTAGTTCTTTGTTAGTCATAGTTCTGTTTATTTAGTTATGGTTAAAACTATATTTAAATTTAAATTTTAACTACAATTTGATTTAACCATAGTTTCAACCTTGATTAACAAAGAGTTGGAGTCTTTAAATGTCTGGAGCTAATCCATTTCTGTGTTTCACTAGCAAATGTCGTGAGGTGCTCATTCAATTTTTAGAAGCATGAGCTACTTGGAAAATTTTCAACAACTCTTTCTCCAATGAGTTTTAATTCCATAATATGAAGTAGACGGTTTACTAATGCTTTTAACTAAATCAACTCTGACATGGAAAATTAAATGCATTTTTTTACAATTCTACACTTATAGTGATGCGCCTTCTCCTTTGTCTAGTTTTAGGGGTTTCTATAACCGCACCCCCGTGCGACAAATTTATTGTGGTACTAATATTTTTAAACATATTTTTTAATATATTAATTATTTAAAATTATGTTTTGATATACTAATTTTTTACTTAATTCGATCAATACTTGATCGAATTCAATAAATATATAAAGAAAATTTGATCAAGTATTAGTCGAATTTCATGTAAAAGAATGAAATTTAACCAATACTTGAACGAATTTCATATAATTTACATAAAATTTTTTTTTTAACATATGAAGGAATTCGATCAAAGTTTGGTCGAATTCCTTCATATATATATATATATATATATATATATATATATTATTTATATATATATATATATGTAATTTTTTAATATATATTAAATTTAAAATAAAATGTATTAAATTTTAAACTATTATATATATATAAATTTTTTTATTTTAATTAAATTATAATAAATAAAATATACATAATAAGTAATAATAGAGTAAGTAAAATATATTAAATAAATAAAATTTAATATATAAGTAAACAAGAAATAATAAATTAATATAAATAGTAAGATAAGAGATAAGTTACAACAAATAAATAATAGTAAATTAAAAGCAAGAAGAATAATTAAATTATATTAAACTTCTTTGAATAGAAAATTTAATCATTACAGGGATGACTAAAAAAAACAAGAGATTAGAGCAAATTTAACTAAAATACAATTAAATAATATAAATTTACACATGTGATGTACACTTAGTATAAGGATGATAAAACAAATAATATTAAGAACAATATTAAATAATATTATCTTAAATAATAGTTACAAACAATATAAGTAGTAAGATAAAGAAAATAATTTTAAAATTAATATATTACATAGATAATACATCTTAAACAATAAAGGAATTGACGGCATCAAGGACTGGCTAACCATCTTAGATGATAGGAGTACCGTTAGGTTCAGTTCTAACAGATTGAATAATCTGGGTTCTATCGGAACTTTTTCTAAGTTGTTAAAGGTCAACTTAGAAGCTAAAGAAGAGGATTCTTCACGGAGCTTAATATTTTTGAGTCTGTTAATCTCATTTTGCAGACTCTTATTAAGTTTAGTTTTGACTAGGCCAGGAAGCCTAGCAGGCTTAAAGAGAAGTTTCTCTTCAGGAGCCTTGATTGAAGAATCAGGCTTAGGAGAGATAATCTTAAATGGTTTCTAGTCATTTAGAGATACTAGGCATTTAAATTGGTCCAGCGTGAAGATCGGCTTCTACAGTTTCTAAAATAGAATCTGTAAAATTTAAATGTCTAATATCTGTAAGACTTAATAGACAGGAAATATTAAGACATTCTCTTACGAAAAGAAGTTATCCTCATCCTCCAAAAATATTTTTAATGAAGAAATTCATTTTGAAAATATAAATCAATCTTTAGATGATTGGACGATCCCTCCTATCTTTAAGAATGATTTATATTTCCTGTCTTAATATTTCATGTCTATTATGTCTTAGAGATACTAAGCATTTAAATTTTACAGATTCTATTTTAGGAACTGTAGAAGCCGGTCTTCATGTCGGACCAATTTAAATGCCTAGTATCTCTAAATGCCTAAAAACCTTGTAGGATTATCCCTCCTAAGCCTGACCCTTCAATCAAGGCTCCTAAAGAAAAACATCTCTGCAAACCTGCTAGGCTTCCTGGCTAAGTTAAAATTGAGCTTAATAAGGGTCTGGAAAATGTGATTAACAGACTCAAAAATATTAAGCTCCATAAAGAATCCTCTTCTTCTACTTCTAAGTTGACCCTTCACAACTTAGAAGAAGTTATTGTAGATAGCAGTAGCGTTCAATCTGAGACTTGTATTAACCTGGTTGAAACCGATTGGAAAACTCTAACCAAACTCTTCTACCCCATAGCTACTGCTTCGGATCTAGTGATAGAAGAAACTCCTCAGACACTTAATTAACAAAGGCTTTAAAAGAGATAATATCTATGTGTGGAACATAAATGATCAATCTGAAACAAATATTTTAAATATTCTTCAACAGATGATGATGGTTAGTACTATATTTCAAACTGCCAATGACTATACTGAAGAGGTAGTTATCTATATTTTAATTTTCGGTTTCACTTGACAACTAAAAGGCTAGTGAGATAATTATCTCACTAGCTCTGATAGGACCCAGATTATTCAATCTGTCAAAATTGAACCTGACGGTACTCCCATCATCCAAGATAGTTAGCCAGTCCTTAATGCTGTCAATTCCCTAATTATTTAAGATGTATTATCTATGTAATAAATTAATTTTAAAACTACTTTCTTTATCTTACTACTTATATTGTTTGTTACTATTATTTAAGATAATATTATTTATTATTGTTCATAATATTATATGTTTTATCATCCTTATACTAAGTGTACGCTACATGTGTAAATTTATATTATTTGATTACATTTTAGTTAGATTTGCTCTAGTATCTAATTTTTTTTAGTCATCCCTGTAATGATTAAATTATTGATTAAATAGTTTATTCAAAGAAGTTTAATATAATTTAATTATTCTTCTTGCTTTTAATTTACTATTATTTTATTTATTCAATATGTTTTACTTATACTATTGTTTATTTTTTGTGACTTATCTCTTATCTTACTATTTATATTAATTTATTATTTATTATTTACTTATATATTAAATGTTATTTATTTAATAAATTTTACTTACCTTATTATTATTTATTGTGTAAATTTCATTTATCATAATTTAATTAAAATAAAAAATAATATATATATATATAATAGTTTAAAATTTAATACATTTTATTTCAAATTTAATATATATTAAAAAATTATATATATATATAATAATATAATATATATTCAATATAATATATATATATATATATATATATATATATATAAAGGAATTCGACTAAATTTTGGTCGAATTCCTTCTTATGTTAAAAAAAAATTTTACAAAAGTTATATGAATTTCATGCTTCTACATGAAATTTGATCAATACTCGGTCGAAATCGTTCTATATATTTATTAAATTCAATTAAGTGTTAGTCGAATTAAGTAAAAAGTTAGTATATCAGGAAATAATTTTGAATAGTTAGTATACTGAGAAATTTTTTTAAAAATATTAGTACCGTAGTAAATTCACCATGTTTGGAACATAAGTCATATTATTGAGTAGGGATTCTCTACTGTTTTTTGGAGAAATAGCACGGTGCTGAACTTCTCAGCACCCTTTGGTGATTTTCATAGGTGGGACTCGTGTGTAACATTCTAATTTTTTTTGAATATTAGTAGAAGGACTACTATGAAAAGGAAAATTTTTTTAAAAAATGTGAGTAAATAATAAACAAAATAGATATACAATGAATAAAATTGAAAATAAAACATAAGGAAATGTTAGAAATAATTTTGGGAAATTAAATAAATTTTAACCTTAAAGACCAAGGACTTATTTGCAAGAATAGAAAAGTTGGGGAGGCCTTTTCAGAATATTTGGCCAAGCAATATTTTATGGCAACCTGAACCATGCAAGCATGTGTACGTGGCCAAAGAGTATGTGATTTGAGCTTTCTTATAACTTTTATAGCAACGAGAAAAGTTCAAATCATTTATTTTTTTCAAAGCATCATAAATTTTCAAGAGTGCTTCAAGTGTGTACATAACATATATGTCTGGCAACTTCATTCCAACCCTCAGTCAAACTTTTGGAATAACATAAGTACATATATAAGTAAAATGAGATAGTATAATTTATTGAAAATATTTTCTAAAAACCATTTTCAAGAGAGGGTTGGATTTAAGAAAATAATTTATATTAAGCTTAAAAATTAGAGTGCCGTACTTCTTATTTTAAGTGACATTTTACTTATGAGGCCTGGAGGCAAAAGGTTGAGTCATGAATGGAAAACTCAGATACGACCATGATACCTAAGATAGATCCTAATCCCCCTATTGAATTTCTATTCATTGGGTTCGGTCTAATTTCGTCACAGGTTAATATTCTCATAACATTATATATATATATATACAAATAATATAATATTATATATATATATATACATATAACTTAATCTAGATGAAGATATTTAACTTTCTAAAATAAACACACATGTATATATATATATATATATATAATTAATTTTGATTATCCATATATTAAAATATATAGCTAATTCAATTGATCAAATACACATTTATTTATAAATAATCATATACATGTAAACTTATAAAATTAACACATAATTATGCATACTAATAGACAGCATAATCATGAATATATACATATAAAGTACTAAAATATATCACATATATATTTATATATGTATATAAGATATATTTATCATAAGTACATCTATAAATATATAATAGGTAATATCAAGTACATATATATAATATAGAAATATACGATAAATATAAATTTATGTGAATATTCTTATAATAATTTAAATAACTAAATTAAATAAAATAGAATAGTTTTTATTTGATATATTCATAAAAAATTAAATTTCAGTTTGGTCCCTTTCTATATAATCTATAATTTCAATTAAAACTAGATTTTATCTTAAATTTTATTTTTTTATTAAAAACTTTTTTGTTCATGCACTCAAGTCCCTTGCTAATATTTTTCCTTTATCTTTTTTGTGATTTAAGATCATATTTAGTTTCATATAGGTACCTAGTCAAAAATATAATTTTTTCTAAAATTAAATCAACTCTTGTAAATGTTTCCTTTCTCTCACTTTGGCTCTTGTCATGCATGTTACTTTCTTTTCTCATGAATTTGATTTCCATACCTATCCATAATTTATCCTTAGATGTTTTTAGGACATATTAGATCATTTTCAACTCATAAAGCAAGGGAAAACATAAATTAAAATGAAGCTTTTTTGAATTCTATAAGTTTTCACTACTACTCATGTCATCCTTGCTCTGTTCTTGGATTTTTACTGGATTTCCTCTCGATTTTGCTTTATTTCTACTTCTTAATTTCGTTTTAATCTAGTTTATAAAATAGCTAGCTGAATGTACCCGAGAACAGGACAAAAATGAGTTAAAACAGGAGATTTAGACGTACTGATGCTTCCTAATGAGTTTTGGTTTCTCTTCTTTCTTTCGTCTCTCTGTCTTCCTATATTTTCAAACTTCAATTCTGGCCAGAACTTCCTCAAATCCTAGCTTGGGCTTTCACTGAAGAGAATTGTTAAAGCACACTCGAAAACTTGAAAAATTCCACCGCTAAACTTTTTCTTCGGTCTGCACTCGAGTTCCATAAAAAAAAAAAAAAATCTCTGTTTTTTTGATCTCTTACACTCTCGGCTTACCAGCAGAAATGGAGGAGGAAAGGGAGCTCACGGGTACACATGCAGAATCTCTCTTCCTCTCTCGGTTTTCTGCAGACAATGCAGCATCTCACGGTTTTTGCTGCAGTATTTATATCTCTCTCTCAGTTCATGCAGTAAAATGATGAAAGGTGCCTGCTTTCTTATTCTCTAGCGACTCACAGCCCACTTGGAAGTGCAGAACACTTCCTAAAACTCCCCTACAGACTGCAGACTCACTTACTCTCTCTCTCTCTCTCTCTCTCTCTCTCTCTCTCTCTCTCTCTCTCTCTCTCGGCTGCACATGCAGTAAAAAGATGAAGCTAAGCTCGGTCAGGGCAAAGGAGGACGATTAGAAAATATTTACTAGAATCAATTATTTAATCCACATGGGATTCAAAGGCAATTTGAATCCATATCCTATCTGTAACAATTTAATGTTTGCACATATTCTTATTTCGCATGATATCTGCCTTTTTTGTATTAAGTCAATATTTAGGTCATTATCTTATCTTTATAGTCAATTATTGCTTGCATTTGCTTTGTATAGCAGAGGCTAGCTGAAACACACAAATAAAGCAAAGAATATGGTCAGTAATCTCCAAGCTGATGCAGCCTGTCAGTTTGAGAAGGTGGATGCAGCTTTGGAATCTCTCAACAGTCACAAGGCTTCATCTATGGAGAACTTTCTAGTGGTTTATCAACTGATTTTTCGTTGCATTCTCTTGCTAAGTCTTGTTGGGTGCTTGACAATTGGAGTAATTCATCAGTGCAACCATGCAAATCCTACAAACCATTCAGTTGATGGCTTATGACTGATGATGAAGAAGCGAATTTAGAAGACTTTCAATCTGTTTAGATGCTCCTCAAACTGTGATAGAAGATCTTTATGGGATCTTGTCTGCAGAAGAAGAGGTACTGTGATACTGTCAGTTTAACAGTGCTATATGTTAACACATTGTTTACAAACTTGTCTGCCTACAACAAGATGTTTTTAATTAGTTAATTGTAAATAGTAGTTGATTACAAGAGAAATCTCCTCATCTTAAGATCTCAATGATTACTCATATCTTAATGTTAATCTTCTGCCCGAAATGCCACAGTTCCTGCCTGTGCTCCCTACACAAATCAACCAACCCACGTATACACCACTGAAACAGGATTTAACATTTTCTAATTATAAATCCTATAAATTTAAAATTACTTATGATTCAATGGTGAGGCAATTAATCTTGAGTGATAATAGCCACAATGGTGATGATAGAACAGTATACATCAACAGGCTGTTGCTCCACGACAAGGGCCAGAGAGGGGACGTCCTTGGAATCATAATTGCTACTCAACGACTAGGAGGGTGGTCTTGATGAGGTTGTTGAGCTCGACGATGGCTTGGGGGTTGGTGAGCACGAGGACACACTTCAGGATGGCCACGTACTCGAGGGAGAAGGCGGCCAGAGTGAGCACCGCTTTGGTCTCCCAGACGTAGGAGGATGGCTAGGTTGGTCTCGTGGGCTATTTCTTCTAGGTGAACTGAAGTCCCACATCGGACACAACAAGATCAACAAGATGGTACATAAATGAGCAAACGAGAACAAAGTTTGTGTTATGAATGGTATTTGACAGCAGGATAATATTTAATTTATATCAAATCTATAAATCAAATATTATCTTAAAGTCAGACGCATACCATAGTTGTTAGATTTAATATTTCTTTTTTGTTTAACCCTCGCTAACCAATGAAATACTACCACGTGGCCCTCCACATACTCATCAGATGACCTGAATCTGACATATTTAGACCCACTTCCGACCTTTATTTCTTGTTCAATGCCTATTCTTCTCCTTCTCTGATGGCTCATCCTCTTCATCTTCTCCATAGCCGCTCAACGAAACCCCTTCGCAGCCTCATTCCTTTTCACCGTCTTGGCCATCGGAGCCGATGAACGGCGGCGCTAGACATTTAGTTTTTTGTAGGTTCTTGTTTTCTAGTGGTTATTCAACTATAATAAGGTAGATCCCATGGAAAGCGGTATTCTAGTTTGACTTAGGGACATTCAATTGTAATCCGGTACATGTTATAAAGTTATATAGAGACTTGATCTCAAATATTATTAATATAATAAAATAGTTATTTTCTGGTTCCACTATGTTCTTTGTCGTTCTTTTTTCTGGTTCAAAGCTGCACACTCACATTATACAAGAATATATGCACAAGTCATTGTCATTTGATTCACAACAAAACTTTCATTGTCATTTGATTCACAACAAACTTTGTTTACCCACATGAAACAAATTGAAATTCAATATGAAGTTTACAGACATGAAACTAATTTAAATTCAATATTTCAAGTGTGTATAGACCATTAACTATCAACAAATTCAATCTAAATCATAAACTTGACGTCTTGCAACTCTTATTCTTCATATCAACCATTAAAATTAATCCAAAATTGTGTATCATTTACTTACATGAGAAATGCATAACAAATTTCATGATAAAGCCACATTTTTCATAATCATGCATCATGAACTTATACATGTAAGGATTAACCTTCATATTGTTATCTCATATACCACTACAAAAAAACTGACATTTAGCGTCGGTCAACGTCGATTTCCAAAACCAGCTTTATGTGCTCCGTTGCAATGTCATTTAACTTCAGTTTTGATGTCCATAGGAATAACCGATGTTAGATGATTTTAGCGTCGGTTTTGACTGACCGACGTTAAATACTGACATTTAACATCAGTCAAAACTGACGTTAAATGCTTATGACCAACGCTAAATTTTGATATTTAGTGTCGGTCAAAATCGACGTTAAGTTTGCGATCTAACATCGGTTTTTACCGACGCTAAATGATTTTGTCTAATTTTTATTTTTTAATTTAAATATCATTTAGCGTCGGTTTTGACTGACGCTAAATGATTTTAACCAATTTTTATTCTAGTTTAATTAATTAGAAACTGACGTTAATTATCAAAATCAACCTTATAAATACAATCAAATTTAATTTCGATATGCGCTATATCTATAATTCAATGTAATATCTGGCCAAAATTTAACGGATAATGGAAGACAAACTATAAATGAAAATATATTTGAATAAAACATGTAAGTTTTACATCAAATCCAAAGTTAAAAATAAAAAAGTTAACACATTCTAAAAGTACAAGTTTCGCATGTCCTAATAAAATAAATATTACACAGCTAGTCATAGTCATGGATAGTTCCCGAAGAATGTTGACATCCTTCAAGTGAAGCTCCTGTACCATTTGCGTCAAATGCCTGTAAAATTAGAGTTCATGGTGAATGAAAATAATGAAGTAATAAGTCCAAAATTATATTACCCAGATACTTTTAAAAGATACTTTTAAAAGACATTGACCCAATCCTAATGGATGTACTTGTCCAAACTCTTCCATGAACCTCCCATTTTATTCCAAATGTAAGGACAGTTAAATGCTTGATGATAGCATGTTGAATAAGCTTCAAATAAAAAATCATAATAATATGGAAAACTTAATTTATTCAAAAGTTAGAATTTTTATTATCTATATATAATTTTTAGTATTATATAGACACATCTTATGTGAAAAAAAAATAGTTATTGAGCATGAGATTTATTGGTGAGAATAAGTCCATGGAAGAGGACAATATAAATAGTCCTAGACTCTATATATAAATATATTGGGCGGAGGAACCTCTTGCATTTTGTGTCAATTTTAAAGTAACTTCCCAATAAGTATTGAGCATGAATGGTATCATAATCAGCTCAACCCTCTTGAGAGAGGCATTTTTGAGGGCTAAGAACCTACATAGGACTCATCTATGGGTAAAAATTCCTGCACTGTGCCAGCTTTCTAATATATAAATTTCTTCCAAATTGCAACGAGTTCACCAAAATGTTTTTAGTCCATAATTAGTCTCGCTAACTCACAAGGCAATTATAATTATAATTATGATTGACAATTATAATTACAAATCTTAGCTAATCTCTACAAATTATACATATATAAGATTACATAACAAGCTTCTATAGAGATAACATACGAAAGTCACTATGTTCACTGAGAATATACATCACCGATGTAAAAAGAACTTGAGATGACAACTGAAAAGCAAGCAAAAAAGATGGCATGATATCTCATTTATTATTCAAATTAATACAAAACAAAAGACAAAAGAAAATTGTCCAAATATATTCTACTCAACTCACAAAATTTATAATTCAAGCTTACCTTGTTGTCTGGTCTAGTTCTCATGACTGTTCAAACAGACCATACAAACACAAATTGAAAAAATTGATCACATGGAGCCCATGAACTTGATTTAAAAGGGAGATATAACCTTGAGGCTAAAAATAGCAACTGGACCTTAAAAAGTTGAAAATATATATATATATATATATATATATGTAAACTATCTTAAATAAACATCATATATAGATGTGAAGACCAAATATCATAAACAAGAGAAAGGGGGAAAAACTTTACCTAGTGAATCTGCAAGGAGTTTTGTTTGCACAGAATTCTCATAAGGCACAACTTCCTTCTTTGATGTCAAAAGAGCATAAAACACCTAACCTGCAAAAACATGTAGAGCAAGAGAAAACCCAAAATAAAATTCACTCAACTTGTCCAGCACTTAAAAATGAATGTAAAAAGGAATTAACAAACTTAACAAGAAATACAAAGGATAGAAGGAAAAGAAGTGAATGAGAGAGGGGGAAGTAAGAACATGAATAAGTAATCAAGTAAAGGCAATTAAAATTATCTATATAGGGGATGAATAATTATTTTATGAATTAGCAAGATTGAGGGCCCTAATCAAGAATTAACTTTAATTAGTCCATATGTTATTTGAAAAAAAAAAAAAAAAAGGCCCATGCCTCAACACGGATATGATGCAACTAGAATGAGTCACTTTATTTAACAATTACAGCATGATGTAACTATTTCTTTGCTTAACCAGTAATATTCCCTGAGTATTTGTTCAGCTCATCATGAACCTAGCGACAGTCATATGCAGCAAAGTTAATTCTATCTCCATCTTGATCTTAGGTGAAAGACAATTATAATATGCTAAATCAACTATAATGAATGAATGATTATGCATTTCATTCAGGGTAGATTAGAATCGAGGAAATTGAGAAGGCTAAAAAAATCAATAAGATGTGCTTTGCTTTCGGTTAGTTCAATTCAAAATGGACTTACTCTGTGGTATCAACCTTCAGAAGAGCCATACCCCTAAAGCTAACTCATGAAATTGCAAAACCCAAAATTGAAGGACTAAATCATGTAAAATTAATTCTAGAGCTCAAACAGTCTACTTATTATATAGTCATGCTCATATATTGCTTTTCTCGTCTAGCAAGTCACGAATTTAAAGAAGCAAAAATTTTGAGAGTAATTTAATCAAACAGGTGGTGTGCCTCCATTCTTGATTCTTGGACGGTATCTCTAGGATTTGGTGGCAATGCAAACCCACTTCAGCAAACATCCACTTAATATATATATATATATATATATATATAAAACCTATATTGCTATAATTATAATGTACCTGTTATATATCTTCTTATATTTTTAAGATATATTTTTAAGAATGGGGCCCATACTAGTTGAAGCATTAACATTACCATAATCAGACACCAAGGCAAAGCTCTAAGCAATTGCATCCTGCAGAGAGGTATTTTGATTGTGAAAAGGGGCTCATTTCTTTTGGACCATATTCTCCAACATACATAGGCAATCATCTATAAAACTTTAGATGGTTCTATGTCAATTTATTCAGTTACCCCACTACAGAAAAACATCAAAATCAATGGCATCAATACACGTACCTAAAGGAGCAGAAACCAAACCTGTTTCACCCAAATGCATCCTGCAAAGGTATGCTGGAGATCTTCGTCGCAATCACAACATCTGAACACACCAGATCTATAAGTACCCCTCTCCTACATAAATTATATTTGTGTGGCGAAGTATCATGTATCAACCTCCAGAAAAGTAATTTAATGTTGGGAGGTAGAGTCAGCTTCCATAATCATTTCCATTTAATAGGGACAGAGGGAGAGAGAACATTACCATCACATAATCTCCTTGCTCGAGACGACCAGGCCAAGAGGTTTGATCGAAGCTTAGGGTACGACCATGAAAGAAGACGCTAGCCTTCGGAGGATCTCTCACGGTTCCTTTTCTATGCTAGGCCTTGATGGCTTGCTGGAGAACTGAGGGCTAGCATAAGGGTCCTCTGCTTAGGGTTCAGAAATTAGAAAATGAAATAAAAAATATAGGGAGGGAGATTTGAGAGCAGCTTGCAAATTGCAATTTACAAAGAGGGAGAATGAAAGATTGAGAGGGAATTAACTTTGTGGGAAGAAAATTTTGGCCGACCCATTTCGGCGCTTAGGAGCGGTAATGTAAAACTTTTTAGGAGGTTTACCTATATTTTCTTTTTGTCATGGGTAAAAATAATTATTTCAAATAAAAAATTAATAAATAAAATAAGAAATGTAAATTTTAAAATTACTTTAATAATACTATACAAGAGGATAAAAATTATTCATATAAATTTTACCCACAATCTATAATGGTGTGTAAAGATAATAACTTTATATAAAATTTATGAAAATAATAATTTAATTTATAATTTTAAAAAAATTCCAAAATTTTAATTCTCTTTAAATTAATTAATAAATATAAATAAATTTAGAATGTTCAATCAAGATAAATAATATTGTGATATATATAAATCAAATTGCTAATAAACTAAATATTTCAAATTAATTGATTTCTTTTGGCTCAGAAACAAAACTTGATATGCTTTGTAATATCTTTTAGAACCTGGGTTTAAAAAAATTAAAATCGATTAAAATTGACATCCTTTAATTAAACTGAACCAAGCCAAAAGAAATCGATTAATTTGAAATATATAGTTTATTAGCATTTTGATTTATATATATCACAATGTTATTTATATTGATTGAAGATTCTAAATTTATTTATCTTTATTACTTAATTTAAAAAGAATTAAAATTTTGGAATTTTCTTAAAAATTATAAATTAAATTATTATTTTTCATAAATTTTATATGTATTAGTGAAAAAAAAATTATATAAGTATTAACCATTTATACCTACGGTATTTTAATTTATCTGTAGGTATAAACTATCTATACCTATGATATTGTTGCTGTCACTAAAAGTGACTGTGGGTATATGACATTTTTTCTTGTAGTGTTGGGAACCAAAAGAATGGAAAAGATGCTTGGTGAAGCACAGAGAAGAGACTAGGAGATTTGAGCAGATCTAAGCATGTGAGTTGGAGACGTTGCCAGATTGAGATCGAGAAATCTTGAATAGGAAGAAACAGGTCGAAAATTCATAAAGTGTGAGAAGAGATCACCTCATGCTGATGTCTTGTGTCCAACATCCACCCTTGGTAGTGGTTCTCTCTCTCTCTCTCTCTCTCTCTCTCTCTCTCTCTCGGTATGACCTAATATAGTTGCTGCTCTCTCCACCACTCTTACACTCCACACGATGAAAAGGTAGGGATTAGGGTTAAAAAATAAACTACTGGAGAGATTAGGTCAAGATATGGGTTTAGGGGAAAATATTGGAGAAAAGTTGAAATAGAAAGGAGGCATGAAACTAAAATACGAAAAAGGGTGTTAATGGCATGTTTCACGGAAGAAATTCTCAAGTTTTTTTTTTTCAAAATAAGGTGTTTAGCATCGGTTTTGACCGACACTAAGGTAACCGACATTATCTAACGTCAGTTTTAATCAACGCTATATGCGACATCTAATGTCAATTTTAACTGACACTATAGAAACCGATGCTAGATTCGGTATCTAACGTCGATTTTTGAAACCGACGTTAAAAAATCGATGCTATATCCCATTTTTTTGTAGTGTACATAAAATTTTTAGATAACTCATGATAGTTTAACATACATTGGATGGCCTACATTTCTAACTCATAGACTTACATATTCATTTCCATTAAAATGTTTACGACTTCACCATACATGGTCATATAATTAGACATGCAATTTTTCCATAGAGGCGTGTTACACTCGTGTCACTTTCATCAACAAATCTATGTGTCTATTATATTTCCTTACTAAGTGTGATCATTCCACTAGATTGATTTCATTTTTAATTCATGTAAAGATGTCATATTACATTATTACTTCACATCTCATCTAATCTCATGTAATCCTAATTCCATCAAATGGTAACATATATATCTCTATATTTACATTTATATATATACATAAGAAGCAACTAAGGTAGGATAAGAATTCTCGTACCTCTGCTCCAAGATAACAATTGTATCCCCAAAAGATGTAGAAGGCACATCAAATGATTCATCCCTATAAGACAACCATGTAAAAATATGTTAATGTCACAAAATAGGAAAATTCTTATACTCTTAAATGGTAAAGCATTTTAAAATGAAACTTGTACCATTAGAAAGTAGACTCAAATATCTTTCTAATGATATAAGATTTGCTAAAAACGAAGTCTAGATTAAAGAGTTATAATCATTTGAAAATCAAGTTAGATCAAAACTTATGCAGCAACCCTTTTTCTATTAGGGTGGCGCCTGGGTGCCAAACCCTTCATTCCAAATGCCCTTGGCTACGTGATCTTGGCGTCTAGGAGCCACACTACTGGGCAGCTGTGGATGGAACTCGAAAATGGCCCCATCTTTGGCCAAACAGCTTCAATGTTCTTTTAATGCTTCCATTATCTCCTTCCTTCTCCAAGCTTGCCGTGAATGACTGATGAAGAAGAGAAAGGAAGGCGCTGGACGCTGGTAGAGGGGAGGCCACATGGGGATTATGGAAAAAGTGAGAGGAAAAGGACGATGGGCATATTAAAGTGTAGTGTGGGGCCTATTTATTTTATCTCAATTTGATCATTTTATCAAAACAACATTTGATCGATAGAAAAGTAAGTTATTTAATAGAGTCTGATCATAATTGGGACACCAACTATACTTCATAAAAATATACACACCATCACATTCTATTTTCACTTAAAACAAATAATTCCTTGAAATGTTTACTTAGGACCCTTCCGGTGTCCCAAAATACACTTTAGTCTCATGTCCAACTTCTGTAAGATAATGACTCAATACTTATCCTCGTAAGATTCATTCTTTCTCATATTGTCACATCCCAAAAATTGAACATGTGAAAAGATACTACTCATTTGATAAAATTTTCAAACATACGTTATTTACATATATTCTGTAAGGTTTTACATTCAACCTTAATCATTCATTCCACACTACAGAATTATATTCATCTGATAAGCAAATATAGACATACATAGTCTGATATTTCTATCTCATCGCAAGCCTAGGAGACCTGTAGAAAGTACAGAGCGTTCCTAATATTCACATTATTAAGTACTGGTATCCCACCAGACAGAAATAGATAATAACTCCAAGGGGCTTCTAATCTTCAAACGAATACTCTTCTTCTTTGTTTTCTGTATCTGAAAAGATAATCATAGGGAGTGTGAGTTTATTTAAAAACTCAATAAGTAAATAATTGTACTATATAAAATATCAAAAGTACAAATACCACATTTACTCATATAATTAATTGTCTTATACATCGAGTAGTATGGGACTCTAACCCTTTCAACTCATGAATAAGATTTCATAGATATACACCGAGTAGTATGGGACTCTAAGCCTTTCAAACTCGTGAATAAGATTTCATAGGTATACACCGAGTAGTATGGGACTCTAACCCTTTCAAACTCGTGAATAAGATTTCATAGGTATACACCGAGTAGTATGGGACTCTAACCCTTTCAACTCGTGTATAGGTTTCATAGATATGCACTGAGTAGTATGGGACTCTAACCCTTTCAACTCGTGTATTAGATCCCGTAGATCTTTACTCATTAATAAGATAGTGAGGATTTATCACATAGTACAATTGCCATTAAATAAAATAATTTTCTACATACTCTTATTTCTACCGATCATCATATACTCCCATATGAAAAATTGATTACTTATTATCCAAATAATATTGTAAATGGGACTTATATTGTACTTTGACTAGTAATATCAAATTAGCTTAGCAAGGTTATTCAGTACAGTAACTGCTACAGTAACTCGAAGAAAAATTTTCAGATTTTCTCGAAATTTCTGGTCGCTACAGTAACTCGAGTTTTTGCAGAAGTTTTTGCAGAAATTTCTCACAAATTCATCCTTTCCTTTCTTGTTTCATAACCAGAATTTCAACTCTTTTAACCGATTATAACTCAAATATAACTTCTAAAATAACTGAGATTCATGAATTATCATCAAAATCTTCAAGAACAAAACCTCCTCTAATCTTCTATATAAACTTAGATTTAAGGAAAATAATGAGATTAAAGCTTACCTTTGATCCTTACAAAGCTTTTGAACTGAACAAATAATCGAACTTCTGAAGATCAAGGAAAGATTTGAGAAGAGGATGAAGAAAACGAGAGAAAGCGAATTTCAGTCTTTCTTCGGTTGAGTGAGAAATGAGGGGGGTTACTATTGAAGTTTTATATTAAATATTTCTAATGGGTTATTGAATAACCCATGGGTATCCATAACCCAACATCCAAACCCATCCAGTCAATTTACAATAAATGGACTAATTGACCATTCTTATACCATTTTTCCATGAATTTCACCATTCTTAGAATATATCCCACATGGTGCAAATATTCAGTCCAGTCATTTAACTCAATTTTCATAAATAATATTCAAAGAGAACAATTAAATATGAAAATTAAAAATGACCAAAATAAATAACTAAAGTAACGTTGTAAAATTCTAAAATACTCTTAAGCGAATTATATTCTGAAATTAACGGGTATTACATTCTACCTCCCTTAAAAGAATTCGGTCCTCCGAATTAAAATCTTACCTCAAGTTTCAAATAAATGTGGATAGTTTTTCCACATTTCATCTTCTACCTCCCACGTAGCTTCCTCGCGAGAATGATTTTTCCAAAGAACCTTGACAGTAGGAATTTCTTTAGTACGCAATTTCTTGACTTTTCTATCAAGAATAGCTACTGGTACCTCTTCGTAGGTGAGAGTTTCATCAAAGTGAACTTCTTGGGGTTGAATGACATGAGAAGGATCAGGAAGATATTTCCGTAGCATGGACACATGAAATATTGGATGAACTCCCTCTAGGTCGGAAGGTAGGTCTAGGCGATATGCCACATTACTCACTCTGTCTACAACCTCATATGGGCCAATATACCTCGGACTAAGCTTGCCTTTCTTCCCGAATCTCATTACTCCCTTCATAGGTGAGATTCGTAAGAAAACTATATCACCTATTGCAAATTCAAGATCACGTCGTCGGTTGTCCGCATAAGACTTCTGTCTACTCTGAGCAGTTAACAACTTCTCTCTGATCAGTTTAACTTTATTTATATCTTCTTGTATCATCTCAGGTCCAAATATTTTGGTTTCACCAAGTTCAAACCAACCTATAGGAGATCGACACTGTCTCCCATATAAAACCTCAAAAGGTGCCATCTGAATACTGGCTTGGTAACTGTTATTATAAGCAAATTCAATAAGAGACAAATGATCTTCCCAACTTCCACTGAAATCCATCACACAAGCTCTTAGCATATCCTCTAAAGTCTGAATTGTCCTTTCGGACTGTCCATCAGTCTGAGGATGGAATGCTGTGCTAAGATTCACTTTGGTACCCAAAGCCTTTTGAAAGACTCTCTAGAACCGAGAAGTAAACTGAGGTCCTCGGTCTGATATAATGGATATTGGTACACCATGAAGTTTCACTATTTCTTTAACATAAAGTCGAGCAAGTTTTGCTACACTGAAAATGGTATGAACAGGAAGAAAATGTGCTGACTTAGTAAGTTGATCCACTATGACCCATATTGAGTCATTTCCTTTTGTTGACCGAGGTAAACCTATTACAAAATCCATAGTGATCCTTTCCCACTTCCACTCGGGAATATCTAGTTTTTGCATCAAACCAGGTGGTCGTCGATGTTCAGATTTAACTTGCTGACAAGTCAAACATCGAGCTACAAAGTCAGTTACATCTCGCTTCATGCCCTCCCACCAGTAAACTTGTTTCAAGTCCTGATATATTTTCACAGCACCAAGATGTACAACGTATGGTGAACCATGAGCTTCTATTAAGATTTCATGTTTCAAAGATTCAATGTTGGGGACACAGAGTCTCCCATTAAACCATAAGACTCCTTCTTCATCTACCAAGAAACTTGGTGCTAGACCTTGCCTTGCCTTATCTCTGGTTTTGACCATATCAATGTCATTTTCTAAAGTTGCTTTTACTTTTTCAACAAGGGATGATCTAACTGTTAAATGAGCCAGAAATGTACCTGACTCAGTGATCTCAAAAAATACTCCATCAGCTTCCAAATCTTGTAGTTCATGTATTAGAGATCTCCTTATAGTGGCAATGTGAGCTAAACTTCCCATAGACTTTCGACTTAGAGCATCAGCCACTACATTTGCTTTACCTGGATGGTAAAGGATGGTACAATCATAATCTTTCAAAAGTTCCATCCACCTTCATTGCCTTAGATTGAGATCCCTCTGCTCAAAAATGTACTTAAGGCTTTTGTGATCTGTAAAAATTTTACAAGTCTCTCCATACAAGTAATGTCTCCAAATCTTTAGGGCAAACACTACAGCTGCCATTTCCAAATCATGAGTGGGGTAATTCAATTCATGCTTTTTAAGCTGACGTGAGCCATAAGCTATGACTTTATCATGTTGCATCAACACACACCCTAAGCCTATCTTTGAGGCATCACAGAATACAGAGTAACCCCCTGATCCTGATGGTAGGATTAAGACTGGTGCAGAAGTTAAATACTCTTTCAATTGGGTGAAACTTTGCTCACATGAATCATCCCAAATGTATTTAACATTCTTTCGGGTTAACTTATTTAATGAGAGAGCCGTCTTAAAGAAATCTTTGACAAAGCGACGGTAATACCCTGCTAAGCCAAGAAAACTACGTACTTCAGACACAGTTGTTGGTCTAGGCCATTGTTTTACTGCTTCAATTTTACTTGGATCTACATGAATATCTTCTTGGGAAATAACATGTCCCAAAAACGTTACATGACTCATCCAGAATTCACATTTTGAGAGCTTTGCATGCTCTCTCAAGGTCTGAAGCACTATTCTCAAATGTTCAGTATGTTCTTCATGACTCTTTGAATATACCAAAATATCATCAATAAATACAATTACAAACTTATCAAGGAAAGATTTAAACATTCTGTTCATTAAATCCATTAATTTTGCTGGTGCATTTGTCAACCCAAAAGACATCACAAGAAACTCATAATGTCCATACCGTGTACGAAAAGCTGTCTTAGGTATATCATCGTTCTTAATTCGTAACTGATGATATCCAGACCTTAGATCAATCTTTGAGAAGTATTTTGCTCCTTGAAGCTGATCAAACAAATAATCTATCCTTGGTAAAGGATACTTATTTTTCACTGTGACTTTATTCAGCTGACGATAATCTATACATAATCTCATAGAACCATCTTTCTTTTTCACAAAAAGAACAGGAGCACCCCAAGGTGAAAAACTTAGGCGAATGAACCCTTTGTTCAACAAATCTTCCAATTGTTCTTTGAGTTCTTTTAGCTCAACAGGAGCCATACGATAAGGTGGAATAGAAATTGGTCGTGTGTCTGGGACCAAATCAATGCTGAACTCAATATCTCTTTATGGCGGTAATCCAGGTAAATCTTCTGGAAACACATCTGGGAATTCATTAACCACATGTATGTCTTCTAACTTCTGTTCTTTCTTTTCTAAATCTTTGATAAAAGCTAGAAATCCCTGACATCCCTTTCGTAACATACGCCGGGCACTTAACATAGATATCATGTTGCAAGGTACATCACTTCGATCTCCTTGAAACACAAAATTACTCTTCCCCGGTAAATTAAAGGAAATAACTTTGTCACGACAATTTATAGTAGCATGACAAGAAGATAGCCAGTCCATCCCTAAAATCACATCAAAATCTAACATATTGAGAATCATAAGATCTATCTCAGTTTCTATGCCTCCAACAATTATTTTACAAGAACGATAACATGTTTTAACCATCAAAGTCTCTCTCATCGGTGTGGAAACCAAGAATGGTTCTTTAAGAGTAATCGAATCAAATGCAAATCTCTTGGCAAATAGGGGTGACACATATGAGTGAGTAGAACTGGGATCAAACAAAATACGTGCAGCAAAAGTATTGACAGATAATATACCTGTAACTACAGCATTGGATGTTTGAGCATCCTGTCGGGTTAGAGCATATACTCTTGCATTTCCTCTGCCAGCAGCTTGTTTTCCACGGTCACCTTGGCCTCTTCCAGAACCTCTTCCCATACTACCCCCTATTGAAGGGGTTGGTGTTCAAGTAATAGAAGCAGAAATAGATTGTGGTCGAGGTGGCAAAGTAGACCCTTGACCTGGTCTTGTTATGAGCTGAGGGCACTGTAATATCCCAAGAATTTACATGAATATTTAAAATCTATTTGAAGTTTATTGAAAAATTTAATTACATGAGAAATGTTCTTTTGACTTAGTGAAGGAAATTTGGAAATAGAAATTTTAATTTTTAATTTAGAAATTTTTACAAATTCTCAAGGACTAAAGTGAAAAGAAAAGAAAATATGGATTACTTTTGAGAAATGACCAAATAGGAACCTGAGAGGAAGAATAAAGCTTATGAGAATGAATTATGAGTCTGGTACCGAAAAGATGATGGATTCGAGGTTAAAGTGGTATTTGAGACATTGAGAGGGATTAAAGTGAACAAATCTTATAAGCTAAGGTGGCTATGAGCGATTTTATCGAAAAAGAAATTGGTGGGGCCCACGCGTATACATTTTCTTTTCTTTCTCTCATTTCTCTCATTTCTCCCGTAGCTTCTCACTTTCTCTCTCGATTACATCCAAAGGAATTTCTTATCAATCATTCATGCAATTTTTGCTTGGGGAAGGAAGCTATGAAAGTTAGGAGGATTGGTAAGTTGATGCTCTTCTTCTTCCTCCTCTTATTACAAGATCAAATCATTGGTTATCATTTTGTAAAATTTTTGTAGAATATTTTAATGGATGAATTTAAGTGTGGATATTAATCTAAAACATTCCTAGGTGGTTTATGATGTTATTAGAATAAGAAATTTGGAGAAAACTAGGAGAAATTCGTAGAATTTGGATATTTGAAAAAAGTTAGTATTCTTGATGAAAATTTGAGATTTGAGCTTGGATTGTTGGTAGAAATTAGGGGTTTTGGTGTTAAAACACTCTTTAGACATTAAGGATGAAAACCCATGAAAGAAATCAAAAGAAATGTTGTTTTAGATATGATTTTAGGATTTTTGGATGAAGAACACGAAGAACATCGAAAATTTTCCCCAGAAATTACTGTTCACCGAGAAAATTTTTCCAGATTTTCTCGTTACTGTAGCGTTGACTCGGTCAACATTACTATAGCGTTGACTCGGTCAACGTTACTGTAGCTGCGTTGACCGTTGACCGTTACTGTAGCATCAGTTTTTTTTTTTTAATATCATTGAAAAGCTCTTTGAGTCTAGTTTCCAATGGTATAAGTTTCATCTGGATACTCATTACCAGTTAGGAGTTATGATTTGAGAAGTGGGTAAAGGTCGGGAATAGTGGTAAGAAATTTTTCTATTTTGTAGCCCTGATGATTTTTATCTAGTTACAATAGGAATGGTCAAAGCGCAAGGTGGGAGTGCTGAGAGCATAAAATCCAGGTGAGTGGGTTAATACTTGCTATGATTAAATATCTTTGTTATTGACTTTTTGCATCATAGTGAAAATATGTTGAGTATCCAAGTTTGAAGAGAATGATGTGGGACGATAAGACATAAACAATTGTGGAACGTGCCAGGTGATGTATATAATTATATTTTCTTATTTTCTCATGAATGGAGATTATATGATGGATTGTGAATGACATGTGAACTGAGTTGAAATGTATCATACTCTGATTGTTGAATAATTGTTCTATATTATGGGTTATATTGTATACATGCTATGTTGCTGGAACCATATTGATTATGTTGTGACTTGAATTGTAAATGACTGAGTTGTGTATGTGGCTCAAGATTATGATTGAGGATGTTTTTATATGTGATTGTGATTGTGTTTGACTAGAAAGGAAAGGCATGGTGGTGCACCCCATGGAGAAATCTTCATGAAGCTATAAGGGTGGAGAATATACATTGAACGATAAGGGTGGATGCGGCGGGGGCCGCGGGCAACGATCCAGAGGTATTCTGGACGACCCGGTTGGTACGGGAAATGTGTGAAATTGATTTCACTGTTTTCTGTTGTGAATTATTTGAATTATGCTGAAATGTATTGGATTTACTTGGATATTGTTGTGAAGTATTATGAATTATATTATCATTATGATGCATGATATTTTTTTTGTCATAGTGTTGTGTTGTCTGCTCACTGGGCATGTGGTTTGCTCATACCCCTCTTATTAATTTTTTTTTCAGAGTTGACAGCTGAAGGTAAATATCGGTACAAGGAATTATGGATCCTTAGTCCATGATTACCTTTTCATTTGTTCAGGATAAAGGTATAATAATTAAGTCTTATTCTAAGTTGTATAAATCTAGAAATCTCTGTAATCGGGTAGGTTCATTCAGTGATGTAATGTGAATGATTGTAGTGCGTATAGAGAACTCGGTTTGGTTGCATGAAAAAGAATGGTATGATGCTTAAGAGAAAAATAGGCTTACGGAGGTGAAATGAAATTCACTTTTCGTGCCGGTCACGTGCTCAGATTTTGGGACGTGACAGGCACTCCCTTATAAAATGTCCTTTTTGTCCACAGTTAAAACAACCTGTACCAACAGTGTTTAACCTGCATTCTCCAAAGTGAAACTTTCCACATTCAGGACATTGAGGTTTTTCCCTTTTACCTTGAGTACCTCCTCTACTAGAAGAGCTAAAACCACCCCTGCTCTCTGAACGAGGCTTAGCCACACTGGCTGTAGAATAAGATGACTCAGTAGGAGTGGCTGGAGCATGTTGTGATGCAGTAAAGGGTTTCAAAGTCCCTGAGTCTTCCCCTTGATCAAAAGATCTCCTATATCTAGCTTTCTTCTTTTGACGATATTCTTCTTTATTCTTTGACCTCTTTTCCATTCTTCGGGCCACATCAACAGCTTCTGAGTACGAAGAGTAATCGTTCATATTAGAACCCACTTGATCATATAAGGCATCACGAAGCCCTTCCACAAACTTTTCTATTTTCTTCCTTTCAGAAGGAATGATTTCAGGGGCATATTCAGATAATTTAACAAACTGAGCTGAATATTCATCAACAGTCATGGTTCCCTGCCGTAGATACAGAAAATCCCTGGCCCTAGATGATCGTTCACTTGCCAGAAGAAATTCATCCATAACCAATCTGTAAAACTCTATCCACATAACTGGCGGTGCGCCTTGAATTCTAGCTTTCTTCCAGTTCCTCCACCATTTACCAGCCTTACCCTTTAACTGAAAGGAAGTGAATTCTACCTTTTGAGTAGGAGAACACCCTATAGCATCACAGATTGCTTCACAATCTTCAAGGAAACATTGTGGGTCCTCTTTGGGATCTTCCCCTGAAAAAGTAGGAGGCCTCATTTTCTGGAACTCAGACATTCTTACCTCCCTTACATTATCTCCTCCAGCTAACTGAGCTGGTGGTACAATTTCAGCTTCAACAATAGGAGGATCCACTGGCAGGTTAGCTTGTGCAGCTCGACCTCTCATTTCAGCCTCAAATCGGTCAAATCGTTCATTCATCAAATTAATCACATGTGCAATAGTTGCATTACCAACGTGAGCATCAGGTTCGACTCTCCTTGCTTGCTCACTAGTTGCGCCCTCAGTACTTTGAGCATGTAAACTATCACCACAGTTAGGATCATCTTGCACATGTACTGGTGGAATTATGGCCCTCCTTGGACCCATATACTCATTATTATTAGAAGATCCTTTTGACATTGAACTGTCACAGATCTACACACATAACAAATAATTTTCAGACATAAACAAAATATCACTTACTAGCCCCACTGAGAAGTTATCTATAAAATGACGTTATACTCTACAAGGTCTTTTATGGAAACTAATCCTATGGTCATGCGGCTGCTCATGACAATAGGGAAGGGCCCACAAAGATCATTTTGCTCTGTACTCTATAGGGGACCTATAGAACCTTCCTCTGATACCAAATTGTCACATCCCAAAAATTGAACATGTGAAAAGATACTACTCATTTGATAAAATTCTCAAACATACGTTATTTATATATATTCTGTAAGGTTTTACATTCAACCTTAATCATTCATTCCACACTACAGAATTATATTCATCTAATAAGCAAATATAGACATACATAGTCTGATATTTCTATCTCATCGCAAGCCTAGGAGACCTATAGAAAGTACAGAGCGTTCCTAGTATTCACATTATTAAGTACTGGTATCCCACCAGACAGAAATAGATAATAACTCCAAGGGGCTTCTAATCTTCAAACGGATACTCTTCTTCCTTGTTTTCTGTATCTGAAAAGATAATCATAGGGAGTGTGAGTTTATTTAAAAATTCAGTAAGTAAATAACTGTACTATATAAAATATCAAAAGTACAAATACCACATTTACTCATATAATTAATTGTCTTATACATCGAGTAGTATGAGACTCTAACCCTTTCAACTCATGAATAAGATTTCATAGATATACACCGAGTAGTATGGGACTCTAACCCTTTCAAACTCGTGAATAAGATTTCATAGGTATACACCGAGTAGTATGAGACTCTAACCCTTTCAAACTCGTGAATAAGATTTCATAGGTATACACCGAGTAGTATGAGACTCTAACCCTTTCAACTCGTGTATAGGTTTCATAGATATGCACTGAGTAGTATGGGACTCTAACCCTTTCAACTTGTGTATTAGATCCCGTAGATCTTTACTCATTAATAAGATAGTGAGGATTTATCACATAGTACAATTGCCATTAAATAAAATAATTTTCTACATACTCTTATTTCTACCGATCATCATATACTCCCATATGAAAAATTGATTGCTTATTATCCAAATAATATTGTAAATGGGACTTATATTGTACTTTGACTAGTAATATCAAATTAGCTTAGCAAGGTTATTCACTCACCTTGATGTTTGTCCAAGTTTACCTTGTTCCACACTAGAATTTGTGTAGGAAAATTTCCTAGTAAAATATATTACAAGGAAACATAAGAAAGGAAACAAAATCACGAAAATACGTAAAATTTTCTGATTGCTACAGTAACGGTTCGCTACAGTACGGTTTGCTACAGTGACGGTTCGCTACAGTACTGTTCGCTACAGTAACGTTGATTGCTACAGTACCGTTGACTGCCGACACTACAGTAACTGCTACAATAACTCGAAGAAAAATTTCTAGATTTTCCCGAAATTTCTGGTCGCTACAGTAACTCGAGTTTTTGCAGAAATTTCTCACAAATTCATCCTTTCCTTTCTTGTTTCAAAACCAGAATTTCAACTCTTTTAACCGATTATAACTTAAATATAACTTCTAAAAAAACTGAGATTCATGAATTATCATCAAAATCTTCAAGAACAAAACCTCCTCTAATCTTCCATATAAACTTAGATTTAAGGAAAATAATGAGATTAAAGCTTACCTTTGATCCTTACAAAGCTTTTGAACCGAACAAATAATCGAACTTCTGAAGATCAAGGAAAGATTTGAGAAGAGGATGAAGAAAACGAGAAAAAGCGAATTTCAGTCTTTCTTCGGTTGAGTGAGAAATGAGGGGGGTTACTATTGAAGCTTTATATTAAATATTTCTAATGGGTTATTGAATAACCCATGGGTATCCATAACCCAACATCCAAACCCATCCAGTCAATTTACAATAAATGGACTAATTGACCATTCTTATACCATTTTTACATGAATTTCACCATTCTTAGAATATATCCCACATGGTGCAAATATTCAGTCCAGTCATTTAACTCAATTTTCATAAATAATATTCAAAGAGAACAATTAAATATGAAAATTAAAAATGACCAAAATAAATAACTAAAGTAACGTTGTAAAATTCTAAAATACTCTTAAGCGAATTATATTCTGAAATTAACGGGTATTACACATATGTTCTTATTCAGTCTTTTCTCAAAAGTATTTCAAAAATTTCTTCTCTTTTTAGTTTATTCCTTAGATGTATTTCTTATAGCCATTACCTATGTTTTTCTTTTCCGTTGCAACTTTACTTAACCCATAACATACCTTAGCCCTTATTAAACCTTAGGACTCTTTGTTTTCCTAATTAGAGCTCCTTAATTTGCAAAAAATTTTCACGCCCATAACTATGCCCCTTTTAATTATACAGTAACACCTGAGGTGTTACAGTGAAGTCCATTATAATCTTTTTCTTTAAATGTTTGATAATCTAATACCACATTTTTTTAATATATCATCTATTAATCTAAGTACATATTGGATTTCTTTTTTACTAGAAATTATAATTCTTTTGATAGCAAAAAATAAGTGAGAGTGGAAGAATGTAAAATTAAATAAGTTCTTACTATTTTTTATTATTTTAAAAATAATAATAATATTGAAATTTATCTGTACATTCAAAATATTATTAAAATTTTGAAAAGAAAATTGGAAAAATTCATATCAAGCAAATAATATTATTTATATATTTTCAATCTATTAAATTTTTAAATTTTATATCAATATAATTATTAAATAACTAATAATTAATTTGTACTTGGCATTTGATTTATTAATGAAGTACATAATAAAGGAGAAACACGACATGACATATGGATGCACATATAACAAACGATTACGGAGGACTTATGTCGGTACTAACTTTTTAAAAAAAAAATTTCACATACTAACTATTCAAAACTATTTCCATATATACTGATTTTTTTGTCAAATTCGACCCACACGCAGTCTAATTCACTGAATAATACCAAAGAAATTCGATCATAGGTGGGTTGAATTTGATTTTCAACCATATAAAATTCGACCATTTAATAGTCAAATTCTATGTGTTTATTTTTTATTATTTCCCATATGAAATTTGACCATGCAATGGTCGAATTTCATATTTCTTTGTTTTTTTAAAAAAATTTCACACATGAAATTCGATCATGTATTGATCGAATTTCATGTGTTAAATTTTTTATTTTGAATTTCATATATAGAAATTATATATATATATATATATATATACATATACATATATATATATATATATTATAAGAAATATATTAATTATATTATATATAAATAAATATATATTAAGTTATATATATAAATAAATAAATTATATATATTTTTAAAAAATATATTAAAATTTTAAATTATTTTCTGTATTTTTTATTTGTACTTTTAATTTTTTAATTAAATTATAATAAATAAATTTTACATAATATAGCGGTCAGTTAATGACATCCGAAGTTAAAGGGCACGGGGAAAATATGGTGGTCGGTCCGTGACATCCAAAGCTAGTCTGAGCACTGTAAAGGGGGATGACGCATGTCCAAGCTCGATTTATCAGACCCCACCAAGACAATATCTTGAACCCAATAATGATTCAAGCTCGACCGAAGGTGGCAATTTGATCGAAGATGGTGATCAGGAAGAGGAGAATCAAGCACTCGGTCGAGCTTGAATTCTCACTCAAACTTTCAGTAATATATTTTTAGCAATTTACTTTCTGCAATCTACTTTCTGCATTGTACTTTGCTTTTATCGTTTTTATTTAACTCCTTTTGCAAAAAGTGTATTTCCAGTCTTATGTTCTTTCGTGCAGTTACCTATCAAGTTATTTTCATTCGACGCATTTTTCATAAAAAACGAGATTACTGTATAACTTTGAAACCATATCATTCTCGATTCTATTATTTGTCGGATTTGGGTTAAATCAAAGATCACTGTTAACAGAAGGCCATAGTTGCACATGAGACTATATACCACATTCAATCATTACAACATTAACATTTGAATACAAAACATTATCATAAACAAATGTGGTACTCGTTTAGTATTATTACTACTTATGTTGTTTGTTACTATTATTTAAAAATTAAAACAAAGAGATAAACAAATAGTTAGTAAACAAATTAAGGAAATAATAATAATAATATATAAATACACCTGATGGGCACCTTGATACTAGACGAGCACCACATGTATTTATGATAATATTTTGTATTTGAATGTTAGTATTGTAATGATTGGCTATATGGTATCATGTGCAACTGTGGCCTTCGGGCATATTGTTTACCTTGCATAGTATTTGGCTTCGGCTATGGTTTCATTAAGTCGCTTACTGAGTTTTAAAACTCATACCCTCTATATACATTTTTTCTATACAAATCATTTAGTTACTAAGGAGCTCTTGTTTAGGGAGTAGTAGAGAACACTATTGTCCTTCCTTTTGTAGGGTCGAATTCCATTTTAAGCTTTCAATGACGTAGGAAATTATATATATATATATATATATATATATATTAACAAAAATATATAAAATTTCTAAATTATTTTCTATATTTTTTATTTGTTCTTTCAAATTTTCTTTTTAATTAAATTATAATAAATAAATTTTACATGAAATTTAAAATTTATTTATTATGATTTAATTAAAAGAAAATTTGACCCTACACAGTCGAAGCCATTGAAAGGCTAAAATGGAATTCGACCCTACAACAGGAAGGACAACAGTGCTCTCCAGTACTCCTCAAACAGGAGCTCCTTAGTAACTAAATGATTTGTACAGAAAAAATGTATATCCGTAAAACTCAGTGAGTGGCTTAATGAAACCATAGCCGAAGCCAAATACTATGCAAGGTAAATAATATGCTCGAAGGCCACAGTTGCACATGATACCATATAGTCAATCATTACAACACTATCATTCCAATACAAAACATTATCATAAATATACGTGGTGCTTGTCTAGTATCAAGGTGTCCATCAGGTGTATTTATATATTATTATTATTATTTCCTTAATTTGTTTACTAACTATTTGTTTATCTCTTTGTTTTAATTTTTAAATAATAGTAACAAACAACATAAGTAGTAATGATACTAGACGAGTACCACATGTGTTTATGATAATATTTTGTATTCAAATGTTAATGTTGTAATGATTGAATGTGGTATATAGTCTCATGTGCAACTGTGGCCTTCTGTTAATAGTGATTTTTGGTTTATTCTAAATCCGAAAAATAATATAATTGAGAATGATGTGGTTTCAAAGTTATGTTGTAATCTCGTTTTTGATGAAAAATGCGTCGAATGTAAATAACTTGAAAGATAACTGCACGAAAGAACGTAAGGCTAGAAATACACTTTTTGCAAAAGGAGTTAAATAAAAATGACAAAAGCAAAGTACAATGCAGAAAGTAGATTGCAGAAAGTAAATTGCTAAAAATATATTACTGAAAGTTAAAGTGCATAATTGAAGCTCGGCCAAGTGCTTGATTCTCCTCTTCCTGATTGCTATCTTCGGCCGAATTGTCACATTTGGTCGAGCTTGAATCATTGTAGGGTTCAAGATATTGTCTTGATGGGGTTTGATAGATCGAGCTTGGACATGCGTCATCCCCCTTCACAGTGCTCGAGCCAACTTTAGTTATCACGGACTGACCACTACATCCCCCGTGCCTTTTAGCTTCAGATGTCACTAACTGACTAACATATCATGTAAAATTTATTTATTATAATTTAATTAAAAAAATTTAAAAGTACAAATAAAAAATATAGAAAATAATTTAAAATTTTAATATATTTTTTGTTAATATATATATATATTATAAGAAATATATTAATTATATTATATATATATATATGATTTCTATATATGAAATTTGAAATAAAAAACATAACACATGAAATTCGACCATTGCATAGTCGAATTTCATGTGAGAAATAATAAAAAAATAAAAACATAGAATTCAACCATACAACGGTCGAATTTCAAATGGTTAAAAATCAAATTCGACTCACTCATGGTCGAATTTGTTCGGTATTATTCAGTGAATTCGATTGCTTATTGATCGAATTTGACAAAAAAATTAGTATATATAGAAATAGTTTTGAATAGTTAGTATGTAGAATTTTTTTAAAAAAAAGTTAGTACCGACGTAAATTCTCCGATTACATATTGCACATATGCATAAAAATACAAGTGGCACATTAATAAGTCATGTTTCGAAGGTACAACAGTCACCAAAGTGAAAAAGAGAAAATATGCCTTAAATTAGTTGCCTTGAGAGGTTCTCAACTCTTTCACGGACGATGTCGTTGCGGATTGAAGAAGAAAGAAGATGCGAACAACACGACCTTACTTGAACTAAAGTCCAATTCCCACATCAGATGCAACACGAA
Organism: Biancaea sappan; assembly: GCA_037074585.1. Taxonomy (NCBI): domain Eukaryota; kingdom Viridiplantae; phylum Streptophyta; class Magnoliopsida; order Fabales; family Fabaceae; genus Biancaea; species Biancaea sappan. Next base: position 3,815,976 of record CM073493.1, read on the forward strand.
CAACAAGGTGTATATAAATGCGCTGACCAACACATCTGGCCACGACCTTACTTGAACAGCATCTGTTCTATAGGATCGTACATTTGTATCCTTGATTTTTAAGGAGACAGGGACATCAAGCTTCGTGGATGACTCTTGACCAGGTGACCAGAGCGTAATTATTGGCTGAGCCTTTCACGGGATGGTCTCCTGTTTGTCTGACAAGCTTCTTCACATTTTTAATGCAAATTCTTTTGTAGTATGTTATGACTTTAACGACTTCACATGAAATGAGGAAATTGGTTCAAGCATGCATATATGTTTACTCATTTAGCCATACATTAAAGCAAGCAGCCATTTCGAATGTCATTGTATCTAGGCAGGCTTTGAATCAGAGTGACAAAACAACATTATTGACCTTGATTACTCTGTTGGAAAAATTGAGGAAATTATCAGGAAAAACATAGTCTGAGTCGTGCTCTGGTTGACACTGTCCTTAACGAAAGATTGGTGGCTTTCCTCTCAGGATAAAACAGGCCCTTCTAGAATAAAACCCAGATCACAGAACAGCAGAGAAAAACAAAGTTGTGCAACCCAATATCACAAAGGTTAGGTTAGGGTTCTCAAAAACTAGAAGAGAATGAAGGATAAATATCTCAAAAAAAAGATAATTAATTTATAATTAAATATGAAAGGATAATTATAACAAATATGATCATGAGATAATGGAGATAGTGGGTAATGGTTAGTTATAAAGATAAAATTATAATTAAATTTAAAATAAGAGGATAATTATGTATAACAAACATAATTCTCACCATGTCAGATAAGTATGAAAATAATTAAATTATTTTTCTAAAATTATTTTCACAACAATTTAAAATATTCTTTTTGAAATACTCCATTTTTCACAACAATCCCCCACATATTTCAAAAAGATATTTTGAATAAAACAATGTTGTGGATTACACATATGGGTATAGATGCATCGAATATGGTGTCTTTTAGACTATGAACCATGTCTAGATAAATAAGATATAACTCACAGAGTCAGTGGTAAAGCATATAGTTTCTATGAACCAATAAACTCTTATTGTAAGTTAGAGATCTTACCAATCACATCACACCCCCACAATTTTTGCTGTTAACCCCGTTGTGTGCATTTTTGGCTATACGAGTACCTGGTGTTCATAAATGCTCAAGAGATTTCGTCAAGTGTATCTGCAATGAATACACCACCCTTAAGGGCTATGAAAATCATTAAGAGCTTCGCTCAACCTCTCAATCAATGCATTTTAGTACTTTCATACTTACACCATAGGAAAAGAACTAAAATATTAGTACTAGCAAAATTAACAAATGACTTGTTATTACCCATATAAACTTTCTTCATGGGGTCTCCAATCACAAAGGTTGGGTTACCTTCACTATTAATTTCAATCGGCTTAAGTCTATTTCCCCTCGATATGTGAAGGACTTATTTCCTTCCTACATCCATATCTAGTCAAAGAATTAGCCAAATTCACTTTTGGCCTCACATAACTGATTAGTATATCTTATTTCATCTCTTAGTAGCTACTAAATAACTTTGTGTCATAAATACAAATATCTGCTCTTAGCATTGAAAGTTTTACTCTTTACAATGGTTATTGCCACTTGGCAATCTCATTACATAGACACAAACATCATTAGGCTCATACCCAAAGGGTAAATTTGCTAAGAAGTTTGTCAACCACTTAGTCTCATTTTCAGCCAATTCTAATTTTAGAGTAAATCTATAAATTTGTATGACTGTTCCCTCAAAAATATCGTCTCACAACTAAGGGTGAGGTTTAACTATTAGTAAATTTTTTTTTCTTATTTGAATTCAGAGATTCAGTTAACATCATCGTATTTTTCTAATACAACAAGAAATCCACTTTATATAATATCATAATTCATGATACCTCTTATCTCCTTTCATTAACATTGTGTATCTAGACAATCATCTGATATACAATAAATAATATGCCAGGTTAGGTGAAGCTCATCTAAAGTAGACTCAATTCTTTTTTTCTTAATTGAGTGTTAAAATCATAAGAGATATTCACATAGTTTGTCATAAAATTGATAAAGGTTATCACCTTTATTTCTTATGATTTCAACCTTCAAGTCACACTTACTTCACCAACGTCTTTCTTAAACATGTTATCAAATATCTAAACTAGATATTGATATCTTTTCACACTTTAAACTACTTTTCACTAAGTACAATTTTTCACATGACTTTATAAAGCCCACAATAGTAAAAATAAAATATAAATAAATAAATTATACTAACCGATTTTGTTTTAATTCTTTTGACCATTCACCAAAACTTGAAATGTAAAATTAAAAACAAATTCACAAAGTGAAAATTTATATTTTACATAGCTTTAGAAAGCTCACAATAATATGGCCATAAAACTTATATTTTAAAAAAGCTCCCAATAATATAACTATAAAATTTTATTGTAGAATTTCAAAAAATTTCACATGCACAATTTTCATCATTTAAAAAGTTGAATATTCACAATAGTTATGTCAATAGAAACTTATGAGATATCCTCAATATTCAAATATATTAAACCCATAAAATTTCTATTAAACCACAATAACATTAATTATTGACCAAAACATTTTTACAAAAATTTTTATAGTTTTATAACAACATACTTACAAATCTTACACTTGTTGTTATAAAAGAAATACCCAAAAATCTTTTCATAGAGCACAATATAAGCTTGAAAAATACCCCCACACTTTTAAATATTTTTAGAATTTGAAGGAGTATAATACCACATCTTGTATGTACTTAATTTAGTACATAATTAACTAATATAAAGTCTCAAAATTATTATAGGTGGATATCCAACACACAATATATATGCACAAATATATTCATCCACTATATAATAATATTATATAAGAAAATAATTACACATGATCATTTTGGAACTTCTCAATCTCAAAATTTTTGTGACCAATAACTATCATTATTGCACCTTTTTGCACAATAAAAATATTGTAAGAAATTAGCATTCGTAAATGCTTACTCCAATTCTTACTTATGGCATATCAATATCTCAATGAGATGGCATTGTTAATTTCCAAATTGACCCAAAATTTTATATGCCAATGTTCACAAGTTTGGTCACAAACCCACCAAAAATTTGGTTCCAAAATGATAAATGTGATTTATAATATTGTTTAACAACAATAACACTGAATAATTTAGGTGAAAACATTTTGAATTTGTAAAATCTATAACCTCCACATTGATGGTTATAGTGTCATTTTCAAGAAATTCACAGTTTTCTTTTCACCTAAAATATTATTCTTATAAAGCCTTTTAAAAAATCACATATAAAATCACAATTTTCATATATGTGAAATTACTCAAGGCTCATAATTTTTATTTGTATATGTATATATTTTCTCAAATATTTTACAAATATATATATACACCTCACGGTCTCAATAATGAGGAAAGACAACCAAACAGGATAACATGCTTACCTATATATATCTTAGGTGATTCTCACAACGTGTAGAAATCTAAAATGATGAAAGCATTGTGGACAACTATTCATTACAATTCCAAAGGAAGGAAGCCTATCTCTTAGCTTAATCAGATACCACATATTATATATATATATATATATATGTGTGTGTGTGTGTGAGTGTGTGTGTGTGTGTGTGTGTGTGTGTGTGTGTGTGTGTGTGTGTGTGTGTGTGTGTGTGTGTGTGTATGTATGTATAATTTTTTTTCTTCATCATCACAAAACAATGTTTTAGATTATCCCAAAACATCAGATGAATTCTAAAAGCTACCGCTCAAACAAATATATGTCAAAATATCAAGCAGATACCAGACATAATTTAAAGTGGACTGTTCAGAACCTCAAGAAAGATTATATCTATTTAGAACTTCAAACAATTTTCAGAATAAAACATGAACCACTATATAATTATTTAGAACTGTAACCCAATTCCAAAAAATTAAAATACTTCAATCTCATTTCATTAAAGATTCCTTTTTTGAACAGTATGTGATTAAGCAAGCAAAGAATGTATCTTTCAACTAACGCACAGTAAAGTCAGCATGAATGAGTTAGTCATCTTTCATGGCTGGCTCACGATATATGCTACACCAAAGTTTCCTTTTCCTGATAAACAGATACTGGAAAATGTTAAGTTGGTCTGACTTAGTCTGGGTTCTAAGTAATGTTTTGATTTAGGGAAAAATGCAGAAAGTTACCTTACATCAGTAGTTACTAGTTAGTAGATCATATCTGATGGGATGGCTATCTTTATGCATTGTCTTTTGCATACCAACACTTCAACTCATAATCTTATATTTTGTTAAACACCACGAGTGTGATTTGATTGCCACGTCTTTTGTTCATGCTTATAATAACTGCAATATATTAAATTATCTATCATGCAGCATTCAGTGAGATTCACAAATAATAATAACAAAGTTAAATTGTCAAGGACCATGAAATAATGATTAGAATATTGGCTTGTCCTCATAAACAAGGTTGCTCATTGCAACTATGGCTTATAAAACTAGAACAAATCACTATATGTAGATGGACAAAAAATTTGGTATGATTAATTTATTTATTTCAATTTGACTTGAATAATTGAACCTCATGTGGGACTATCAATCGTTTTCAATTATTTTCTCATCATCTTTTGTCTCTGTAATGGGAGGGGGAAATCAGAGAAGGTTATATTACAGTTTGTTTTTTTTTTCTTTTTTGAACTCTGTTCAACTTTTGTTTTTGTTTTACTGTATACCTTGTATTGAAAAAGGATTTAAGGAAAAAATAGATCTTTCTGATTCTTTAACATAGAGAGAAAATAGAGAACTGAGAAGTGGAAGGCTAGAAAGATGTATGGTAAAGTATCTATTATTTGATCATCAGATAATAAATATTCAGTAACAGAACAATATGTAATTCATGTACAACTGTGAGACACCCATGGGGAAAATTTCAATTTGGGTGTCAAAATTATCCTATAGATTTCCCTTTTTTTTTTCTTCTGACTAATGGTTGAAGATATTGAGCAAGCAAACTCTGGTTCTAATCAATTGCCTTGAGAGGCTCTCAATTCCTACTTCTAGAACATCAATGCACATATCCAGATTTTCCAAATGGGTTTGGAAATTCTCCTTACATGAATGCTTGAGACTGATGAGAGACTTCAAACCTGCATCCACCTTTTGATATTCACCTGTGTCTGATTCTTCAGAATCACAAGCTATTCTCTTTGGCTGAATCAGCTTGGAGATCACCGACCATTTTCTCTGCTTCAGTTATCCTGTTGGGTTGTAGATGAACAACAAGAAAGACTCCAATGAGCTCACAGTGACTACTTCTGCTTCTTTCAAGATGCTAATAATGGATAAAGTCTCATTGTCCTTGTTAGTGGAAGAATCTCCCAAGATTCCTTTCAAATTTACCATGGCCTTTTTTATAGCCTTCTTCATCTTCTTCCTAGAAGCCAAGTAATTTCCACCCTCAATTGTGAATCTAGCAGATTCATCCCTTCTTCTCCTCCTAAGAATGGACCGAAATTCCTTAATGCTTTCCTTTGATTGCAGTAGGCAATCTTTAACTATACTGGGGATATCCAAGATAACAAGAGACCCTTCTAGTAGTCTGCCAACCAATTTTTCACTGCATCATCATGCTAAGTCTTTTTGGGAGGTTGACAATTAGAGCAACTTATTAGTACAGTCATGCAAATCCTGCAAGCCACAGAGTTTTTGATTTTTAGAAGAAGAAGAATCAAATTTAGAAGACTTCAATTTGTTTAGATGTTCCTCAAATTGTGACACAAGGGGGTGAGGTGCAGAGGGAAAGCTGTTGGATCGAATATGCATAGAGCTCTTTGTGTTACTTTCTGTGGCTGCCATTTTCTCTTATCAGAGAATTGAATTCTAGGATATGAGTTCTAATGGTTGGCTTCTGCTGCATATACATACATACTTGCATACATATATATATATATATATAGCAATAGAAATGAGGCAGACAAAAAGAATAATTTTCTTATTCACTGTCACTCATTGCTTCCCACTCACCAAGCTTCCCAACTCATCCCTCAATTTTTTTAACTTGGGAATCACATAAATTCATCTGCCATATATGGGATTCCTTGGCAGTGTCTCTTGCATCTTAACAACTTTCATGTTTAAAATCTCAAGACGATGAACAACAATAGGGCAAGCCTCTAGCATAAGCATCTGTATGGAATTGTGTCCCGGGAAGAAGAAGCGACATCATTTTAATAATACTATGTCACCATCTAGCCCGCAAACTTGTCTGCCAACAATAGGATACACTTTATTAGGTAATTGTATTAATGATTGATTGTGAGAAAAATCTTTTCAACTTCATATCTCAGTGGTTGCCCATATCTGGATGGCAATTTTTATATCCATTATCAATGGACATTTAAAATTTTAGTTGAATGAAGAAATTTCTGTACCTTTCTCAACAACGTAATAAATAATGGATGACCATTTATTATTATTATTATTATTTTATAGTAATATATCCCATTTTGTTTTTTTTTGCATTGTATTTTAATTTTATTCTGTTTCAAAAGAAGCTGGAGGAGTACTTGTAATACCATAAGGTAAGGATTCGGCATAGCCATTAAAATGAGGAAAAACTAAAAATGAGACAATTCCCACCATTGTTTACTTAATTCTAAACTTTAATTTTCATATTTTACTTCCTTATAAAAAAAATTGAATTTTTTGGAACCTATTAAACTAAATGGGATATTCAATTCATAGTTTAGTCATTTGTGTTCAAAATGTCATGTGATAAGGTACAAGGCAGCATCATAATAACAGAACTTATGAGTGCTATTCATTTCATCAAAACACATTGAACAAGTTTTTCATGTGCAATTGCATCTGAGAAATTAAAACCTATGTTGTTTACAAAATTTTGATGCCTCTACAATTTTCAACTAATGATTGAGGATGTTGAGAAGGGAAACTCTGATTCTGATTAAATGCCGAAAAAGAAATTCAAGCCCTTCTTCGAGCTCATGAATCGTAGGCTCCAATTTTTTCATCTGGTTTTGCAGATCACTGATTTTCCTAGATTTTCTTGTCATCTGAAACACAAAGGAGTGCAATTCAGCATCAATTTTTGCAAATTCATTATCATCGAAACCGGTTTCTTGTGTGCAAGAAGCTACCATTTTGCTCTGCATTATCCGCGAAACCAATCTCCACCTTCCTTGTTTGGTTTATGTTGATCCAGACATGAATCTCAGAAGTGACTCAAATACAAAAAGTGTCACCACTTCACCTTCTATTACAATCTAACCAATCCCATGGTTTCACAATCTTTTGTGTAGCTGCCCTTAACTGCACCACAGGTCAAATTCTCCAAAGCCTTCAAGACAACTTTCTTCACTACCTTCCTAGAGGCCCAGAACTTCTTAGCCTCCACCATAACCTCCACTTCTCCTCCTCTTCTTCTTTGTCTGATAATTGATTGAAGCTCCTGGATGCTTCTTTCATGTGAAGCAGAGCATTTTTGGTGGACGTGCATGCATCTAGGAGCCTCAAAGACCTATCCAAGAGCTCATCTACATATTTCTCTTGATATTCCTTTGTAAGTGCTTCTTGCACTGTACTGAGTTGAACTAATTTTTCGATGCAGCCGTGCAGATCCAGAAGGCCACTTAGTTTCAAACTGAGCAATGAAGAAGAAGTGACATGATCATTTGATCCTAATGTGGCCAAGTGGTCATTACACTGCAGAATGAGAGAGTGTGGTTTTGAAGGCAGACTGTTAGATCTAGCATGGTTATGGGGTTTTTGGTTCAAAGGAGAGTCTGCCATTTTTCCTGGAGAGAAAATGAATGACACTGAGTTTGAATGTGTTAAAATTGAATGACCAGTTGATCTTTTAAAGGCATAGGAATAGGACAGGCGTGTACCATTAAGTACCAACTAATGTAGATTGAGTTAGATGTCGTCAAAGATATGTTACTAATATGTTTTCTCAACATAATCTTGACCACTCATACTTCTATCATACACGCACACACATAAATATTAGTTGTTTTCTTTTCTCATTCTTCTATTATCATATTTGGCCTATATTTTCTTTCAGATGCAAAGTATATTTTGCAAATACAACCCCACGAGGGACATTGGCATAACTTTATTTGTCTCATCTGATGCATTAATATCTTATCTTTTGCATAGAATTATTTCATGAGAAATTATTAGCTAGACCTAGTTTAATTTACATAAATTGAATTTATTTGAAAATCTTTCTGATTCTTAAAGAAATTAAATCTAAGTGTCTTGTCTCTTGTTAGTTGTGTCTTTTTTTTTTGGTCGAATTGTTAGTGGTGTTAAAATGGAACAAAACCTGCAAATTGGCACATTTAGCTCGTTGAACTGATGGGCCTGGATAAAAAAAGATTACTTGTTTAAAATTGGGTTGCCCCATGGATCAACTTGTGAAAAGTTGAGAGAGAGATGCTATTTTGAAACCACTTAAAAGTGGTACAATTGGCTTTTATTCATAATATATGTGATGAAGTGTAAGAAAAAATATAAAGCCAAGAGGAGGGTTTAGATAATATATGAAATTATTTAATATTGGTACTAGGCATGACATATGAAATTGTATAGTTTATGATATTATATTTATTTCTATACATAGTTAAATGTAAATAATTGTTATTTATATTACAATAATAATATGTTAAGTAATTATTTTGTGGTAGTTGGTTGAATTTATTTGATAAAATAAATTAAACTTAATTTTAAAAAAAAAATTCACATGCAGACCGACCCATCTAGTAAACCAGGCGAATATGTTCTTTTGAAAAAATGAGTTCATTTATCAGGAAGTCGTATCTTTTATTGTTTTGGGAAGTCAGGGTGAGGCTTACATGAACTTCACTTGTTTTATTCCAATCAAACAGTACTCAAGAAGCCTAGTATTTATTAGTGGCCCGTTATTTATCCCACTATCTCCTACTCAAATTATCACTCGTATTCTCTTGTCTATCAATGATATATATATATATATATATATATATATATTCATTTATATATGCATACTACTATAGTTTGTGACTGTATTAATGTATTACAGGCATTGTTGTGTTGTCCATTAGGATGAAGAAATACAGCACAAGTAAACTGTACATGGATTTTCTTGTCCTCATATTAGAATGAGGTTCATTGTATTCAGCTTTTGAAATTTGAGTCCATGACTTATAATGGAGAGCAATAATATATTTTGATAATTGATGAAAGAGTAAATTACTAATTTGGTTTTCAAAGATTATAGTTGTCTTTATTTAGTTCCTAAAAATCAAACACTCCTTTGTGGTTGTTTTAATTTCATCCCTCTTTTTGTCAAAATAATTTTTAGCAATGAAAAATTTAATTTGTGGCAATAAAAGATTTTATAATTTAGCAATAAGAATGATCAAATTCGGACAAATATAATCTTTTTTGGATTAAATTGAGACCCTTGATATTTCAAAAACCAAATTGAACCAATTATAGTGAGATAATAATTGCCAAGACTTCGAATAGAAAATTCAAAATACTTATCTCTGGAATTTTAATTTTTTAAGTACGTAGAAACTAATTATAAGTTATTTATTACATTTTGTATGTGTCCTAAAAGTAACATAATAATACTGATCTTTTCCCCCTCGTGTGTCATACTCAAATCATTCATAAATTGATTCCTGATTGCTTGGGAAATTAGGATTTTGACATACCAAAGGTATATTTAATTTTATTCAGATTCTATCAATTAGGAAGGTAATAGTTTCCAAGACTTATGTGATAATTGAAATATTTCTTTGCCAGAAAATATATTTTAAGCTTTTGATTGTAATTATAATTGAATCATGAAAAAAGTACTTTTTTATCTATAATGTTTACCTTGAGTTTCAATTTCGTCCTTCATGGTTGTTTTTTTGTTTTGATTTTGCCCCTTAGGTTAACGTCGTTAGTAAAGTTGAGGGAAATTTCTAATGTATCAATGACATGTAAATTCTTTCATATAACACATCTTACATTTAACTATTAACTTGGGATGAATGAGAGAAATGAAATACTTTTAGGGTGAAATTAAAGCTTAGTAAAATGTTTAAGACAAAATTAAAACTAAAATAAATTAATATGACACTTTAGTAGTGGAAAGATCATATAGATAAATATATGTCAACATTTTCCATAAGTTATGTTAATGATGTTAGCCTTAGAGACAAAACCAAATTAAAAAAGAAACATGAGGAGTGAAATCGGCAAAGAAAATTATTAGAGACGAAATTAAAATTCGAGATAAACGTTAGGAACCAACCACTAGAGACAAAATTGACACTCGAGAAAGACGTTAGGATCCAAAAATATAGTTTCTGCCTTGAATAATTTGTAATAGAGCTGACCTCTGCTATGCAGTTTATAGACAGCAAAGGAAAGCAATACTGAACTATTTAAGATATGATATCTTGAGAGATAGGATATCGATTCAAATTGCCTTCTAATAATTATTTTCTAATCCTCCTCCTTCGTCCTTCATTTCTTTTTCTCCTTTTTTCCCCCATGAAATAAACTTCACCAAGAGATAAGATTATACAGAGAAGCTGTTTAGAATTATTACAATGGTAGGAGGATTAAAAGAAACAATAAAATGTTATTATAAGAGGGGTTTTCTCCTTTTTCAACTTGAGTAGGCTCATAAGACTGTTCTAGCGATGAAATAAAAACGTAATTTCTATTTGGCCTTCCCTTTAATTTAACTTATTTTAGGGGTGAAAATTTGGGGAAAATTGTTAAGGAAACTAAAGAATGAGATGTGAAGAATAATAGTAAATGAGAGGGGAAAAAAAAAGAAAGAAAGAAAAGAAAGAAGTCACATAAGATCAAGTAGCTATAATTTGTTTTTTGTTTTTTGTCTGTAACTGAACCAGATTTATTCACATTTATGTATAATTGTGACTCTCATGGATAGAAAATTTTGTGTCCATGCTATTTTCAGATAGATTTTCTGTAATTAGTGGTTGAACAAAGTCAGAAGAGAAATTGTGGCTCTAATTAGTTGCCTTGAGAGATTCTCAACTCCTACTTCTAGATCCTCAATACACATCTTCAAATTTTCCCAATGAGTTTTGGAGTCTAGAGCTGTCAAATGGATCAACCTAATCTATTCAAATTGGCCTGTCTTTTAACAAGTTAGAATTATGCTGGCCCGACTCACTAGGTGCGACTTGGTAGACCAAACGGGTCAGCTTGCTAGTCCGCACTTTCTTTTTTTGTAAAAAAAAAGTTGCTTTTTCTTATAATAAAAAATAATAAAGAATAGTTCATTTTCTTAAAAAAAGAGAGAAAGATATGGATTTGGAGATTTGGGAAAAAGAAAAGCTAAAAATGGAATTATACCTTCTCTTATTTTTTTAATTATTCTTTTTTTTTTCTTTAGTGTTATATTTTTTCATTAATTAGGATCAAATGATTATATAAATTTAATATGGAATTATTTTCAAATGATGTTTCTTATTCCATTTGTTTTATTCAACTTGACATATAATATTAATAATTAATATATATAATAACATATTAAAACTAGGTTATCTGTGGGTTAGGTAGGCTAGGTCAATTAGGCCAAAATCTAATGAGCTCACCAAGGACTGACCTATGTTATATGATATGGGGGCAATTGCCCCCACAAAGAAATTTTTTTAAAATTAATATATTTAGTATTTTTTTGCTTCTACAAAAGTTTAGATGTTGCTCCCACATGATAAATTATGATAACTTATTTTATTAAAAGTACTACACCGTACCCAATAAGTTTTTTTGGAATTGAATTTCAAAATTAGTTGTATCCTACTAGGCACTACCCAATAAATTTATATCTAATGTATTTTATATCATTTTTTTATGATAACCTATATATAATATTTTTTTAATAAAAATATTTATAGACTATTTCTTGACCCCATTAAATAAAATTTCTAAAATTTGTCCCTGAGCTCTCAGTGATTGCTTCTGCTTCTTAATTGATGCTAATAATGGAAAAAGTCTCATTGTCCTTGTTTGTGGAAGAATCGCTCAAGATTCCTGTCAAATTTTCCATGGCCCTTTTTATAGCCTTCCCACCCTCTCTTCCTCTCATATTTTTTCTTTTTGTTGTCAAAGTGAGTCTTAGGGCAAAAGTTGACTGGTTTTTTAATATGCTAAAAATAATTATAGTTACATCTACTTGGCAATGTTTGGACTAGCATCCTTTTTTGTGAGTGTTTGAGATTAAGAAGTAGCAAAGTAATTATTTATGTGCTTAGTCTAACTGTATTGGAATTTTAAGTTCTTTTTCAGGAAAATATAGATTTAATATTATGCTTTTTGAAGAAAGCAAAAAACATATCTAAAAAAATATCAATATTGAAAATCCTGTTACAGAAACCATGTAGGTCCAGCAAATTCAATGGTTAAACCAATCATCAAATAATTGGTCTACATAATAAATTCAAGTTTGCAATTAGTTTATGGCAAATTAGTTGGGCCTACTGTTAAATTGATAAATCAATATGAACAGAAGTAATTCAAAGTGAATAAAAGAAATTTTTCTTTTTGTAGACAGTTTATTTATATTTTTTTCACATAAAGTAATAACAATTTTTCAACAATTAAATATATTAGTGAAAATTTTACATAATCATATTGAAGTTAAAAGAAAATTATATATATTGAATTGTAAAAGAATATTTAAGTCAACTTTTATATTTTATCATTTATATATTAAATTTGTTACTATTAATGTACTTAGTAAACAAATTATATTGAAATCCACACAATATATAACATACAATAGCAAAGCTTCACTGATATCACTTTCTTTCAAGAGACTAATAATTGGTTAATTAATACCTTGCTTTATTCTTATACGAGCCACCAACACATGCAAGATACAAATTATACAATAACCTTTAAGTGCAAATGAAAATAAAGGACAACATCATACACATATATAAGACACAAATTCCTTCAAGAAGTTTAATATTCGATGAGCTGTCCAAGTGTAATGGTTTCAAGGTTCACTAAATAATGTTTTGCCCCAACAAGTTCTGCGGATACTTGACTCATGGTTGGACGTGAAGATGGATTTTTGTTTAAGCAAGCAAATGCTAGTTTGGCAGTCAACATCACTTCTTTAAGAATCGGGTTGGAGGGTTGAGGGAGTCGCTGATCCAACACATCCTTTAATCGCAAATCATAGGTTGTTGAAGACTTTGTCAAAGAATCAATAAGCTCTCCTGGATGCTTCCCCATGAGGATTTCGAAAGTAAGAACTCCAAAGCTATAAACATCACATTTCTCATTCACTTGCATAGTGAAAGCAATCTCTGCACCACATTAAAATAAGAGAGTAGTCATATTGGAAATAAAGTTTTAACAAATTTTTGGTAATATGGAGCAATTTAAAGTGTAGTATTTTCTAAAGTACAAAACAAAAAGGGCCTAACCTGGAGCAGCATAGCCTAAGGTTCCTGCAAATGAGGTCATGTTGTTTGAGTCAAACTTGAGAAACTTGGCTATTCCAAAGTCAATTATGTGGGCTTCTTGATATTTTGAGTCTAAAAGAATATTCTTGCTTGATATGTCACGATGAACTATAGCATGTGAGCATCCATGGTGCATATGGAATAATGCATTAACCACACCTTTAATAATGTTCACCCTCCTATTCCAATCAAGTGTAATTGCTTGTTCATCATTTTTCAATATTGTATCTAAATTACCACCTTCTAAGAACTCATAAATCAAGAACAAGAGCTGTGGATTTGAAAAATATCCAAATAGCTTCACAATGTTGCGATGTTTGATTTCTGTCAAGGCTTGAATCTCACTTTTAAATGCCTTGATGCTAGAGGATTCTATTGTATTTGAATGCGAATGAAGTTTCTTGATAGCAAAAAACTGACCTATAACCAACTCAGCCTTGTACACACTTCCTTGTCCTCCTACCCCAATGAGATATTTGTCATTGAAATTCTCTGTGGCCTCAATAACTTTTTCATACACACTTTCCCCATCAAAACCCCATATGGAGAAAAGGCTTAGTGTTTGTCCTTCTCTGTCTTGGCCTTTTTCTTTCTTTGAGTTTCGAAGAATTAGAATACTTGAAACTCCAAGCACTACTAGCATTAGTGTACCCAAAGAAGTGAGTAACATCAATAGCTTGTGTTTTTTGTTTTGATGACCATGTGTGTAATTGCTAAATTTATTGCAAGAATTTAAGCCAATAACATTACCACACAAACCTTTATTATTCCTCAATGCTTCAAATGTAATGTTTCGAAAGGCTGAAATATTGGGAAGAGAGCCCTCCAATTGGTTGTATGATATGTCAACTGATAACAAGCTTAACATACCATCAAAGCTTGGGACAACAACGCCAGAGAGATTATTATGCGAGAGATTCAACAATGTCAAGCTTTTCAAATTTCCAAGTGTTGTTGGTATCCTTCCATTCAACAAATTGTAACAAAGATCAAGTTGTTGAAGAGCTTGTAATTGACCAAACTCAATGGGAATGCTATCCTTAATGTTGTTAAAGCTCAAATTCATGAGCCATAAATTGCGAAATTGTCCAAGCTCTTTTGGGATTGAGCCATTGAAATGATTTGCTGCCAATTCCAATTTTTGAAGTTGATTCAATTATCCTATTTCTACGGGAATCTTGCCTGAAAGTTGATTATTGCTCAGAAAGAGTTCAATCATCATGGTTAACTTACCTAGCTCCTTTGGAATTCCTCCAGATAAATAATTTGAAGAGAGATCTAACCGTTGCAATTGGATTGCCTCTCCTATTTCTGGTGGTATGCCACCAGAAAGATTATTATTGGAAATCATGAGGCTTGTGAGATTATGACACTTGCCCCACTTTGAAGAAAGGCGACCATACAATTTATTGTCACTTAGGTCGATATAGTTCAAATTTGGGCACACGTCAAAACTGTTAGTCATATTTCCAACCAAGTGGTTACCATCAAGCCTAAGCCTGATTAGAGTGGAGCAATTCTTTAAACTTCTTGGAATTGGACCGGTGAAATGGTTCCTATCTACGCAAAAACGTGTTAGTGATCCACCAAGGCAAATATCTTGTGGCAAGGGGCCGATGAAATCGTTTATTCCTAGTTGTAAGCTGACCAAGCGAGTAAGGTTATTCATTTCTAATGGAATACTGCCATTGAATTTGTTCATGAGAAGTTCTAGGTCTGTAAGTTGCGTCAAGTTTCCTATAGTGGTAGGAACAGGTCCAGAGAGATTATTATTTGCAAGTCTAAGTTCTTTCAAATTGGCCAACTTTCCAAGGGTGGTAGGAATAGAACCTGAGAGACTGTTGTCAAAGAGATGAAGCTGTTGTAACTTGGTAAGGTTTCCAATTGAAGAAGGAATGAAACCAGAAAGGAAAAGATTATACCCAAGAATGAGATTTTCTAAATTGATCAAGTTTCCAATGGAGGCGGGAATGGATCCAAGGACAGTTTTTTTATCAAGGAAAAGTGTTCGTAAGTTGATCAAGTTTCCAATTGTTGCAGGAATGGGACTTGAAAGGGAATTATTGCCAAGACTTAAAAATGTTAGATTCCTCAAGTTTCCAATTTCCTCAGGAATTTCTCCAATAAGATAACACGCACCAATATTAAGATAGCTGAGAGTGCTTAATGCCCATATTTCTTGAGGTATGAAACCAGTAAATTGGTTAGAGTACATGTCCAATATAAAAATAGTTGACAAGTTACCAATTTGGGGAGGAATAGCTCCAGAAAACTGGTTGTAACTTATATCTAAGACATGGAGGTTAGGGAAGGATGAAAAGTTGAGAGCCTGAAGTGTACCTTTCATACCCAAACTCGTAAGATTGACCATGGAAACAGACATGGATTCATCACATGTGACTCCTTTCCACTGTACTTTGCAAGGACTAGTACCGTAATTCCAAGAAGACAAAGTCACTTGGCTTTGATTATCAAGGCTTGCTTTCCACTTCAACAGAGCATTTGCTTCACCATCTTTTGCAGCAGTAACAACAGCAGCTGATACAAAAGAAGCAACATGAGAAGGAGAGAGCATTACAGAGACACAAAAGAATATTAAGAGATTCCGCCACAATGCCATGATTTGACTACTGTGAGAATTTGTGCTTATGGATAGATAGCAACAAGGTGATGCTTTTATACTAACGTAAATGTATGGAAATAGAATTAGGTATTGCAGGTTTTAAAGTTATTAATTATTATCAGTAAAAAAATTAGAAATAATGTTTGATAAAATTATTGTAAGTTTAGACTGCGTTTAAAAGTGTAATTGACAATATAATATTTGTTATTGATATTCAGAAGTTTTGTGTAAACAACATATCATAATTGGAATATATTTAAAAAAAATTATCAAGTTTGGAGTTAATTATGAACAATAATTAAATTAAAATAAGATATTTTTATGATAAAAATTGATCAGTAAATTATGTGTCAAATTGATATATTTGATATATTTTAAACTGTAATGATAATTTGTATTTTGGCGACAAATAAATAAAAAATATATGGTAAGAAACTAATAAGTATATAAAAATTATATAAAAATAAGTATATAAAAAAGCATAATAAACTTATAATGAGAATATATATATATATATATATATATATATATATATATATGTTTGTGTGGGTGTGTGTGTGTGTGTGTGTATGTATATGAAATTTAGTTGAAATATCTAAAATTTATAATAGTCACAGTTACTTTTAAAAATGTTTTTATAGATGATTAATTAATCTATTATTATTGATTCTCTAATAATTATTTAACGAACAAGAAAAAAAATAAAAAAATAAATTTTAAATTTGCAGAGAGCGAAGAGGGAGAACTAAATGGTGAAGGGTAGTCTTGTAAATTCGAAACTTTTCCATTGCAGACCCGCTTTTTCCAGTGCTAGATGAGAGGGAAAAATCGTACATGATGTAGTGAAAGTTAAAACAGCATCAAATGGAATGCTTCCATTCTGTCGAAATTGTCCAACCAAACAAGGATACCGTGAACACTAATGGAAGGTAGTCTTCAATTCTATCCGGATGATCTCAACCAAACACACTGTAATAGCGCATGACCCAAACAAACTTTTTCTTTTCTTGCATGTCGTCTTCTTTTTTTTTTTTTTTAAGTGAAATGGAAGATATTTCCACATCTTTTCTTTTTAGATATTTAAGAAGCCATCTTTCCTTGCTTTCAAGACTATGCCATGTGTGACGTATTCATATCAAAATAATTAAATATACGTATTTGTCACATCATTCATGAACTTTCAGTCAGTGTTACTGTACACATCTGATGCCATGACGTGTATAAGCTGGCTTGTTCCGAGTCACTTTTTCTTCATCATATTCTATTTTGATTTTAAACGATTTCGTCCCCACATTTGAATGCCAGATCTATCCAAATGAATTGTTTGATGTCTCACAAATAATTTTTTTAATAAAAACAATAGGTGTAATTGTTGAATTTTTATTATCATATTTTAAAGAATTTCATTTTATATATTTTATTTTCATTGAAATATTTATTAATAAAAACATAAGATATTGCATTGTGCATAGAACTGAACTGAATGAGTTAGTTTAATTGAAAAATTGATGAATCAGTTCGATTTGAATCAGTAAACTGATGAGTATTTGAACCAGTAAAAAGTCGATAGAACCAATAAAACCGATAAAACTGATCACTTCAAATAGTTTAACCGACTCTTTTTTTTTCTAATTTTTAAATTTTTTATTTTTTAATTCTTATTAAATATTATTATGTATTTTTAAGAAATTTTCAAAATTTTAAATTATGAAGAGAAGATTTAGGATTGATATAAATAAATTTTAAAATTCTATTTACTCCAAAAATAAGTTTTTTATAGCGTCTTTGCATACTTTTAAAATTCTAAGCCAGTCAATTTTGCAATTTCTTTCTTGTCCAGTTTTTTTATTTTTTTTATTTTCTTTGATGCTTGGACAATTGTGATTTATGTGTCGTTTGAAGTTGATGTAAGTCTGATTTTAATTTGTTTTATGTGGACTGTATAGTGAAAAATAGAATATTTTAAAAAAATATTTATAAATAATGTGAAAATAATTTTAAAAAATTTAATTATTTTCATATTTATATAATATAATAATATTATCCTAGTTATAATTTTCATACTTATCTGTTTTGAAATTATTTGTTTTAAACTCAAGGGTTTTGATAGTTATGTGTGTCTTTTCAAGCATACGTGTCTGATTTTAATTTGTAGAATGTGGATTGAGGGCAATTATTTTCTAACACGTAATAGATGAACAGACAAGCCACTTTTAATTGGACGATAATTTACATTTTTTTTAAAGTTCTAAAATTGGAAAATTTTGCACTATTAAGAGAACAATGACAACACAATAAATCAAATATTAGAATTTAACATAAAAATAAATAATCAATGAAATTATTAATATAGTGGTAATTTTATAATTTTTATTATTAAACTGCCTTTTTGCATCCGGATTTGTAACTAAATTATTAATAGTGACTAAATTATTAATTTTATAATAAATGTTTTACAATGAAAGAATTTGTGGTGGAAGAGTTATTAATTTCATCACAACCGATTTTGTGATGTAAAGTATAATACTTATTTTTTTTTTCTGCAGCGTATATTATCATACTAAAATCACCTAAAACAAAGAAAATTTTGAATGCATGGAATTATGTCGAAATAGTCAGTGTTTAAAGTCTTCTACCCCAAAGAAGAGGCAATTAATTTTAGAAAAGGAGACTTTATTTACTGACTTGATTATTTACTGACTTGACATAAAATATGGAAATTAATTTTCCCTTGCTATCCATATAATTGAAAAACATGAAATAATATTTGACTTAGAAAAGGAGGTTAATCCCTGTCATAAAATAATTAATAATAATATTTAAAGAATAGAATGTACTTTATTCCCTTCTTTAAAATTATATATGTTGGAACTAAGATAGGGATTAAAAATTGAGAATATTGGGAAGAATTATACATGTTAAGACTTTGGCAAGTAAATCACATCGTATAAGTAGTATATGTAATAAAGCAATGGATGAGTAATGTTTTGAAGATTAATAATAGTAGTGTCATAACAGTTCAAATCCTATTGGTCGGCCTGTGATCATTTATAAAAAAAATAAGTTTAAAAAATAAGTTTAAATAAATTGACCTGTTTAAATTTTTATTTTTCATTCTTTACAAAAAAAAAACTATTCAATATAAATAAGAAACTTTATTATTTTTTATATTTTATAACATTATATTCAATAAATAAATAATTTTGATTATGAAAATTTTTATAATTTTTTAAAAATAAAAATAAGAGATTGCGAGCTAACCCGCTTAAATTTGCAATTTAAAATGGGCGGTATTGGAATTGGTGAGAGCATTACAGAGACACAAAAGAATATTAAGAGATTCCGCCACAATGCCACGATTTGACTGACTGCTGTGAGAATTTGTGCTCATGGATGGATAGAATTAAGGTAGAATGAGTGAGTATATAGAAATAGCAACAAGGTGATGCTTTTATAGTAATGTAAGTGCATCGAAATAGAATTAAGTATTACTGGTTTTAATAATCTTAGAAATATCTAAGTCAATGTAATCAATGAATAAAATTGATTTTCCACTACATTTTGTGCGGATTTACTTCAAAGCGATGACAATATACAGTTATTTTAATTTAATTAGAAGTGTTGAATTTAAATTTTTAAAAATACACCTTCATTAAAATTTGGTAAAAAGAAGCTTACTATTCATTATAATTTTATCTGACTTAAATATAATTAATTACCACATGTAATTTAATATTCGAACATTAAATAGTTGTTTAAAAAAAAAAGCCATGGCAATAAATTGCGTCCACATTAAGTTGTTGTATTCACAGTGGCCACATCGATGGAATCCAATGTACTCAAATTAATGGCTTCATTCATTGACGTAGAAGAAAAAATGATTTTTCATCCCATTAATTAACTATTTGAAAAGTGTGTGTGTGTATATATATAATATGACTTAAAAGTTAAAACATTGTTAGGTGCAAAAGTTACATTTAGTGGTGATTAGAAACTGCTACACTACATATTAAAAAGATTTTTAGATTTTAGCAGTGTTTTTTGTTTTTTTGAGTGAATTCCACTTACTCAAGTACTGTTAATAGTTTGTGGCCTGGCTTATTGCAATTAATTTTGTATAGACTCAAATGACTTATTTATTTACTTAGAAAAAATGAATAAATTTTCGCGGAACATACATATTAACTAATTGATTACAGCTCAAATAATCAATGTTTTAAGTCTTCTACCCCAAAGAAGACGCAATGGCTTGTAATTTGATATGTTTTCTTTGTCGTTGTTTTTCAAATTCGAAATTATTCTATTTCCTTTGTTTTTCCTTTTTAGATATTTATATGCGCAAAAGATTTTATTCATTGACTTGACTTAAAAGTATGGAAATTAATTTTTCCTTGATATATATATATATATATATATATATATATATATATATATATATATATATATATAATTGAAAAGCATAAAATAATATTTGCCTTAGAAAAGGAGATTATTCCCTTTCGTAAAATAATTAATAATGATATTTAAAGAATCGAATGTACTTTATTCTCTACGTTAAAATTATATATTTTTTTAAAGTCTTGCATGTCCTTGGCCGGAAAATAGCTTAAATTCTTTTTAACGAAAATGTAATTTTTATATTTAATAATTAAAATTAATATAGAATCTATTTACACTAGCAATTAATTTTGTCTAAATTTAAGTTTCGTCTAGTCGTTTTCACTGTTTGTATCGTAGAAGCTTGTGAATTCAATTGATTTGATTTATATATTGATAACATGATAAGTCAATGTCTATCTAGTTTTTCTAATCGAGTGTAGGACTTTGTTTGGCGTATGGTACCAAGCAAGCGTCTTGATCCTACATGTCTACCTCAAAGCGATGGCAATAAATTGTGTTGACGTCAATAGAGTGCCGGCATCAATACGATGTACTCAAATTAATGGCTTCATTCATTTATTTAGAAGGAAAAATGATTTCTCACCCATTAATTAACTATTTGAAAAGAGTGTGTGTATATATTGATGTGTATATGTGTATATATTGATGTGTATATGTGTATATATCTATATATATATATATATGTGTGTGTGTGTGTGTGTGTGTGTCTATTAACTATGACTTAGAAGTTAAAACAATGTTCGGTGCAAAAGTTATATTTAGTGGTGGTTAGAAACTGCTACAATGTATATTAAAAAGATTTTTAGATTTTAGCAGTTTTTTTTTTTAGTGAATTCCATTTTTACTCAAATACAGTTAATGAACATACATATTAACCACTATGTCATTGTGTTTTTTTGCTTGTTTTCAAAATAGTTATTTTTTAAAAATAAATAAAAGATGTTTTAATTTTTCCTATTTAAAGTTTAGAAAAATTGTTCTAAAATATATCTTTCTAATACTTAATAAATTTTAGGGAAAATACATTTTATCCTTATAAAATTTGCTCTATAAAATACATTTTACCCTCATGAAATTTGCCTTATAAAATACATTTTACTCTCATGAAGTTTGCTTTATGTGCAGAAAATCTCTATCAAATTTAAAACTAATCAAAAGACCCATATGAACTTTCATATTATGCCAAAAACCACTTGTCGATTAGTTGACTGTCAGTTGACGGTCAATGCTGACATGGACATTGAAGTGTCACGTCAGTAGATGATTCATGTACCACATCAGCCCTCTTTTACTCATTCATTGTATCCAATAGAAGTGTGATATGTGACATATGTTTAACTTTGAAGAAAAATTAAAGTAACACATGTACAATATGATTCGAATTTGGGTTTCAATAAGAGAGTGAAAAGCATTCCACCATCTAGCCACTAATGCACATTCAACATATATTTTTAAAATTTAATATATATAAAAACTTTCGTTATTGTATTCGAAATTCAAAACAATAACAAATTTTATAATATGAAAATGTGCTATTATTTTACATAACTCATTTTAAATTATATAAAAATTAAAAAATTTTAATAACAAATCTTATAATATAAATTAAATTATTATTTATACTTAATGAAAATAAAATTTATATTAAAAAATAATTATAAAAATATACCATACATATTAAAATTTTTTTTTCATATAAGATTTGAAAATTATATTTTTAATAATAATTAATTTTTAATATAATTTAAAATGATTTGACATTATAATATAAAATTTTAATATAAGTATAATATCAAATCTTATATTAAAAAATAATTTTAATATGTACAGTATATTTTTATAATTATTTTCCTTAATAAAAATAAAATTTGTATTATAAGATTTGTTATTAAAAATTTTTAATTTTTATATCATTTAAAATGAGTTATATAAAATAATAGCACATTTTCATATTATAGGATTTGTTATTGTTTTATAAGATATAATAATTAGTGTATATTATTTGAATTTTGAATACAATAATAGAGGTTTCTATATATATTAAATTTGGCAAATATATGTTGAATGTGTGTCAGTTGCTATATAGTGGATAGCTCTTCTTTTTTAATCCAAGCCCAAGTTAGAACTCTGTTGTGCATGCATTACTTTGATTATTTTTAAAGCTATGTATATGTCACATGTCGTAATTATATTTGATACGGTGATTAAGTGGAAGAGGGCTGATGTGACATATAAATCATCTGTTGACGTGGCACTTTAGTGTATATGTCAGCATTGACCATCAATTGACTAACGGTCAACTAATCGGCAGATAATTTTTGATGCAATATAAAAATTCATAAGGGTCTTTTGCTTAGTTTTAAACTTAACTAGAGTTTTATACACATAAAACAAATTTATGAGGATAAAATACATTTTTTCCTAAATTTTATGTTTTTTATATTCAACATCAAAAATCATTTTTAGTCTTTTACCCAAGACCAAAGGCTATAGTTTGTGGCCTGACTTATAGCAATTAATTTTGAATAGACTCAAATAACTTATTTATTTACTTAGAAAAAAGGAATAAATTTTCATCAAACATACATATTAACTATTTGATTACAATTCAAGAGTCTGCGCTACAAAAGCATAATAAATAAATTTTAATAATAATATGTGCTACAAAAGCAGTATAAAACTAAAACAAATCAAAAAATTTATTTTTAAAAAAATGTATGAATATTGAATAACACTCTAATAATATTGAAAAATGTATTCTCTATTATTATTGCTTTTTAGATGTTTAAGAAGTCATCTTTCCTCGCTTTCAAGACTACTTCATGTGTGACAGATTCATATCAAAATAATTAAATATGCGTAGTTGTCACATCATTCAAAACTTTCTATTTTGATTTCAAACCATTTCGTCCCCACATCTAGGGATTGGAGTCCCTCCAATATTCAAAAATATTAAATTCTGTAATATTTTTACTTAGATCATTAGATTAAAATTATAGATGGTTTATATTATGTAAAAAATATTAGAAAGAGTAAATTAAATAAATTCAAAAGTTTAAAGGGATCAATTTAAATTCAAAACAAAATATATTCTAGAACAAGTGACTTAAATAAAATTAAATATAATCTTAAATCAAACAAAAGACAAAAAGAAAAATCTTAAATAAGGGCCTAGGTGAATAGACTATTTATTAGGTAAATGCGATATGGATCATTGAATTGCATAGATCTTGATAGAAATGGCTAGCACCCAAGAGGGGGGGTGAATTGGGTTTTAAAAAAAATTGCGAAGACTTGATGGAAGTTTAAGAAGTTTTAAAAACAATGCCAAGCTTTTTATGAAAGTAAAATAAGTATGATCAAGATGAATAAATATAGAGTACAATTAATCAAAAATAATTAAAGAGATGAATGAATATAAAATGCAAGAAAGTAAAGAACATGTAAATAATTAAAGAGCAAGGGAAGAGAAAATCAAACAACGAGATTTATACTGGTTCGGCTTAAACCAAGCCTACATCCAGTCCTCAAGATAACTTCTTGAGTGTTTCACTATAGACCACAAGTTTATGCAATTGGGCACTTGTAAGCCACTACAACATAGAGATCTTTTCTTCCTCAAGGGTGTCTCTCCCCCTTACAATGTGTTTTCTCTCAAACACTAACTCAAGGAACCAATCCTTGAGCAACTAAATTTGAAGGCTTAAGGAAAATAATGGTGGACACTCTCAAAGTGTAGATAACGCAAAAATTAAGCTCAGAATATTTCTCTAGCAATTTAGAGAAAATGAAACTCAAGATAATATGAGAAATGAACAATTGAAGCTTGATGCAAATGGTGTTGTGAAGTCCCCTTTATATAGTGAAACCTTGCTGCTACAGTGACTGCTTTAGTCAAAATTGCTACAGTAAGCTTCATCATCATTTTTCAACCTTTCTACAACAACCAAAAAACTTTATCATACTTTTTCAACAATCAAAATTCTTTTTCAAAAGTGGTACAGTAAAAGATATTCTTTTTCAAATTATATTACAACACCCAATAAACTTTATCATACTTTTTCAACAATCAAATTTCTTTTTCAAAAGTGCTACAGTAAAAGATATTCTTTTTCAAATTACATTACAACACCCAATAAACTTTATCAAAAATCAATTTATATTACTATATATAAATATATAAAGCATTAAATATATTTGGGCCAAGAAAAATTGAATCATGCATTTGGGCCAATAAGATTAAATCATACATTTGGGCCAAGAAAATTAAATCATACTATTTGGGCTAAGAAAGATTAAATCATACATTGGGCCAAGAAGATTAAATCATACATTGGGCCAAGAAGATTAAATCATACTATAATTCTCACATATTTGTCATCATCAAAACTTATAGCATAATACATTAGGGCTAACAATCTCCCCCTTTTTGATGATGACAAATCACCAAAGAAAAATATGTTACAATGTAATAATCATTATACAATATAAACAAATTTTTCTTTCCATATCCTTCTCCCCCTATTTGACATCAACAAAAAGGTATAAGGAAGGCAATATATAAAGGCTAAAGCATATTCCTTCTTTAAGCAAGAATATCATATGACGTCATGGGGTAAAATTTCATCAAAACTTATCATTGATATGCCAAAAATATATAATTAAGGAAAACATTGCATCTCAGATAAAGTGACCTTAAAGATATAGAGGATTTAATTATAGGTTAGGCTCCCCCTCAATCAATGCATATTAAACAAATGTAATTTTCAAGATGTATTCATATATGTATCTTGAGGATGAGCACCTGCAAAAATTTTGACAACCACTCCGATGCTTAAGTTAGTAATGTAAATCAAAGATTAAAGGAAAGATTTAAAAATTATGCAATAAAAAAAATAATTTTTAAAGTTCATTTGGATTTGCCATCCCAAGTTCTCTCCTAATAAAGTTGAATCTGTCTTCAGCAAGAGGCTTCGTGAAAATGTCAGCTAACTGAAAATCCGTTTGCACAAATTCAAGAGAGACATCTTTCTTTTGAACATGATCTCTTATAAAATGATGTCTTATTTCAATATGTTTGGTTCTTGAGTGCATGACAGGATTTTTAGATAAACATATGGCACTTGTGTTATCACATCTAATAGGTATGTTTTTAAGAAATACACCAAGATCCTCTAGTTGTTGTTTCATCCACAAGATTTGGGCACAACAACTCCCAGCTGAAATGTATTCAGCTTCAGCTGTGGATAAAGCAACACTGTTTTGGTTTTTACTAAACCAAGAGACAAGAGAACTACCAAAGAATTGGCAAGTTCCACTTGTACTTTTTCTGTCTGTTTTGCTACCCGCAAAATCCGCATCAGAGTAGCCAATTAAAAAATTAGAGGATCCTTTAGGATACCATAAACCCATTTGAGATGTGCCAACCAAGTATCTAAAAATTCTTTTCACAGCCTTAAAATGAGATTCCTTGGGGTTAGTTTGAAATCGTGCACACATGCATACACTAAACATAATATCGGGTCTACTAGCGGTTAAGTACAGTAGAGAGCCAATCATACCTCTATATTTTGTCACATCAAATGGTTGACCTCTTTCATCCTTGTCCAAGTTTGTTGAGGTACTCATGGGAGTAGCAATTGGTTTTGCATTCTCCATGTCAAACTTTTTGAGCAACTCTTTTGCATACTTGGTTTGGCTAACAAATATTTCATTATCCATTTGTTTGATTTGGAGCCCAAGGAAGAAGTTGAGTTCTCCCATCATTGACATTTCAAACTCACCTTGCATGATCTTAGCAAACTCTTTACACAAACTTTCATTAGTAGCACCAAATATTATATCGTCAACATATATTTGCACTATAATTAAATCATGCTTTTTATTTTTGAAGAACAAGGTTGTATCGACCTTTCCTCTTGAAAATCCATTATTTAAAAGAAATGAACTCAATATCTCATACCAAGCTCTAGGAGCTTGTTTGAGACCATATAAAGCCTTTTTCAATTTAAAAACATCATTTGGCTTATCATGATTTTCAAAACCGGGAGGTTGTTCAACATAAACTTCCTCCATGATATAGCCATTTAGAAAGGCACTTTTCACATCCATTTGAAATAGTTTAAAATCATTTATGCATGCAAATGCCAATAACATTCTAATAGCTTCAAGTCTAGCTACGGGTGCAAAAGTTTCATCATAATCAATGCCTTCTTCTTGGTTGTAACCTTTTGCGACAAGTCTAGCCTTATTTCTAACCACTATTCCATTTTCATCAAGTTTGTTTCTAAAAACCCATTTTGTGTCAATTATTGGATGATCATTGGGTCTAGGAACTAATTCCCAAACTTGGTTTCTTTCAAATTGATTTAGTTCTTCTTGCATAGCTAAGATCCAATGTTCATCTATAATTGCATCATCAATATTTTTTGGTTCAACTTAAGAAAGGAAGGCTAAGTGGTTACAAACATTCCTAAGAGAATTTCGTGTTATTACCTTTTGAGAGGCATCTCCAATGATGAGCTCCTTAGGATGACTTTTTGCATACCTCCAATCCTTTGGAAGATCATCATTGTTTCTTGTTGGTTCCTCTTGTGGTTTCTCTTCTTCTTGTTGCTTTTCTTTTTCTTGAGGCTTCTCCTCTTCTTGTGGCAATTTAGCACCCTCATCATGATCATCATCATTTTTTGGTATTATTTCTTGCTTCTTCCTCATTTCATCATCTAATGAAAGGTCTTTGAAGTAATCTAACACTTCATGTTGATCATCACAATCTTTAAGGGAATTGTTAGATTCATCAAAAACAACATGCATAGATTCTTCAACAAGTAAAGTTCTTTTGTTATAGACTCTATATGCTTTACTAGTACTAGAATATCCAAGAAAAATGGCTTCATCGGCTTTGGCATCAAATTTTCCCAAATTATCTTTTCCATTGTTTAAAACAAAGCATTTGCAACCAAACACATGGAGATGAGAAATGTTGGGCTTTCTTCCTCTATATAGCTCATATGGGGTTTTATTTAAAATTGGCCTTATCAAGGCTCTATTCATTACATAACAAGCAGTATTAACTGCATCCGCCCAAAAATATTGAGGAAGTTTCCCTTCATTAAGCATAGCTCTAGCCATCTCCTCTAGAGTTCTATTTTTCCTCTCAACAACACCATTTTGTTGAGGAGTTCTAGGAGATGAGAAGGTATGCTCAATGCCATTTTCATCACAGAATTCCATAAAGTCATGGTTATCAAATTCTCCACCATGATCACTCCTAATCCTCACAATGGTCAAGCTTTGCTCTTTTTGAATAAACTTTGCAAGTTTTAGAAAAGATTTAAAAGCTTGATCTTTATGAGCTAGAAAGAGAGTCCATGTGTACCTTGAGTAGTCATCTACAACAACTAGTACATAGGAGTTACCTCCAAGGCTTTTTGTCCTAGATGGTCCTACAAGGTCCATATGAAGTAATTGCAAAGGCTTAGTTGTAGAAACAATATCCTTAGTCTTGAAAGAGCTTTTAACTTGCTTTGCCATTTGACAAGTACCGCAAAGCTTATCTTTTTCAAAATTAATTTTGGGTAAGCCAATTACAAGTTCTTTCTTGACTAGTTTATCCAAAAGATTCATACTAGCATGAGCTAGTCTTCTATGCCATAACCAACTTTCATTACTAACACTAATTAAACATGTAGAGTCTATAGAAGGATCTTCATCGAGATTTATAACGTAAACATTATTGATCCTTTGACCGACAATCTTAACTTGCTTATCATTAATATTTTCAACTATGCAACGATTTGAATCAAAAATCACTCTATTGCCTTTGTCACATAGTTGACTAATGCTAAGCAAATTATGATTGAGGCCTTCAACAAATAAGACATTTTCAATAGAAGTTAAGAAATTTTTACCCACTTTACCTATTCCCTTGATTAGACCTTTGTTATTTCCTCCAAAGGTCACTTTGCCTCCTCTTGGTGTCAAAGAGAGAAATTTTGATTGGTCGCCGGTCATGTGCTTTGAGCAACCACTATCTAAGTACCATTTTTCACTCTTTGTCTTGAGGCACACCTCTTCATCTTTTCTTGCCATAAGGCAAAGGTTGGCTTCTTCATTTTCTTCTTCATCGGATTCACTTTCTCCCCATACAGAAGAAATATATGCTTTCTTTTTCACTTTGTCATAGCTTTTCTTTCCTTCTTGCTTCTTGATGAATTGTGGACAATCCCATTTGATGTGTCCAACCTTTTTGCATTCATAACAAGTGGGACCTTCCTTGTTGCTATCTTGGTCTCTTCGCCATCTTCTTGTATTCTTCCTTTTTAGGAATTTACTAAATTTTTTGACCAAGAGACCAATGTCTTCATCATTGATTTCAAGTTCCTCTTCTCCCTCATCACTATCGATTTCCACCCTCTTGGAAGAAGATGATTTAAGGGAGAGAGTCTTCTTTTTCTTGGTTTCTTTCTCTTGCCTCATCTCTATTATTTTGGACTCATAGTTTTGGAGGTTCCCAAACAAGGCTGTGAGGGAATTCATTGACTCTCCTCTTACTTCTATAATCGCAGTCCTCTTTGCCTCCCACTCCGGGGTAAGACATCTTAGAATCTTGGTGGTTTGTGATTTTTCTGAATAAGAAACACCAAGAGCTTTCAAATGGTTAGTAATATGAGTGAATCTTAATTGCATTTCACTAATACTCTCATCACTTTTTATTTTGAAATTTTCATATTCATTGGTGAGAGTACTTATTTTTGACTCTTTGACTCCAAGAGTTCCTTCATGTGCAATTTCTAAAGTATCCCACATTTCTTTAGCACTTGCACAGCTAGAAACTCTAAAATATTCATCTTGGTTTAAAGCACTAACTATGATCATTTTTGCTTTGGCATTAAGATGGACAAGTTTCTTTTCGGTATCATTCCATTCACTTTTGGGTTTTGGAATAACATTCCCTTCAACCTCCTTAGTAGGAGTATAAGGACCTTTTTCCACAACATCCCAAAGATCAAGGTCTACCGCATCGAAAAACATTCTCATCTTAGACTTCCAATAAGTGTAATGGTTTCCATTAAAACCAGGGGGTTTTGTAAAGGAACTTCCTTCAGGTAAAACACAATCACCAAAGCCAGCCATATTTCAACTCTTAGACGATTAAGTCTTTGATCAAGAGCCCAAGCTCTGATACCAATTGATAGAAATGGCTAGCACCCAAGAGGGGGGGTGAATTGGGTTTTAAAAAAAATTGCGAAGACTTGATGGAAGTTTAAGAAGTTTTAAAAACAATGCCAAGCTTTTTATGAAAGTAAAATAAGTATGATCAAGATGAATAAATATAGAGTACAATTAATCAAAAACAATTAAAGAGATGAATGAATATAAAATGCAAGAAAGTAAAGAACATATAAATAATTAAAGAGCAAGGGAAGAGAAAATCAAACAGCGAGATTTATACTGGTTCGGCTTAAACCAAGCCTACATCCAGTCCTCAAGATAACTTCTTGAGTGTTTCACTATAGACCACAAGTTTATGCAATTGGGCACTTGTAAGCCACTACAACATAGAGATCTTTTCTTCCTCAAGGGTGTCTCTCCCCCTTACAATGTGTTTTCTCTCAAACACTAACTCAAGGAACCAATCCTTGAGCAACTAAATTTGAAGGCTTAAGGAAAATAATGGTGGACACTCTCAAAGTGTAGATAACGCAAAAATTAAGCTCAGAATATTTCTCTAGCAATTTAGAGAAAATGAAACTCAAGATAATATGAGAAATGAACAATTGAAGCTTGATGCAAATGGTGTTGTGAAGTCCCCTTTATATAGTGAAACCTTGCTGCTACAGTGACTGCTTTAGTCAAAATTACTACAGTAAGCTTCATCATCATTTTTCAACCTTTCTACAACAACCAAAAAACTTTATCATACTTTTTCAACAATCAAAATTCTTTTTCAAAAGCGCTACAGTAAAAGATATTCTTTTTCAAATTATATTACAACACCCAATAAACTTTATCATACTTTTTCAACAATCAAATTTCTTTTTCAAAAGTGCTACAGTAAAAGATATTCTTTTTCAAATTATATTACAACACCCAATAAACTTTATCATACTTTTTCAACAATCAAATTTCTTTTTCAAAAGTGCTACAGTAAAAGATATTCTTTTTCAAATTACATTACAACACCCAATAAACTTTATCAAAAATCAATTTATATTACTATATATAAATATATAAAGCATTAAATATATTTGGGCCAAGAAAAATTGAATCATGCATTTGGGCCAATAAGATTAAATCATACATTTGGGCCAAGAAAATTAAATCATACTATTTGGGCTAAGAAAGATTAAATCATACATTGGGCCAAGAAGATTAAATCATACATTGGGCCAAGAAGATTAAATCATACTATAATTCTCACATATTTGTCATCATCAAAACTTATAGTATAATACATTAGGGCTAACAGATCTAATGGCTTAGACTCTTCAATACTTTCTATGCAATTTGAACCGTCGGTGACTTCAATCTGACGGCCCAAATGAAAGTATTGAACAATCCAATACTTTTGAGATATTGGAGAGACCCTAAATCCCGAATGCGAAATCTATCCAAATGAATCGTTTAATATTTTCCCCTTATTATGCAAGTGATGATGGCTCACAAATAGTTTTTATAATTAAAAAATAAGTGTAATTGTCATATTTTTATTATCACATTTTAAAGAATTTCATTTTATATATTTTATTTTTATTTTTATGCAAGTGATCACCATCGCATGCTGGCACTGTTTAGAAAACCAAACCAAACTAGTCAATTTAATTGAAAATTTGGCGAACTAGATTAATTTGGACTAGTGAATCGGTGAGTATTTGAATTGATGAAAAATCGGTCAAACTAATAAAATCGGTCAAACTGACCAGTTTAAATGGTTCAACTAGTTCAATATTTTTTTGAAGTTTTAAATTTTTAAATTTTTTTAAGTTTTTATTGAATATTATTATATATTTTTAAATTTTTTTTAAAATTTAAGCTATTAATAGAAGATCCAGGATTGATATAAATATATATATATATATATATATGTGTGTGTGTGTGTGTGTGTGTGTGTGTGTGTGTGTATAGATATGTAACATGCATAGAATATTATATATTTTAAGTATTATAGGCTTGACTCCAGTTCTACCAACAATCCGATCATTAGCTTTTGAACCGGTGCCTCGACCAATTCAATAACTAATCCGATTTTCTAAACTTTGAGGTATTGTATATAACTCTAATTCTTCTTTACCAACAGATGTTCAAATTATATTTTTTGATCCCCTAACTATCCACTCTTTCCCCGCCAGTACTATTACTAGTGGTTTAACATGTATTAAATTAGTTTATGTAAGTTTTTGTTTTAATTTTAAATAATTTTTAAATATAAGTCAAATAATAATTTCTTATACTTTTAAAATAATTAAAAACAAATAGTGCTCCTTACATGTATTTAAAATTTTCATTAAAATACTAATAATTTTTTTAAAAAAAATTTTGATTTGTGGCAATAGAAGACAAGTAAGTTGAAACTAATATTTGTAATGATAGAATTTGTCAAATGAATTGAAAATCAAGGATATTACAATGTAAGACTTATAGGGGTGGGTGTGTTTCATTAGCAAATGTGGTGAGGTGCTCATTCAATTTCTATGAGTGTGAGCTACTTGGAAAAATTTCAACAACTCTTTCTCCAATGAGTTTTAATTCCATGTTATGAAGTAGATTGTTTACTAATGCTTTTAATTTAATTAACACTAACATTTACACGTGTATATATATACACACACACAAGAAACAACTATCAAGCTTGGCCAATAATCATGCTCTGGTCACCTGGTCATTAATCATCCATCAAGCTTGATGTCCCTGTCTCCTTATATACCATTGTGTTGCTCGTGTTGTGTCCGATGTGGAACTTAGGCTTCAGTTCAAGTAAGGTCATGTTGTTCGCGGTGCCGTCATCCACCGCACCGACACACAACCTTATTTCTGTGCCTCACAATTGT
This sequence comes from Biancaea sappan, assembly GCA_037074585.1. Taxonomy (NCBI): domain Eukaryota; kingdom Viridiplantae; phylum Streptophyta; class Magnoliopsida; order Fabales; family Fabaceae; genus Biancaea; species Biancaea sappan. The sequence continues at coordinate 3,848,631 of CM073493.1, forward strand.
ATAAAAATGTGATTAAATATATATATATATAAAAATTATAGCTACTTGATCTTCTATCAATTGAACACCACCATATACTATACTTGCAGACTCTTACATCTTCTATGGACACCACATTGTCAACACTTTGTAGGATCTAATTGTGAAGTCTTCAAGTGAAACATTGGACGGAGTTAAAAGAAACTCCTAAAACAAGACCAAGGAGAAGGCACATCACTATAAGTGTAGAATCGTATAAATATGGATTTAATTTTAAAAGTCTGTTGATTAAATTAAAAGCATTAGTAAACAATCTACTTCATAACATGAATAAAAACTCATTGGAGAAAGAGTTGTTGAAAATTTTCCAAGTAGCTCACACTCCCAGAAATTGAATGAGCACCTCACCACATTTGCGAATGAAACGCACCCACCCTTATAAGTCTTAGATTGTAATATCCTTGATTTTCAATTCATTTGACAAATTCTGTCATTACAAATATTAATTTCAACTTACTTGTCTTCTATTGCCACAAATCATTTTTTTTTACAATTATTAGTATTTTAATGAAAATTTTAAATACATGTGAGTGAGCAATATTTATTTTTAATTATTTTAGAAGTATAAAAAATTATTATTTGACTTCATATTTAAAAATTATTTAAAATTAAAACAAAAACTTACATAAACTAATTTAATACATGTTAAACCACAAGTAATAGTACTGGTGGGGAAAGAGTGGATGGTTAGTGGATCAAAAAATATAATTTGAACATCTGTTGGTAAAGAAGAAGAATTAGAGTTATATACAATACCTCAAAGTTTAAAAAATCGAATTAGTTATTGAACTGGTCGAGGTATCGATTCAAAAGCTAATGATCGGATTGTTGGTAGAACCGCAGTCAAACCTATAGTACTTAAAATATATTAAAATATTAAAATATATAATATATAATATTCTAGGCATGTTACATATCTATATATATATATATACACACATACATATATGTATATATTTATATCAATCCTAGATCTTCTATTAGTAGCTTAAATTTTTAAAATTTTTTTTTAAAAATATATAATAATATTTAGTAAAAATTTAAAAAAATAAAAAATTTAAAAATTTTAAAAAAATTGAACTAGTTGAACCATTTGAAATGGTCGATTTTACCGGTTTTATTGGTTCGGCCGGTTTTTCATCAGTTCAAATACTCACCGATTTACTAGTCCAAATTAAACTGATTCACTAATTTTTCAATTAAACTAACCAGTTTGGTTCGGTTTTCTACATAGTGCCATCGTGCGATGGCGATCACTTGCATAAAAATAAAAATAAAATGAAATTCTTTAAAATATTTCAATAAAAATACAATATATAAAAGGAAATTCTTTAAAATGTGATAATAAAAATACGACAATTACACCTATTTTTTAATTAAAAAAACTACTTGTGAGATATCATCACTTGCATAATAAGAGGAAAATATTAAACAATTCATTTGGATAGACTTCGCATTCAAATGTGGGATTTGGGGGTCTCTCCAATATCTCAAAAGTATTGGACTGTCTAATATTTTTATCTGGGTTGTCGGATTAAAATCACAGACAATCCATATTGCATAGAAAGCATTGGAGAGTCTAAGCCATTAGATCTATGTGATTCAATGGTCCATATCGTATTCACCTAGGTCCTTATTTAAGATTTTTTTTTTGTCTTTTGTTTGATTTAAAATCATATTTAACTTCATCTAGGTCACTTATTTCATAATATATTTCGTTTTAAATTTAAATTAATCTCTTGAAACTTTTAAATTTATTTAATTTAGTCCTTCTAATATTTTTTACACAATCTAAATCATCTATAATTTTAATCTAATTATCTAAGTAAAAATGTTAGAAAGTTCAATATTTTTAAATATTAGAGGGACTCCCATCCTCAAATGTGGGGACAAAATGGTATGAAATCAAAATAGAAAGTTTTGAATGATGTGACAAGTACGTATATTTAATTATTTTGATATGAATACGTCACAAACGGCGTAGTCTCAAGAGCAAGGAAAGATAGCTTATTAAATATCTAAAAAGCAATAATAATAGAAAATACATTTTTCAATACTATTAGAGTATTATTCAATATTCATACATTTTTTAAAAAATAAACTTTTTGATTTGTTTTACTTTTATACTGTTTTTGTAACACATATTATTATTGATATTTTTTACAAATTTAAAATTTATTTATTATGATTTTGTAACACAGACTCTTGAATTGTAATCAAACAATTAATGATATGACGAAATGGTTTGAAAACAAAATAGAAAATTTTGAATGATGTGACAAGTACGTATATTTAATTATTTTGATATGAATACGTCACACATGGTGTAGTCTCAAAAGCAAGGAAAGATAGCTTATTAAATATCTAAAAAGCAATAATAATAGAGAATACATTTTTCAATACTATTAGAGTATTATTCAATATTCATACACACATGGTGTAGTCTCAAAAGCAAGGAAAGATAGCTTATTAAATATCTAAAAAGCAATAATAATAGAGAATACATTTTTCAATACTATTAGAGTATTATTCAATATTCATACATTTTTAAAAAAATAAACTTTTCAATTTGTTTTACTTTTATACTGCTTTTGTAGCACATATTATTATTGATTTTTTTTACAAATTTAAAATTTATTTATTATGCTTTTGTATCAATTGTAATCAAACAATTAATATGTATGTTTGTTAAAATTTTATTCCTTTTTTCTAAATAAATAAATAAGTCATTTGAGTCTATTCAAAATTAATTGCAATAAGTCAGGCCACAAACTATTGGCTTTGGTCTTGGGCAAAAGACTTAAAATGATTTTTGATGCCGAATATAAAAATAAAAAAATTTATGAAAAAATATACTTTATCTTCATAAAGTTTATTTTATGTGTAGAAAATTTTAATTAAATTTAAAACTAAGTAAAAGACTCTTATAAATTTTCATATTGTGTTAAAAACTACATGTCAGTTAGTTGATCGTTAGTCAATTGACGGTCAATGTTAACATATACACTGAAGCACCACGTCAACAGATGATTTATATGTCACATCAGCTATCTTCCACTTAATCACCCTATCAAATAGAATTACGACACGTGACATATGCATAATTTTGAAGAAAAATCAAAGTAGTACATGTACAGTAAAATTCTAACTTGGGTTTGGATAAAAGAAGGAAGAACTATCCACTATATAGCAACTGACACACATTCAATATATATTTGTGATATTTAATATATATAGAAACCTCTATTATGATATCCAAAATTCAAAACAATATACACTAATTATTATATCTTATAAAGCAATAACAAATCTTATAATATGAAAATGTGCTATTATTTTACATAACTCATTTTAAATTATATAAAAATTAAAAATTTTTAATAGCAAATTTTATAATATAAATTTTATTTTTATTAAGTAAAACAATTATAAAAATATACTGTGCATATTAAAATTTTTTTTTAATGTAAGATTTGATATTATAATTTTTAGAAATAATTAAATTTCATACTATCAATTCTTATATTAAAATTTTATATTATAATATCAAATCATTTTAAATTATATTAAAAATTAATTATTATTAAAAATATATAATTTTCAAATCTTATATGAAAAAATAATTTTAATATGTATAGTATATTTTTATAATTATTTTTTAATATAAATTTTATTTTCATTAAGTATAAATAATAATTAAATTTATATTATAATATTTGTTATTAAATTTTTTTATTTTTTATATAATTTAAAATGAGTTATGTAAATTAATAGCATATCTTCTTATTATAAGATTTGTTATTTTTTTATAAGATATAATAATTGGTGTATATTGTTTTGAATTTTGAATATAATAACAGGGGTTTCTATATATATTAAATTTCAAAAATAAATGTTAAATATGCACTAGTGGTTAGATGGTGGAGAGTTCTTCACTTTTTTATTGAAACCCAAGTTTTAATCCTGTTGTGCATACGTTACTTTGATTTTTCTTCAAAGCTAAGCATGTCATCTAATTGACAGGTGGTTTTTGGCATAATATGAAAGTTCATATGAGTCTTTTGATTAATTTTAAATTTGATGGAAGTTTTCTGCACATAGAGCAAACTTCATAAGAGTAAAATATATTTTTCCCTAAAATTTATTAAGTATTAGAAAGATATATTTTAGAACAATTTTTTTAAAATTTTAAATAGGAAAAATTAAAACATCTTTGATCTATTTTTAAAATTAAAACATCTTTTATCTATTTTTAAAAAATAACTGTTTTGAAAACAAGCAAAAGAACACAGTGACATAGTGGTTAATATGTATGTTCATTAACTATTTGAGTAAAAATGGAATTCACTAAAAAAAAAAACTGCTAAAATCTCAAAATCTTTTTAATATACATTGTAGCAGTTTCTAACCACCACTAAACGTAACTTTTGCACCTAACAATGTTTTAACTTCTAAGGCATATTTAATACACACACACACACACACACACACACACACACACACACACACACACACACACATATATATATATATATATATATATATATAGATATATACACATATACACATCTATATATACACACACTCTTTTCAAATAGTTAATTAATTGGGTGAGAAATCATTTTTCCTTCTAAATAAATGAATGAAGCCATTAATTTGAGTACATCGTATTGATGCCGGTACTCTACATGATGTCAACACAATTTATTGTCATCGCTTTGAGGTAGACATGCAGGACCAGGTCGCTTGCTTGGTGCCATACGTCAAACTGAGTCCTACACTCAGATTAGAAAAAATTAGATAGACATTGACCTTTCATGTTAGCAATATATAAATTAAATCATTTGAATTTACAAGCTTCTACGGTACAAACACTGAAAACAACAAGACGAAACTTAAATTTAGACAAAATTAATTGCTAGTGTAAATAGATTCTATATTAATTTTAATTATTAATTATAAAAATTACATTTTCGTTAAAAAGAATTTAAGCTATTTTCCGGAAAACGACATGCAAGACTTAAAAAAAATATAATTTTAAAGTAGAGAATAAAGTACATTCGATTCTTTAAATATCATTATTAATTATTTTACGAAAGGGAATAATCTCCTTTTCTAAGGCAAATATTATTTTATGCTTTTCTATTATATGTATAGCAAGGAAATATTAATTTCTATATTTTTAAGTCAAATCAATGAATAAAGTCTTTTGCGTATGTAAATATCTAAAAAGGAAAAACGAAGGAAATGGAACAATTTCAAATTTGAAAAACAATGGCAACCTCACGACGTCCATTAGGGGAGAACTACAGTGAAAACAAATCAAATTACAAGTCATTGCCTCTTCTGGAAACGACCCACAAATCACAATGGTCCAAGCATCCAAACGCAAAACAAAGAGTCCAATTAATAAACAAATTAAGCAACTGAGTAAAATGCATTTATTCAATTAAAGGCACTAAATATAAACATAACTTTTAATTTACTCCAATATCCATACTTTTTTTTTTCGTCATCATAAAAGCATCTCACTTGCCATTTATAAACACTCGTTCTATCTTTATATCTATCCTTTCATGAACACAAATTTTCATAGTAGCCAAATCATGGTGTCCAAATCATGTTGGAAACTCTTATTCTTTTGTGTCTCTGTAATACTCTCTCCATCTCAAGTTGCTACCAAAGATGGTGAAGCAGATGCCCTGTTGAAGTGGAAAGCAAGCCTTGATAATCAAAGCCAAGCGACCTTGTCTTCTTGGAATTACGGTACTAGTCCTTGCAAAGGACACTGGAAAGGAGTCACATGTGATGAATCCATGTCTATTTCGATGATCAATCTTACAAGTTTGGGTATGAAAGGTACACTTCAGGCTCTCAACTTCTCATCCTTCCCTAACCTCCATGTTTTAGATATAAGTTATAACCAGTTTTATGGAGCTATTCCTCCCCAAATTGGTAACTTGTCAACTATTTTTTATTTGAGCATGTATTCTAACCAATTTACTGGTTTCATACCTCAAGAAATATGGGCATTAAGCACTCTCAACTTTCTTGATTTTGGTGTGTGTTATCTCACTGGGGAAATTCCTGAGGAAATTGGGAATTTGAGGAATCTAACATCTTTACGTCTTGGCGGTAATCACCTTTCAAGTCCCATTCCTACAACAATTGGAAACTTGACCAACTTACGAACACTTTTCCTTAATATCAATATTGTCTTTGGCTCCATTCCTGCCTCCATTGGAAACTTGCTCAATTTGGTTAATCTCATACTTGGATCAAATCAGCTTTCTGATTTCATTCCTTCTTCAATTGGAAACCTTACCAAGTTACAACTACTTCATCTCAATGACAATAGTCTCTCAGGTTCTATTCCTACCACCCTTGGAAAGTTGGCCAATTTGAAAGAACTTAGGCTTGCAAATAATAATCTCTCTGGACCTATTCCTACCACTGTAGGAAACTTGACGCAAATTACAGGCTTAGAACTTCTCATGAACAAATTCAATGGCAGCATTCCACCAGAAATGAATAACCTTACCAGCTTGGAAAACTTACAACTAGGACTGAATGATTTCATTGGCCACTTGCCACAAGAGATTTGCAGTGGTGGATCACTAACTCATTTTTCTGTAGACCGAAACCATTTCACTGGTCCAATTCCAAGAAGCTTGAAGAATTGCTCCACTCTAATCAGGCTTAGGCTTGATGGTAACCACTTGGTTGGAAATATAACTGACGCTCTCAGTGTATATCCATATTTGAATTTTATCAACCTAAGTGACAATCAATTTCATGGCCACCTTTCTTCAAAGTGGGGAAAATGCTATAATCTTACAAGCCTAGTGATTTCCAACAATAATCTTTCTGGTGGCATACCACCAGAAATAGGAGAGGCAATCAAATTGCAACGGGTTGACTTCTCTTCAAATTATTTAACAGGAGGAATTCCAAAAGAGCTAGGTAAGTTAACATTGATGAGTGAACTCTCTTTGAGCAATAATCAACTTTCAAGCAATGTTCCTGTAGAAATAGAATCATTAAATCAACTTCAAAAATTGGAGTTGGCAATAAACAATTTTAGTGGCTCAATCCCAAAAGAGCTTGGAAATTTTCGCAATTTATGGCTTATGAATTTGAGCTTTAACAACTTCAAGGATAGCATTCCAATTGAGTTTGGTCAATTACAAGCTCTTCAACAACTTGATCTTTGTCACAATTTGTTGAGTGGAAAGATACCAACAACACTTGGAAATTTGAAAAGCTTGATATTGTTGAATCTCTCGCATAATAATCTCTCTGGCACTATTGTCTCAAGCTTTGATGGTATGTCAAGCTTGTTATCAGTTGACATATCATACAACCAATTGGAGGGCTCCCTTCCCAATATTTCAGCCTTTCGAAACATTATATTTGAAGCATTGAAGAACAATAAAGGTTTGTGTGGTAATGTCATTGGCTTAAATTCTTGCAATAAACTTAGCAATTACCCACATGCTCATCAAAACAAAAAACACAAGCTATTGATATTACTCACTTCTTTGGGTACGCTAATGCTAGTAGTGCTTGGAGTTTCAAGTATTCTAATTCTTCGAAACTCAGAGAAAGCAAAAGGCCAAAACAGAGAAGGACAAACACAAAGCCTTTTCTCCATATGGGGTTTTGATAAGGAAATTGTGTATGAAAAAGTTATTGAGGCCACAGAGAATTTTAGTGACAAATATCTCATTGGGATGGGAGGACAAGGAAGTGTGTACAAGGCTGAGTTGGTTACAGGTCAGTTTTTCGCTGTCAAGAAACTTCATTCGCATTCAAATACAGTTGAATCCTCCAGTATCAAGGCATTTAAAAGTGAGATTCAAGCCTTGATAGAAATCAAACATCGCAACATTGTGAAGCTATTTGGATATTTTTCAAATCCACGACTCTTGTTCTTGGTTTATGAGTTCTTAGAAGGTGGCAACTTAGATACAATATTGAAAAATGATGAACAAGCAATTACACTTGACTGGAATAAGAGGGTGAACATTATTAAAGGTGTGGTCAATGCATTATTCCATATGCACCATGGATGTTCACATCCTATAGTTCATCGTGACATATCAAGCAAAAATGTTCTTTTAGACTCAGAATATCAAGAAGCCCACATAATTGACTTTGGAATAGCCAAGTTTCTTAATTTTGACTCAGACAACATGACCTCATTTGCAGGAACCTTAGGCTATGCTGCTCCAGGTTAGGCCCTTTTGTTTGTACTTTAGAAAATACTACACTTTAAAGTCCAAAATTTGTTAGAACTTTATTTCCAATATGACTACTCTCTTATTTTAATGTGGTGCAGAGATTGCTTTCACTATGCAAGTGAATGAGAAATGTGATGTTTATAGCTTTGGAGTTCTTACTTTGGAAATCCTCATGGGGAAGCATCCGGGAGAGCTTATTGATTCTTTGACGAAGTCTTCAACAACCTATAATTTGTCATTAAAAGATGTGTTGGACCAGCGACTTCCTCAACCCTCCAACCTAGTTCTTAAGGAAGTGATGTTGACTGCCAAACTAGTATTTGCTTGCTTGAACCAAAATCCATCTTCACGTCCAACGATGAGTCAAGTATCCGCGGAGCTTGCAAAGGCAAAACCTTTTGTAGGGAACTTTGAAACCATTACACTTGGACAGCTTATGGAATATTGAACTTCTTGGATGAATTTATGTGTCTTATATATGTGTATGAGGTTGTCCTTTGTTTTCGTTTAGACTTAAAGGTTATTGTATCATTTGTATCTTGCATGTGTTGGTGGCTTGTACAAGAATAGGTCTCTTGAAAGAAAGTGATATCAGTGAAGCTTTTGCTGTTGTATGTTATATATTGTGTGGATTTCAATATAATTTGTTCACTCAGTATATTAGTAGTAACAAATTTAATATAAAAAATGATAAAAAAAAAATAAAAGTCGTCTTAAATATTCTTTTACAATTCAATATATATAAATTTTTTTAACTTTAATTTGATTATAAAAAAATATTAATATTTATTTTTTAAAAAAATTATTATTACTTTATGTGAAAAAATATAAATAAACTATCTACAAAAAGAAATGTGTTTTTATTCACTTTGAATTACTTCTGTTCACATTGATTTATCAATTTAACAGTAGGCCCAACCAATTTTCCCTAATAAACTAATTGCAAACTTGAACTTATTATGTAGACCAATTATTTGATGATTGGTTTAACCATTGAATTTGCTGGACCTATGTGGTTTCTGTAACAGGATTTGCAATATTGATATATTTTAGATATGTTTCTTGCTTTCTTCCCAAAACATAATATTAAATCTATATTTTCCCGAAAACGAACTTAAAATTCCAATAGACTATTAGACTAATTAGAGCATAATTAAATAATTACTCTGCTACTTCTTAAACACTCACAAAAATAGATGCTAGTCCAAACATTACCAAGTAGATATAACTATAATTATTTTTAGTATATTTTTGGCTAAACATTTTTTTTACCATGTTTGCAAGATACATATATAATTTGCCATAAACTAATTGCAAACTTGAATTTATTATGCAGACCAATTATTTGATGATTGGTTAACCATTGAATTTGATGGACCTACATGGTTTCTGAGCAGAATTTACAATATTGATATATTTTAGATATGTTTGTTGCTTTCTTCAAAAAACATAATATTAAATCTATATATTCCTGAAAAAGAACTTAAAATTCCAATAGACTATTAAACTAATTAGAGCATAAATAATGACCGAGTAGATTACCGAGTAGATATGAGATATTTCTAAGTTGAAAGGCAAGGAGCCACGAAAACTAAATAATAGTGTCAAAAAGGTCTTCCTATTTATTACATTATGATTACGATCTACTTTTCATTCTTATGCCTGCTTGCATGGCCTACAAGCCACCTTTTCCTTTTTTTATTTAACTAATTAAATATAATAATTTAATAATTTTTTTATTAAAATCAATATTCAAAAAATTAGACCAGTTACTAAACCGACAAAAGCACCAGTTCAAAGGTTGATGATCGGACTATGGTCGAACTGAGGTTAAACTAATGGTACTTAAAATATATTAAAATATTAAAATACATAATTAATATATATATTACAGATATTAAAATATATAATATATAATATTAAAATATTTTAGACATATTATAGATATATATTTCTACTAATACTATATCTTCTCCTAATAGTTTAAAGTTTTGGAGATTTATTAAAAATATTTAATAATATTAAGTAAAAATTTAAAAAAATTCAAAAAATAAAAAAATACAAAAAAAAAATTAAACCGATTAAACTGATCAATTTTAATAATTCAACTGGTTTAAACACTTATTCATTAGTCTAACCGGACCAAAGCCCAATTCGAGAACTAGAAAGTCCATGTACGTACAAGTCAATTTACTTGTGCTGTATCTGTTCATTCTAAAGGACAGCAATACGCTCATACAGTCACAAACTATAATAGTGATATATGTATACATTGATAGACGAGAGAATGGGAGTGATCATTTGAGTAGGAGATTGTGGGATGAAAAGTTGGGCCACTAATAAATGGGTTCATTTTCAAGTCAAAAATATTTTTTTACGTTATTAATGTTTATAGTGAATTTTAATTTTAGTTATAATATTTTTTTTACTTCAGTTATATTTTATATGTTTTATTTTTATTTTAAATTTATTATTTTTACTAATATCGTATATTCTATTGACGAAAAATGTTAACTGGGTGGTTAGTGAAAATTATATATTTATAATAAAAATGAAATATGTAAGAAATAACTAATATAAAAAAATTTAGGAATGTAAAAAATATACGTATGAGTCTTACATGTTTCATTTTTGTTTCAAATCTATTATTTTTACTAACCAGTCGATCAACATTTTTTATTAGCAGAATAGACGACTTTAATAAAAAAAGATAAATTTGAAATGAAAATGAAACATATAAAACATAACTGATGCAAAAAAGAAATTAGGGGCTAAATTAAAACTTAATTTAAACATTAGGGATATAAAAAATATTTTTACCTTTTTTTCAAAGAACATATTGGCCTGCATACTTAATGGGCTAGTTTGCATGTGAATCTTTAATTTTTTCCTTAAATTTAATTTATTTTATCATATAAATTCAACCAACTACCACAAAATAACTAATTAACATGTTATTATTGTAATATAAATAACAATTATTTACTTTTAACTATGTATAGAAATAAATATCCTATCATAAACTATAAAATTTCCGATGCCATGCGTAGTACTAATATTAAATAGCTTCACATATTATCTAAACCCTCCTCTTGGCTTTATACTTTTTCCTACACTCCTATATATTGATAAGTAAAAGGCAATTGTACTTCTTTTAAGGAACCGACTCTCCTCCAGGTTTTGAAAGGAATATTATCCTCCATAATCATATTTGAACCGTTGGATGAGATCATTCAACGGTTTAGATTAATTTTTTTTAATTATATGATTAATTTTTAATAAATTCAATCTTATATTTTTTTAAATTAATCATGCAATTTTAAAAAAACGTAAGATTAATCTGAATTATTAGATGATCTCATCTAATGGTCTAAATCTAATCTTGGAGGGTACTGTTCCCTCCTGAAAGGGACTTGTTTCTCACTTTTAAGTGGTTTTAAAAGAGTGTCTTTCAATTTTTCACAAGTTGGCCCATGAGTCAACCCGCTTTTAAACGGGTCAATCTTTTTCAATCCAAGCTCGTCAGTTCTGCAAGCTAAATGTGCCAATTTGCAGGTTTTGTTCCATTTTGACACCAGTAGCTAGGACAAGACACTTAGACTTAATCTCTTTAAGAATTAGAAAGATTTTCAAATAAATTCAATGTATGTAAACTAGGCCTATCTAAAAGTTTCTCATGAAATAATTCTATGCAAAAGATAAGATATAGGTGCATCAGATGGGACACATAAAGCAATGCCAATGCCAATGTCCCTCGTGGGGTTGTTTTTGCAAAAGATACTTTGCACCAGAAAGAAAATATAGGCCAAATATGATAATAGAAGAATGAGAGAAGAAAACATCTAATATATATATATGTGTGTGTGTGTGTGTGTGTGTGTGTGTGTGTGTAATAGAAGTATGAGTTGTAAAGATTATGCTGAGAAAACATATCAGTAACATATCTTTTATAATATCTAACTCAATCTACATTAGTTGTGGTACTTCTTAATAACAGATTCTTATGTCTGTCCTATTCCTATGCCTTTAAAAGATCAACTGGTGATTCAATTTGAACACATTCAAACTCAGTATCATTCATTTTCTCTGGAGGAAAAATGGCAGATTCTCCTTTGAACCAGAAACCCCATAACCATGCTAAATCCAACAGTCTGCCTTCAACAAAACCACACTCTCTCATTCTGCAGTGCAATGATCACTCGGCCACATTAGGATCAAATGATGTCACTTCTTCTTCTTCAATTCTCAGTTTGAAGCTAAGTGACCTTCTAGATTTGCACTTCCGTCAAAGATGCTCTACTTCACATGAAAGAGTGCACGCGGGAGCTTCGTTTGATTATCAGACAAAGAAGAAGAGGAGAAGTGGAGGTTATGGTGGAGGCTAAGAAGGTAACACTCACATCTGAAGATGAAGATCTCTTGCAATCAACCATTATTACAATTAATTAATTCAGCACATCCTATTATTTGCAGACAAGATCCCATAAAGATGCTGCTTCCTCCAGTGGTTTGCCTGATTGTTGTTCGCGGATTTGAGATTTTAAATCTGTGATTTGTTAAGAAGATTTCATGTGATTCCCAAGTTATAAAATTGAGGGATGAGTTAGGAAGCTTGGTGAGTGGGAATCATTGAGTGAACAATGCTGTGGCAGCTCTAAGATCCAAATTAAGATACTATAATTGCCTGCTTACTTTGTGACATTTAACCAGAAAAATATTCTTTTTGTCTGCCTCATTTATGTGGCTATATATGCATCAGAAGCCAACCATTGGAACTCATCTCCTAGAATTCAGTTCTCTGATAAGAAAAAATGGCAGCCATAGAAAGTAACAGAAAAAAAGAATTAGACAAGAAAGAAATTTCAAAATTGACTGACTTAGAATTTTAAAAGTAAGCAAAGATAGTAAAGCCCCACTTAATTACGCCTTTTGGTTAAAAAAAATTCTCTTTTTCGAGTAAATTGCTATGAGGGAGGCACAAGACTTTTACATTGACTTGGATATTCCATCAATTTTTGTTCATTGCTTCAAATGATATTAATAAAAAATTTAGAATAAAATGTTTTCTTAAAAAAAATTAATTACATGTATCTCTCATTTTTATAAAAAAAAAATTACTTGTAATCAAATAAATTTTTTCCCTTTCTGTTACAAAGAAGGGACAAAGCTACGGGAAAGGGGAATGAAAAAAAGGCGAGGAGAGGATGGAACCCATAACCATCAAAATCCCTGGAGCATATGTCCTGAAGCAGTGTCACTTGAGTTTAGACTCTTGAGCTATAATCAAATAGTTGATATGTGCGTCTTGCGAAAATTTCTTAGCATTTCAATGACGATCTCCTTTCTCCCTAATTCGTCACTAAGGGGGTGTTTGGTAGCATTTCTGTCACGACTCGTTTTCTGGGCATATGACCGGCACAATGATAAATGTCCCATCACTGTAAGCCTTTTGATAAATTTTACCCATGAGTTAAATTATAAGTCATTATCTCTATATTATCAAAATAACCATTCCTTAATAAATACGAAGAAAATATATCAAAATTTTCTTATTTTAAATTCATAGAGATGATTTGCGTATAATAATAGATCATCAATATAAAATACATTATTGTACTAAAATACAAGCCAAATACCAAACCCCTGACCTAGATGTCTTAGACGGTTACAGAGCAACATAATCTATAACAAAAAAGGGGCCTACCCGACAGCGGGAAGGTTTAAAGTGATCTACTCCACTAGCGGATGTTCTTCGCTGGCAACCTTATCTGAACAAAAAAATTGTACAGAGAGTGTGAGTTTTTAAACTCAGTGAGCGAATCGGCCTCGCGTTAATAAAATTCAAATATATCACCAGTCATGCAAGTATATCCGAAGGCTCAAACTCAACCAATAGACATAGTTAGAAAATACATACTGGAAGATAAAAATTATCCAATTCAACAAACGTTACTAGTACTCATCAATGGCAATCTATCCCGGAGAGCGTACATAGGCCGGCTCACCAATTTTTTATTTTTCCGCCATGACGCACAACCTCATCCTCTTAGATAGGGCGCCTCACGGATCTGTTACCGATTCGCGCTATATCCCTACTGAGGGAATAGTTGTCTCCACACTCGTTGGTCAAGACACTCAATCACAATCAATAGCACAGTATTTTATATCATAATCAGAAGTACAATATAATATTTATCTATATAACAGGTATAGTATGTAACTATAAAAATCAAACTGTTTTTTAAAAGATTCAAACTTCACATCATCATGAAATACTTATTTTGTCTTATTCATACTTCTGGATTAATTATTTCCTTAGATTCGTCATTTTGAATCCAATTTACCCCTATGAATCTTGGAAGTGTCCTACGACATACTTTTCATCACTAGTAATGCTAAAACCCTATTAAAACGGGGTCGTTTCACTCACCTGAATTCCGTACGAGTATCGCTTCTCTAAGTCGTTACGGACAAGAGTACTCAGGTGAATTTCAGTGTTCCGCTACGGAGATTTTCATGAAAGATTAGAGAAAATAAGTTAGGATTATTTTCGTATAGGTACTGCTCATACATACGGTTATTGTTCATATATACGATACTATTCATACGTACAGTTACTATTCATACATATAGGTACTATTCATATGTACGGGTACAATTCATACCAGAAATAGAGAATACAATCTGTAAAAGAGTACACCAGGTAAGTTTCCATGAAAGAGTGGAGGGTCACAATGGACACACTTAAAAATCAAGTCTTTCCTTAGCCAGAACTTTCCTAGACATGTATTCTTCACAGTTCACACTCTATTCGGTAATCAGATAATCAAAATAACATATAGACAGCTAAGGATAGTTTTTCTGATGTGGAAGATCAGCCAAAACCGCAACCACAGAGCATACTTAAGAAAATAACTTCTAAAATTTGAAAGACATAAAAAGGGCATAGTATCCTTACCTAAGCAGAAAAGGAAAGGCTCAAAATCTCAGAGGCTTAGAGTCGGAGCAAGAGAAACTTAAGGAGAGAAGAAGAGAAGTTGAAGGTGTGAGTTTAGAAGTGAAATGAAATGGCCTATGTCACATAGCACAATTGTCATGAAATAAAATAATTTCTACATACTCTTATTTCTACCGATCATCATATACTCCCATATGAAAATTGATTGTTTATTATCCAAATAATATTGTAAATGGGACTTATATTGTACTTTGACTAGTAATATCAAATTAGTTGAGCAAGGTTATTCACTCACCTTGATGTTTGTCCAAGTTTACCTTGTTCCACACTAGAATTTGTGTAGGAAAATTTCCTAGTAAAATATATTACAAGGAAACATAAGAAAGGAAACAAAATCACGAAAATAAGCAAAATTTTCTGATTGCTATAGTGACGGTTTGCTACAGTACGGTTTGCTACAATAACGGTTCGCTACAGTAACGTTGACTGCTACAGTACTGTTGACTGCCGACACTACAGTACTGCTACAGTACTCGAAGAAAATTTTTCAGAATTTTTCCGAAATCTCTGGTCGCTACAGTAACTCAAATTTTTGCAGAAAAATCTTTCAAAAATTCATCCTTTCCTTTCTTGTTTCAAAACCAGAATTTCAACTCTTTTAACCGATTATAACTCAAATATAACTTCTAAAAGTACTAAGATTCATGAATTATCATCAAAATCTTCAAGAACAAAACCTACTCTAATCTTCTACATAAACTGAAATTTAAGAAAAATAATGAGATTAAAGCTTACTTTTAATCCTTACAAAGCTTTTGAACCGAACAGATAATCGAAATTCTGAAGATCAAGGAAAGGATTTGAGAAGAGGGTGAAGAAACGAGAGAAAGTGAATTTACTATTCACTTCAGCTGCTTCGATCGTGAGAAAAAAATAAGGGGGGTACTATTGAAACTTTATATTAAATATTTCTAATGGGTTATTCAATAACTCATGGGTATCCATAACCCAACATCCAAACCCATCCAGTCAATTTACAATAAATGGACTAATTGACCATTCTGAAACCACTTTTCCATGAATTTCACCATTCTTAGAATATATCCCACATTGTGCAAATATTTAGTCCAGTCATTTAACTCAATTTTCATAAATAATATTCAAAAAGAACAATTAAATATGAAAATTAAATATGACCAAAATAAATAACTAAAGTAACGTTGTAAAATTTTAAAATACTCTTAAGCGAATTATATTCTGAAATTAACGGGTATTACATTCTACCCCCCTTAAAAGAATTCGGTCCTCCGAATTAAAATCTTACCTCAAGTTTCAAATAAATGTGGATAGTTTTTCCACATCTCATCTTCTGCCTCCTACATAGCTTTCTCGCGAGAATGATTTCTCCAAAGAACCTTGACAGTAGAAATTTCTTTGGTACGCAATTTCTTGACTTTTCTATCAAGGATAGCTACTGGTACCTTTTCGTAGGTGAGAGTTTCATCAAAATGAACTTCTTGGGGTTGAATGACATGAGAAGGATCAGGAAGATACTTCCGTAGCATGGACACATGAAATATTGGATGAACTCCCTCTAGGTTGGAAGGTAGGTCTAGGCGATATGCCACATTACCCACTCTGTCTACAACCTCATATGGGCCAACATACCTCGGACTAAGCTTGCCTTTCTTCCCGAATCTCATTACTCCCTTCATAGGTGAGATTCGTAAGAAAACCATATCACCTATTGCAAATTCAATGTCACGTCGTCGGTTGTCCGCATAAGACTTCTGTCTACTC
This sequence comes from Biancaea sappan, assembly GCA_037074585.1. Lineage (NCBI taxonomy): Eukaryota > Viridiplantae > Streptophyta > Magnoliopsida > Fabales > Fabaceae > Biancaea > Biancaea sappan. The sequence continues at coordinate 3,865,671 of CM073493.1, forward strand.
TGAGCAGTTAACAACTTCTCTCTGATCAGTTTAACTTTATTTATATCTTCTTGTATCATCTCAGGTCCAAATATTTTGGTTTCACCAAGTTCAAACCAACCTATAGGAGATCGACACCGTCTCCCATATAAAGCCTCAAAAGGTGCCATTTGAATACTGGCTTGGTAACTGTTGTTATAAGCAAATTCAATAAGAGACAAATGATCTTCCCAACTTCCACTGAAATCCATCACACAAGCTCTTAGCATATCCTCTAAAGTCTGAATTGTCCTTTCGGACTGTCCATCAGTCTGAGGATGGAATGCTGTGCTAAGATTCACTTTGGTACCCAAAGCCTCTTGAAAGACTTTCCAGAACCGAGAAGTAAACTGAGGTCCTCGGTCTGATATAATGGATATTGGTACACCATGAAGTTTCACTATTTCTTTAACATAAAGTCGAGCAAGTTTTGCTACACTGAAAGTGGTATGAACAGGAAGAAAATATGTTGACTTAGTAAGTCAATCCACTATGACCCATATTGAGTCATTTTCTTTTGTTGACCGAGGTAAACCTACTACAAAATCCATAGTGATCCTTTCCCACTTCCACTCGGGAATATCTAATTTTTGCATTAAACCAGGTGGTCGTCGATGTTCAGCTTTAACTTGCTGACAAGTCAAACATCGAGCTACAAAGTCAGTCACATCTCGCTTCATGCCCTCCCATCAGTAAACTTGTTTCAAATCCTGATACTTTTCACAGCACCAGGATGTACAACATAGGGCGAACCATGAGCTTCCATTAAGATTTCATGTTTCAAAGATTCAATGTTGGGGACACAGAGTCTCCCATTAAACCATAAGACTCCTTCTTCATCTACCAAGAAACTTGGTGCTAGACCTTGCCTTGCCTTATCTCTGATTTTGACCATATCAATGTCATTTTCTAAAGTTACTTTTACTTTTTCAACAAGGGATGATCTTACTGTTAAATGAGCCAGAAATGTACCTGACTCAGTGATCTCGAAAAATACTCCATCAGCTTCCAATTCTTGTAGTTCATGTATTAGAGACCTCCTTATAATGGCAATGTGAGCTAAACTTCCCATAGACTTTCTACTTAGAGTATCAGCCACTACATTTGCTTTACTTGGATGGTAAAGGATGGTACAATCATAATCTTTCAGAAGTTCCATCCACCTTCGTTGCCTTAGATTGAGATCTCTCTGCTCAAAAATGTACTTAAGGCTTTTGTGATCTGTAAAAATTTGACAAGTCTCCTCATACAAGTAATGTCTCCAAATCTTTAGGGCAAACACTACAGCTGCCATTTCCAAATCATGAGTGGGGTAATTCAATTCATGCTTTTTAAGCTGACGTGAGCCATAAGCTATGACTTTACCATGTTGCATCAACACACATTCTAAGCCTATCTTTGAGGCATCACAGAATACAGAGTAACCCCCTGGTCCTGATGGTAGGATTAAGACTGGTGCAGAAGTTAAACACTCTTTCAATTAGGTGAAACTTTGCTCACATGAATCATCCCAAATGTATTTAACATTCTTTCGGGTTAACTTATTTAATGGGAGAGCTGTCTTAGAGAAATCTTTGACAAAGCGACGGTAATACCCTGCTAAGCTAAGAAAACTACGTACTTCAGACACAGTTGTTGGTCTAGGCCATTGTTTTACTGCTTCAATTTTACTTGGATCTACATGAATACCTTCTTGGGAAATAACATGTCCCAAAAATGTTACATGACTCATCCAGAATTCACATTTTGAGAGCTTTGCGTACAACTGATGCTCTCTCAAAGTCTGAAGCACTATTCTCAAATGTTCAGTATGCTCTTCATGACTCTTTGAATACACCAAAATATCATCAATAAATACAATTACAAACTTATCAAGGAATAATTTGAACACTCTGTTCATTAAATCCATAAATGCTGCTGGTGCATTTGTCAATCTAAAAGACATCACAAGAAACTCATAATGTCCATACCGTGTACGAAAAGCAGTGTTAGGTATATCATCACTCTTAATTCGTAACTGATGATATCCAGACCTTAGATCAATGTTTGAGAAGTATTTTGCTCCTTGAAGCTTCATCAAACAAATCATCTATCATTGGTAAAGGATACTTATTCTTCACTGTGACTTTATTCAGCTGACGATAATCTATACATAATCTCATAGAACCATCTTTCTTTTTCACAAAAAGAACAGGAGCACCCCAAGGTGAAAAACTTGGGCGAATGAACCCTTTGTTTAACAAATATTCCAATTGTTCTTTGAGTTCTTTTAGCTCAACAGGAGCCATACGATAAGGTGGAATAGAAATTGGTCGTGTGTCTGGGACCAAATCAATACTGAACTCAATATCTCTTTCTGGCGGTAATCCAGGTAAATCTTCTGGGAACACATCTGAAAATTCATTAACCACATGTATGTCTTCTAACTTCTGTTCTTTCTTTTCTAAATCTTTGATAAAAGCTAGAAATCCCTGACATCCCTTTCGCAACATACGCCGGGCACTTAACATAGATATCATGTTGCAAGGTACATCACTTCGATCTCCTTGAAATACAAAATTACTCCTCCCCGACATATTAAAGGAAATAACTTTATCACGACAATTTATAGTAGTATGACAAGAAGATAGCCAGTCCATTCCTAAAATCACATCAAAATCTAACATATTGAGAATCATAAGATCTATCTCAGTTTCCATGCCTCCAACGATTATTTTACAAGAACGATAACATGTTTTAACCATCAAAGTCTCTCTCATCGGTGTGGAAACCAAGAATGGTTCTTTAAGAATAATCGAATCAATTGCAAATCTCTTGGCAAATAGGGGTGACACATATGAGTGAGTAGAACCGGGGTCAAACAAAATACGTGCAGCAAAAGTATTAACAGATAATATACCTGTAACTACAGCATTGGATGTTTGAGCATCCTGTCGGCTTAGAGCATATACTCTTGCATTTCCTCTGCCAGCAGCTTGTTTTCCACGGTCACCTTTGCCTCTTCCAGAACCTCTTCCCATACTACCCCCTATTGAAGGGGTTGGTGTTCGAGTAATAGAAGCAGAAATAGACTGTGGTCGAGGTGGCAAAGTAGACCCTTGACCTGGTCTTGTCATGAGCTGAGGGCACTCCCTTATAAAATGTCCTTTTTGTCCACAGTTAAAACAACATGTACCAACAGTGTTTAACCTGCATTCTCCGAAGTGAACTTCCACATTCAGGACATTGAGGTTTTTCCCTTCTACCTTGAGTACCTCCTCTACTAGAAGAGCTAAAACCACCCCTGCTCTCTGAACGAGGCTTAGCCACACTGGCTGTAGAATAAGTTGACTTAGTAGGAGTGGCTGGAGCATTTTGTGATGCAGTGAAGGGTTTCAAAGTCCCTGAGTCTTCCCCTTGATCAAAAGATCTTCTATATCTAGCTTTCTTCTTTTGACGATATTCTTCTTTATTCTTTGACCTCTTTTCCATTCTTCGGGCCACATCAACAGCCTCTGAGTACGAAGAGTAATCGTTCATATTAGAACCCACTTGATCATATAAGGCATCACGAAGCCCTTCCACAAACTTTTCTATTTTCTTCCTTTCAGAAGGAATGATTTCAGGGGCATATTCAGATAATTTAACAAACTGAGCTGAATATTCATCAACAGTCATGGTTCCCTGTCGTAGATACAGAAAATCCCTGGCCCTAGATGATCGTTCACTTACCGGAAGAAATTCATCCATAACCAATCTGTAAAATTCTGTCCACATAACTGGCGGTGCGCCTTGAATTCTAGCTTTCTTCCAGTTCCTCCACCATTTACCAGCCCTACCTTTTAACTGAAAGGAAGTGAATTCTACCTTTTGAGTAGCAGAACACCCTATAGCATCACAGATTGCTTCACAATCTTCAAGGAAACATTGTGGGTCCTCTTTGGGATCTTCCCCTGAAAAAGTAGGAGGCCTCATTTTCTGGAATTCAGACATTCTTACCTCCCTTACGTTATCTCCTCCAGCTAACTGAGCTGGTGGTACAATTTCAGTTTCGACAATAGGAGGATCCACTGGCAGGTTAGCTTGTGCAGCTCGACCTCTCATTTCAGCCTCAAATCGGTCAAATCGTTCATTCATCAAATTAATCACATGTGCAATAGTTGCATTACCAATGTGAGCATCAGGTTCGACTCTCCTTGCTTGCTCACTAGTTGCGCCCTCAGTACTTTGAGCATGTAAACTATCACCATGGTTAGGATCATCTTGCACATGTACTGGTGGATTTATGGCCCTCCTTGGACCCATATGCTCATTATTATTAGAAGATCCTTCTGACATTGATATGTCACAGATCTACACACATAACAAACAATTTTCAGACATAAACAAAATATCACTTACTAGCCCCACTGAGAAGTTATCTATAAAATGACGTTATACTCTACAAGGTCTTTTATGGAACCTAATCCTATGGTCATGCCGCGGCTCATGACAATAGGGAAGGGCCCACAAAGATCACTTTGCTCTGTACTCTATAGGGGACCTATCAAACTTATCCTATGATACCAAATTTGTCACATAGCACAATTTTCATGAAATAAAATAATTTCTACATACTCTTATTTCTACCGATCATCATATACTCCCATATGAAAATTGATTGTTTATTATCCAAATAATATTGTAAATGGGACTTATATTGTACTTTGACTGGTAATATCAAATTAGCTGAACAAGGTTATTCACTCACCTTGATGTTTGTCCAAGTTTACCTTGTTCCACACTAGAATTTTTGTAGAAAAATTTCCTAGTAAAATATATTACAAGGAAACATAAGAAAGGAAACAAAATCACGAAAATACGCAAAATTTTCTGATTGCTACAGTGACGGTTTGCTATAGTACGGTTTGCTACAGTAACGGTTCGCTACAGTAACGTTGACTGCTACAGTACCGTTGACTGCCGACACTACAGTACTGCTACAGTACTCGAAGAAAATTTTCCAGAATTTTTCCGAAATCTCTGGTCGCTACAGTAACTCAAATTTTTGCAGAAAAATCTTTCAAAAATTCATCGTTTCCTTTCTTGTTTCAAAACCAGAATTTCAACTCTTTTAATCGATTATAACTCAAATATAACTTCTAAAACTATTAAAATTCATGAATTATCATCAAAATCTTCAAGAACAAAACCTTCTCTGATCTTCTACATAAACTGAAATTTAAGGAAAATAATGAGATTAAAGCTTACCTTTAATCCTTACAAAGCTTTTGAACCGAACAGATAATCGAAATTCTGAAGATCAAGGAAAGGATTTGAGAAGAGGGTGAAGAAACGAGATAAAGTGAATTTACTATTCACTTCAGCTGCTTCGATCGTGAGAAAAAAATAAGGGGGGTACTATTGAAACTTTATATTAAATATTTCTAATGGGTTATTCAATAACTCATGGGTATCCATAACCCAACATCCAAACCCATCCAGTCAATTTACAATAAATGGACTAATTGACCATTCTGAAACCACTTTTCCATGAATTTCACCATTCTTAGAATATATCCCACATTGTGCAAATATTTAGTCCAGTCATTTAACTCAATTTTCATAAATAATATTCAAAAAGAACAATTAAATATGAAAATTAAATATGACCAAAATAAATAACTAAAGTAACGTTGTAAAATTCTAAAATATTCTTAAGCGAATTATATTCTGAAATTAACGGGTATTACAGCCTATTTATAAGAAAAATTAAGGGTACTATTTGACATTATGGACTAATAAAATATTCAATTTGTTATTCATGAAAACGACATTTCTAATAATGCAATTTACTGTGCACTTTAATAATTCAACTTACTGTGCAATATGCGAAAAGACCACGGCGGCTTTGAATTATTGGTTACTATTGAAAACTTAAAGGGAAAACTATCCTTTCACCTTAAACCTTTAAGTTTCCTTTTAATTCAGTCCTTTCACTTTAGTCCCTGAGGGAATTTTTACACATAAAACGTCATTTTCTCCTACGAACTTTTTTCTAGTTTTCTCTTATGATCAAACCACATCTAGTACTTGACATTTTGATTATGTAAGTAAAGAGTACCATATATATAAATAGTATTATACAGGTAAATAATACCGTATACTGAAATAGTAACAGTAGTTTGTAAACACGCATTTATATTTTATTTTTCATGGGTATTACATTATCACCCCCTTTAAGAAATTCGGTCCTCCGAATTTAAATTACCTCAAGTCGTGAAAAGATGCGGATATCTAGAATGCATTGTCGGCCTCGACTTCCCATGTGACTTCTTCGTGAATTTGATTCCTCCACAACACCTTGACTGATGGAATCTCCTTAGATCGGAGTTTCTTTACTTGACTATCGAGGATAGCCACCAGTATCTCCTCGTATGACAAGTTTTCATCTATTAGGATAGAATCATTGTAAGAAGGGTGAAGTATGTGAGAAGGGTCAGGAAGGTACTTCCTCAACATAGATACGTGAAAAACAGGGTGAATCTCTTCCAGTTCCATAGGTAGGGCGAGTCGATAAGCCACTTTTCCCATTCGTTATAAAATCTCATAAGGCCCGATGTACCTAGGACTCAATTTTCCTTTCCTTCCAAATCTCAACACACCTTTCATTAGAGAGACCTTTAGGAATACCATATCATCGACTGAGAACTCCAAATCACATCGTCTATGGTCATCGTATGCCTTTTGTCTACTTTAAGCTGCTCGCATTCTATCATGTATTGTCTTAACCTTGGTTAGGGCATCCTGGGTCAAGTCGGGTCCTATTGCTTTAGCTTCACCTACCTCGAACCAACCGATCGGAGATCTGCAATGTCTCCCGTACAAGGCCTCATAGGGTGCCATTCCAATAGTGGCTTGGTAGCTATTGTTATATGCAAACTCTACGAGATACAAATGTTTCTCCCAACTACCACTGAAATCTAGGATACAAGCTCGTAACATATCCTCTAGCATTTGAATCGTCCACTCTGACTGTCCGTCTGTCTGTGGGTGAAAAGCGGTACTGAGGTCCACTCGAGTACCTAATGCTTCTTAAAAATTTCTCCAGAAACGAGAAGTAAATTGAGGACCTCTATCAGAAATAATAGATATGGGTACTCCATGTAACTTCACTATTTCCTTAATATATAATTGTGCTAACGTCACCATACCATAAGTGGTTTTGATTGGAATAAAGTGTGCTGATTTGGTTAGCCGGTCAACAATGACCCAAACTGAGTCATAACCTCCTGTGGAGCGAGGTAGACCAACAACAAAGTCCATCGTCACTCGTTCCCATTTCCATTCAGGAATCTCTAATTGCTGTAACGAGTCTCCTGGCTTTAGATGCTCAGCCTTAACCTGTTGACAGGTTAAACAACGAGATACAAACTTTATTATATCTTGTTTCATTCCTTTCCACTAGTAGATCTGTTTCAGATCCTGATACATCTTGGTGGCTCCTGGATGTATAGCATATGCAGCACTATGGCCTTCCTTCATGATGTCTCGTCTAAGAGTTACAACATCTGGTACGCACAACCGTTATTCAAAACGCAAGGCTCCTGTATCGTTGAGTGTGAAACTATTTATTTCACCAATCTTTACCTTTTTCATAATTTGGTCAAGCTCAAAATCCTCCATTTGGGATATCTGTATCTGGTCTACAAGGGAAGATCTAGCCCTGATATGGGCTAAGAATGATCCTGTCCTTGTAACCTCAAGAGTAGCACATTTTGCTCTCATCTCTTGTAGTTCTTGGATTAATGGTCTTCTTGTCACTACTATATAGGCTAGACTACCCATAGATTTTTGACTCAGCATCTGCCACTACGTTCGCTTTGCCTGGGTGGTAAAGAATATTGCAATCATAATCTTTTAGTAATTCTACCCATCTCCTCTGCCTCAAGTTTAGGTATTTTTGATCGAAAATATATTTTAGACTTTTATGGTCAATGTAGATTTCACAAGTTTCTCTGTATAGATAGTGTCGCCATATCTTTAGGGCGAAAACTACTGCTGCCATCTCCAGATCATGGGCGGGGTAGTTTTGTTCATGTTTCTTAAGCTGTCTCAATGCATATGCCACTACCTGGCCATGTTGCATGAGAACACATCCCAACCCTACTCTTGATGCATCACAGTACACTGTAAAACCTCCTGGTCCTGAGGGTAAGACCAATACAGGTGCGGAGATTAACCTTTTCTTGAGTTCTTGGAAGCTTTCTTCACAAGCGTCATCCCATTGGTACTTTACTCCATTCCTAGTCAGTTGTATGAGAGGGGCGGCTAACTGGGAAAAATTTTGAATGAAACGATGATAATATCCTGTCAATCTCAAGAAGCTGCGAATCTCTGTGACGGAGGTAGGTCTAGGCCATATTTTGACCGCTTCTACTTTGCTTGGGTCTGCTTGGATGCCATACTTGGAGATCACATGTCCTAAGAAAGTCACGCGATCGATCCAAAACTCGCATTTAGAGAATTTGGCGTACAATTGATGATCCCTCAATGTCTGCAACACAATACGAAGGTGTTGTTCATGCTCTTCTGAAGTCTTTAAGTACTGTTGAGTTCTCAATTTAGTGCTATTTTGATGCTAAATACCCTCTCTTTTGATCTCTTTCTTGTTGTCTTGTAATTCTTAACTCATTTTTTGAGTAGTTTAGTTTAGTTTTAGTTTTCTTTGATCTTTTAATAAATGGAGTGATTTCATGATTCGTTTATGCGATTTAATGAGTTTATTTGTTATTTTTTGGTGTAGGTTGAGTTGGTAAAAAGTTCGTGTTAAAAGATGGAATACTAGAGCTAAAATTCTAAAAATGCTGATGTGATTGCTGTCTCCCACAGCTATAGCGGTAGAATCTACAGCTATAGCGATGGAGTGCTGAAAAAAGGATTTTGGAGCCTTCTTCTCTGCCAGCCACAGCTATAGCGGTGGATCTTCACCGCTATAGTGGTAGAACCTGAAAAAACTCTTTTTTAAGCTTTCTTCTCTGCCTCCCACTGCTATAGCGGTGGGAATTCACTGCTATAGCGGTGGTTCGCGATCCTGCATTGATTTAAATGCATCAGAACATATTTTCTAGGGTATTCTGAGTTGGACACAGAGGGGAGGCGCCGATTTCTGCTAGAGGAGAAGGAGGAATCCATTCACGAAGTCGATCAAGCCCGAATTTCGTCAACCCAACCTCGGATTCATGGAGTTTGCTCATTCCTTTACTGCTTTCTGTAGTGTTAGAGCCATGAGTGGCTAGAGCCATGAGTGGCTAATTTTCTGTTCTAGGGTTACTATGAACCCAATTTTAGATTAGGATTTGTATTTCTCTTGAAAGTTGTGATTTTTTTCAATTTAATACATACCTATCATTCATATTTACTATACTTGTTATGAAATTGACCACTTTATGACTTGTTTGTTGCTTTCGTCGAACTCAGGAGAGGGAGATGTTGGTAGAACACTGAATGATTAGGGCGGGTGTTAGAACTTAGGGGTTTTACTTGTTAATTAATAGGAATATTAATTAACCTCGTTTAATCAAATTATGTTAACATTAATTCGACTTAAACTCACATAAGGGATTATGTTAGAGTTGAGTAGCTTAATTTAGGTTAGGGAGAATCACTTTAAGCCATTAGAAAACCTAATATTATTGTGTATAATTGAACTGAATCACAAGTGTTAGGGAGAATTAGCAATTCCTAAAACGAAAGAGGGGGATTAGTAACTCTAGGCCTTTTATTTGAATTATTTCCATTCGATTTTATTGCAATTTGCTTTTACCTTCAACTAGAGCTTCTTAAATCAAAAATTGGTTTGCCTAAATAATGCGTTTGAATTTCTGGAGTACTTAGAACGTTAGTCCCTGTGGATACGATAACTCTTTACTCATTTTAACACTATATTACTTGTGCGACTGGTACACTTGCTAGAACGCCCCAACAAGTACACCAGAATGTCGTCTATGAAGACAATAACAAATTTTTCTAAGAAGGATTTAAAAATCCTATTCATTAAATCCATGAAAGTAGCTGGTGCATTTGTTAGTCCAAATGACATTACCAAGAACTCGTAGTGCACATATCTGGTACGGAAGGCTGTTTTAGGCACATCCTCCTCTTTGATCTTGAGTTGGTGATAACCAGACCTCAAGTCAATCTTTGAAAAACACTTGGCTCCTTGAAGTTGATCGAAAAGGTTGTCAATGCGAGGTAACGGGTGTTTATTTTTTATAGTTACTTTATTCAATTGCTTGTAATCTATGCATAGTCTCATCGATCTATCTTCATTTTTCACGAACAGAACAGGAGCTCACCAAGGTGAATAACTTGGCCTTATAAAGCCTTTGTCTTGCAAGTCATGTAACTGAGTCTTTGGCTCTTTTAATTTTGTTGGTGCCATTCTATAAAGGGGTATGGAGATTGGGCGAGTATCTGGAGCTAACTCTATCTGGAACTCAATCTCTCGATCTGGGGGTACACCTGGTAGATCATCCGAGAAGACGTCTACAAACTCCTGGACTACTGGAACGTCCTCTACTTTTAGTTCTTCTTTCTTAATATCTTTAACAAATGCTAAGTATCCTTGACAGCTTTTTTGCAATAAATGTTGGGCATACATTAAGAATATAAGATTTCCAGAAATCTCACTCTGTTCACTATGAAATATGAAGGAGGGCTCCCCCGGAATATTGAACTTAACTATCTTATTATAGCAATCTATGGTGGTATGACAAGATGCCAGCCAATCCATGCCTAAGATGACATCAAAGTCTGTCTTATCTAACAACATTAGGTCTATTGTTGTATTTATTTCTCCGACTCTTACCTTGCAAGCCCAGTAGCCTCGTTCTATTAGTAGGGTGCCTCTAGTAGGCGTAGTTACTAAGAACGAACATTCTAATCTAACAACTTTTTATTTAAAGTTCTTAACAAAAAATGGTGACACATAGGAATGCGTAGAGCCAAAGTCAAACAAAACATGTGCAAAATTTGATTCAATCAGAAAGGTACCTGCTACCACCGTATTAGACGCATGAGCATCTTGACGAGTTAAAGTGAATACTCGAGTGGTCCCTCGGCCTGCTGAAGCTTGACCTCGACCACCTTGTCCTCTGCCAGCACCTCTTCCGATTCCATTACCTCCTACAGTTACAGGGGCTCTGTTGGCAACAGTGGCCTCTGATTGATTAGGGCGTACTGATCCTTGGCCAGATCTCGTGTGAAGTTGAGGGCAATCTCTTTTGATATGGCCCTGTTGATCACATTGGTAACAGACCTTAGTGTTGTTGTTAGCAAAACAAGCTCCGAAGTGGTTTCTTTCACATTTAGAGCACTAGGGCCTTTGTTGACCCCCTGTACCACTTCGTTGACGCTGTGGTGCACTAGCGGTAGAGGCTACATGTCCAGTGGTTTTAGTGGGTGTAGAACTCTCTCCGTGGTAGCGTGATTTCTCATCTTGTTTCCTTTTTCTTTTATTATTTCATTTTTCTTTATGTATATCTCTTTCTTCCATCATACGGGCGATGTCGACGGCTTCTGTGTAGGATGAAAAATCTCGTATCTCTTGTCAAATAGGGACTCTCGAAGGCCTTTAATAAACTGTCGGATCCTTTCTTTCTCAGTTAGGACCATGTGAATAGCATATTCAGATAACTGCATAAACAGATTGTCGTATTCATCGAAGGTTCGTGCTCGTTGCTGGAGTGTCTCAAACTCATTCATCTTTTCTTCTCGTATACTCTCTGAAATAAATTGTTCACGAAAAATTCTTTTAAAGTCCTTCCATTTAAGGGGTGGGGCGTTTCTGGCCATGCCCTTCTTTCATGTTCGCCACCAGCGGTCCGCCTTACCTCTTAATTGAAAAGTAACAAGGGTCACTTTTCGAGGTTCAGGGCACTCCAATATGTCAAGGATTTTCTCACAGTCATCAAGAAAATGTTATGGGTCTTCATTAACATCCCCTGCAAAGGTTGGCAGATTCAGCTTCATAAATTCTGGGATCTTGACCTTTGTCCCTACCCAATCTTGAGGAGGGGGTGGGGGTAGCATCTAGTCTGTTTCTTACACTCTTGCAGCATGTACTGATGCCTGTGAGCCATCTTCCGATGACTGTCCCATCAGAAGTTCCTTCAGCCCATTTACCTCATTTTGCATTGCAGCTAACGCTTCCATTACTACAGTCGCGTCAATTTATGATGGTACTCCACCACTTCTTCCAGGGTTTTTAGTGGGTATCTCTCTATTTTGTGCACGATTACCTTCTGCACAATTAGGCATCTCTAGCCTTGCATCTGTTGACTGAGCAACAGGAGGGACCAGGGCCCTGCCAGATCTTGTGCGGATTCTAGAAGCGTTTGTTTTTCTTGGTGCCATCTAAACTTATTCTACAATTAAAAATAATATGTATCGTCACTATTATGCTTCAAGGAAAGACACGAAAGAAAGGATTTTAAACTCCATAAGGCTTTTAGTAGATCTTCATCCTATGGTCGTGCTGCAGTCACGACAATAGGGGAGGGCCCACTAAAGACACCTTGCTCTGTAATCACTATGAGACCTAACAACCTATGCTCTGATACCAACTTTGTCACGACCCGTTTTATGGGCACATGACCGGCATAATGATGAATGTCTCATCACTGTAAGACTTTCGATAAATTCTATTCATGAGTTAAATTATAAGTCATTATCTCTATATTATCAAAATAACCATTCCTTAATAAATACGAAGAAAATATATCAAATTTTTCTTATTTGAAATTCATAGAGATGATTTGCATATAATAATAGATCATCAATATAAAATACATTATTATACTAAAATACAAGCCAAATATCAAACCTCTGACCTAGATGTCTTAGACGGTTACAGAGCAACATAATCTATAACAAAAGAGGGGCCTACCCGACAGCGGGAAGGTACAAAGTGATCTACTACTCTAGCGGATGTTCTTCGCTGGCAACCTTATCTGAATAAAAAAACTGTACAGAGAGTGTGAGCTTTTAAACTCAGTGAGCGAATTGGCCTCGCGTTAACAAAATTCAAATACATCACCAGTCATGCAAAGATATCCGAAGGCTCAAACTCAACCAATAGACATAGTTAGAAAATACATACTGGAAGATAAAAATTCATCCAATTCAATAAACGTTACTAGTACTCATCAATGGCAATATATTTCGGAGAGCGCACATAGGTCGGCTCACCAATTTTGTATTTTTCCGCCATGACGCACAACCTCATCCTCTTAGGTAGGGCGCCTCACGGATCTGTTGCCGATCCGGGCTATATCTCTACTGAGGGAATCGTTGTCTCCACACTCGTTGGTCAAGACACCCTTTAAACTGAGGTTTTTCGCCTTGCCGTGAGAGGGGGTACTGTCCCGCTCAATCACAATTAATAGCACAGTATTTCATATCATAATCAGAAGTACAATATAATATTCATCTATATAACAGGTATAGCATGTAACTATAACATTCAAACTGTTTTTGAAAAAATTCAAACTTCACATCATCATGAAATACTTGTTTTGTCTTATCTATACTTCTGGATTAATTATTTCCTTAGATTTGTCATTCTGAATCCAATTTACCCCTATGAATCTTGGGAGTGTCCTACGACATACTTTTTATCACTAGTAATGCTAAAACCCTATTAAAATGGGGTCATTTTACTCACCTGGATTCCGTACGAGTATCGCTTCTGTAAGTCGTTACGGACAAGAGTACTCAGGTGAATTTCAGTGTTCCGCTACGGAGATTTTCATGAAAGATTAGAAAAAATAAGTTAGGATTATTTTCGTATAGGTACTGTTCATATATACAATACTATTCATACATATGGTTACTATTCATACATACGGGTACAATTCATACCAGAAATAGAGAATATAATCTGTAAAAGAGTACACCAGGTAAGTTCCCAAGAAAGAGTGGAGGGTCACAATGGATACACTTAAAAACCAGGTCTTTCCTTAGCCAGAACTTTCCTAGACATGTATTCTTCACAGTTCACACTCTATTCGATGATCAGATAATCAAAATAACATATAGACAGCTAATGACAGTTTTTCTGATGTGGACGATTAGCCAAAGCCGCAACCATAGAGCATACTTAAGAAAATAACTTCTAAAATTTGAAAGACATAGAAAGGGCATAGTATCCTTACCTAAGCAGAAAAGGAAAGGCTCAAAATCTCAGAGATTTAGCGTCGGAGCAAGAGAAACTTAAGGAGAGAAGAAGAGAAGTTGAAGGTGTGAGTTTAGAAGTGAAATGGAATGGCCTATTTATAAGAAAAGTCAAGAGTACTATTTGATACTATGCGCTAATAAAATATTCAATTTACTATTCATGAAAATGACATTTCTAATAATGTAATTTACTATGCATTTTAATAATTCAACTTACTGTGCAATACGCGAAAGACCATGGCTTTGAATTATTGGTTACTATTAGAAACTTAAAGGGAAAACTATCCTTTCACCTTAAACCTTTAAGTTTCTTTTCAATTCAGTCCTTTCACTTTAGTCCCTGAGGGTATTTTTACACATAAAACGTCATTTTCTCCCACGAACTTCTTTCTAGTTTTCTCTTATGAGCAAACCACATCTAGTACTTGGCATTTCGATTATGTAAGTGAACAGTTCTATATACATAAATAGTATTATACTGGTGAATAATACTGTATACTGAAATAGTAACAGTAGTTTGTAAACACGCATTTATATTTTATTTTTCATGGGTATTACAATTTCTTTGCAGGAAAAGAAAGTGGAATTTTAGCATCCTTGACCTTTTCCTTTGTTTGGTGTGTTCTTAAGTGGGTGATGGAAAAAAAGTATGGAAACCCTGTCATGAACAATGACATGTTTTTCTTGAATATTCTGCTTGAAAGAAGGGAGGAAAACCAATTTTCCATATGGAAAATCGGGTAAAATGTCCACAATACCCTCATACTTTATCATAATTCTAAAAATGTCCTCTGCCCTAGCCCAATCGTTCGCAGCTCCAATTCTCTCTATGTTCTTTGTTAAATCGATATTTTTTTCTTCTAAATCCAAGTCTCTCTCTGTTCATCAGAATCTGTTCCTTGATTTTTTTTGTCTCTCTCTTCATTTCAGCTCCTCTCTCTCTAACTACCATCTCGTCTCTCTGTTTTATTTTCTAAATCCCGGTGTTCATTTGAAAATTTCCTTCACGTTTTGAATCCAAAAGTTGGTAGCCGACGATGAGCTACCTTTCGGTCCCTAGTAGAAGATCATCATCCTCCATCGATGTCACACTCTCTATCACCATCACGCTCCCTGGTAGCTCGGACAGTGGAAGAGGGAGACTAGGAAAATGGGTTATATTGAAAGGGACTGCATTGAAAAAAAAAAAGGAGATTAAGGAAGAGAAAGAGAAGGAACTATATTGAAAGAAAAAATGATTATATTGAAAAGAAAAAAGTTAAGGGACAAAATAATAGCAAATATGTTATAAATAATAAATTTAACACAGAGATATTTTAATAAATATATTCTATATATCAAACACATCTTTTCTTGTTTTCTTTTCTTTTTTATGGTATACCAAACACATTCTTTCCATATTATTTTTCTTTTTTTTTTCCTTTTTCCTTTCCTATTTCCTTTTTCTTTTCTTTTTCCTATCTATCTGTGTACCAAATGGGCCCTAAGTTTTCTCTCCGTTTTTCTTTAGTTTAGTTAATTAGTCCCAAAATTAACTTAGAGCTTCCTTTGATGTAAATTGTAAATTTTAAATAGTATAAATATAACTATTTAAGTAACTGACTTTATTAATTAGTAGTGCCAAATGGATTGACCCGTCATGGATGAAAGATAAACAAGCCTTAAATTGTAAGTCTAATTCCGCTAATTTTGGATCGCAGGCCTAAACGAGGTGGCTCGCAAGCTACTTCTTATATATATAATATAGTAAAAAATAAATAATTTTTTTAAAATACAATTTTTACATATAAAATATTACTTTTTAAATATTTTTAAATAACTAATAACTTTAATTTTTTATATTTTTAAATAAACTATTATATTTAAATTTGAAATTTTTAATATTTATTTTTAAAAAATTACAAAAGTTTTCATAACCAAAATTACTATATTTATTGAATATAATATTATAAAATATAAAAATATGAAAATTGTTTTTTTACTAAACAATATAATTTTTTGTAAAAATTAAAAATTTAAATAAACCTAAAATGACATGCCCAAACCCACCTTTTTTATGGATGACCACAGGCCAATCAATGGGATTCAAACTATTATGACACTACTATTATTAATCTCTATAAAAATGATACTCATTCACCGCTTTATTACTTATAGTACTTCTACGACGTGATTTACTTGCCAAAGTCTTAACATATATAATTCTTCCCAATATTCTCAATTTTTAATCCCAATCTTAGATACAACATATATAATTTTAAAGAAGAGAATAAAGTACATTCTATTCTTTAAATATCATTATTAATTATTTAATGAAAGGGATTAATCTCCTTTTCTAAGTCAAATATTATTTTATGTTTGTCAATCATATGTATAGCGAGGGAAAATTAATTTCCATATTTTAAGTCAAGTCAATGAATAAATTCTCCTTTTCTAAGTCACTGCCTCTTCTTTGGGCTAGAAGACTTAAAACACTGACTATTTCGACATAATTACATGCATTCAAAATTTTCTTTGCTTTAGGTGATTTTAGTATAATAATATACGACCCAGAAAAAAAAAACAGTATTATACTTTTCATCACAAAATTGGTTGTGATGAAATTAATAACTCTTCCACCACAAATTCTTTGATTGTAAAACATTTATTGTAAATTTAATAATTTAGTCACAAATGCGGTAGCAAAAAGGCAGTTTAATAATAAAATTATAAAATTACTACTATATTAATAATTTAGTTTATATATATATATATATATATATATATATATATATATATATTTATATATATATATATATATATTTATTTTGATTGTTTAGCTATTGAAAGTTAACTCCACATGATTATTTTAAAATATTATAAACTTGTTACAGTAAACTTGCTATAAATGAGGACACAAATTATTGCCGTTTCTTTGGGGGCCACAAGACTTGGACAAAATTAATTGCCATTACTGTTTGTGTAAATAGATTCTATATTAATTTGATTTACAAATTTGTAATTTAATAAAAATTATTTTCTCATTTCATTTTTCATATTAAATCATTTACTTTGCATGGTGGATAGTGATAGTGATAGTGATAGTGACAATAGAAAAACTTGTACGATTGATGACGGAGGGGGCATATACATATAGGTTTTAGGGTTGAGGGATTTAACAACTTTTAATAACAGTTTAGTTAAAATTGTCACTATAATCTTGATAGAGTATGGGATGTCAAAGTCTCACATAGTAGTATAGGCTGCTTGATAAGGTACTTAAGTAGCTTAGCTTTCCCACCTCAATAGTTGACTTTTAGGCGCAGGTTCTCCAAGCTGCTTTGGTGGTGAATAGCGGAGGTAACAATAAAGAAACATACATCCCAAAGGTATGGAAGATGCATAAAAAAGCCATCTCTATGAAGTAACCATGTAAAAACACTATGTTATAATTACAAAATAGAGAAATTTCCTACCACTAATCCAAACCTTTACCTACTCCTTTGATCATAACTCTTAATTTGTGAAGAATTTAAAAATAAAACTTATACCATTGGAAACTAGACTCAAAGATCTTTTCAACGATATAAAATTTACTAAAAACGGAGTTCGGATGAAAGAGTTATGATTATTTAAAGAAATGTCTAACACTGTAGCATTAATTAGTGGCGGTTTTGTTAAAAACCGCCACTATATAGTGGCGGTTAAATAAATCGCCATTATGTGTTTATTTAGTGGCGGTTTTGAGAACCGCCACTAAATAGTTGTTTTTTTGTAGTTAAAACTAGATAGACAATGATTTATCATGTTATTAATATATAAATTAAATCATTTGAATTCACAAGCTTCTACAATACAAACACTGAAAACAACAAGATGAAACTTAAGTTTAGACAAAATTAATTGCTAGTGTAAATAGATTCTATATAAATTTTAATTATTAATTATAAAAATTACATTTTCGTTAAAAAGAATTTAAGCTATTTTCCGGCCAAGGACATGCAAGACTTTAAAAGAAATATATAATTTTAAAGTAGAGAATAAAGTACATTCGATTCTTTAAACATCATTATTAATTATTTTACGAAAGGGAATAATCTCCTTTTCTATGGCAAATATTATTTTATGCTTTTCAATTATATGTATAGCAAGGAAAAATTAATTTCCATATTTTTAAGTCAAGTCAATGAATAAAGTCTTTTGCGTATATAAATATCTAAAAAGGAAAAACAAAGGAAATAGACAATTTGGAATTTGAAAAACAATGACAACGAAAATAAATCAAATTACAAGCCATTGAGTCTTCTTTGGGGCAGAAGACTTAAAACATTGATAATTTTAGCTGTAATCAAATAGTTTCGTAATCTATGCATTGCACGAATAAATCACAATTTTAAAAATTTTTATAATTTATAAAAATAATAATAATTAAAATTAAGTTATATGAAATTTATGAATTATAATATATACTTTTTAAACATAAATATTATGAATTGATTTATCAGTTCTATAATTAAATCTGTTTTACCTACTCCAACTGTGAAGAATTGACATCTTTAATTCGTACTATCACAAGAAATCTTAGATTTAGTGGCGGTTTTAAGAGAGATATAGTGGCGGTTTTAACCGCCACTAGAAGGTTTAGTGGCGATTTGTCAAATCGCCACTAAATCTAGCGCCACAAGCCTTTTAGTGGCAGTTTACATGAACCGTGGGAATAACCGCCACTAAATAATTTTTGTGGCTATTTTATAATGAAACCGTCACTAAAACTGACTCGTTTAGTGGCGGTTTTCTGTTTCTGAAAACCGCCACTAAAAGAGTCATTTTAAATTTATAAATTCTTTTCAAATTAACTATATAATGGCGGTTTTCTAGTAAAACCGCCACTAAAAATGTCTGTTTAAATTTACAGTATTTTGTTTCTCTGCTTTTTCATATACAACCCAAAAATACAATAATTCACATTTAAACTTGCAAATTTAATTTAAAAATGATTTCTTCATTGATATATAATAAGTAGACATTGATACACAACAAAAGCTACAACCAAAATGTAAAAACAGACACTATAACTCTAAAAATTCTTAATACAACATAAATCTAAAACCAGACAACATAAAACATATCATGCGTCTTCGTCATCTTCAGCATCGTCATCATCCTCCCTTTCTTTATTATCTTGATTACAAGATAATGAAAAGTTTGTTGTTTGACCAGAATTCTTTCCACTCCGTTGCGCAGAAAATTACATTTATAATAGAAGAGTTAATAAACTTTCATTCTCCTATTTATATGCATAAATTCCTTCTCAGCTAAACTGAATATCAACTATAAATATTCTTGTCATACAAAACTGAACATAAATGAATTTAAAAAATGATATAAGCTAAAGATATAGAAAATATCAATTGGGGCAAAAGGTTCAGATTGGTAGCATGTACTGATTATATAGGTGCATATGAATACTTCCACTAAACATAAGAATCAATCCAATGGAGTTGCCTATATATATATATATATATATATATATAAACATATATCATGAAAAACAAGGGATTATTGAAAGCTACTTCAGACTTGGAGATGAAAAGACCAAACTAATTGTTATTGTTTTCACCAAAAAAATGGTTAAAAATTCCCAAATCACACATCCTTTATTTTATTCTCTACAGTCAACAACAACAATATATCCTTATCCCACTAAGTGGTATTCTCTACAGTCAACAACGTAATATAATATAAATTGTATATAGATAAGCATAATATAAACATCTTAAGTGTTCATCAAAATCAATAATGTTCAATGAATCTGTATCCATCATCAATGTGATACTCTTCTTTTCCATCTCAATTTTTTATTTATTAAGTTAATAATTAAGTCTCCAAAGAAAGTGAGAGAGAAGATTAATCATGTCAAAAGCAGTAAAAACTAATGCCTCCCATGTGTTGGTGTTCAAAAAGTATGATGATGTGGGGTCACCCACCAAATAAAGAAGTGATGATGTGGGGTCACTTCTTAATGCCTCCCATGTGTTGATGTTGAAAAAGTATGATTTTATATAATACTTAATAATATTTTCAGGGCTAGATGGCATTAGAGTATTCATGTAGCAACCCTAGAATATTAAATCATTTTGAAACTAAGACCCTTAACTTTATTTAGATTAAGTTATAACATATTGTCGACACCACCCTGAAGCCTATTTCTATGAAATTACACGCTCTACAAAGTTGAACTAAGGCACAGGTAATTAAACAAAATTCATCCAATATTACAGTAGGAACACTTTCCACACCGAAATCATTTTGAAACTAAGACCATTAACTTTATTTAAAATCAAGAGAATAGAGAAATAAAGTTTATAAAAATGAGTTTGATAACAAAAGTCCAGCACAATTTTCCTCCATCCCAATCTATTGCATAGAATCATGAACATAAGAACACAACAAAATTGTAAACAAGATAAACCAAACTCATATTCTCAAATCACTATTCTAAATATTCAGAATAATCCAGCATCTCAAAAACAATTGGAGAGAACAAGTTCAGAACTTAAAACCCCAAAACAATCAAGGCACTTGTAAATCAAAACAAAAACATGAATCGAGAGAAGAGAAATAGTAAATCCAAAATCTCAATCAGCCAATAGAACTCTCATCCAAACCAATTAGAAAATCAAAACTAGATTACAGAAGAATTACAGAAGAACCCATCACTTAACTCTCACCAAAAAGCCATGTTCCTTCTCCAGTTCTCAGCCATGAGCTACAACAACCCAAGAATTACAGAAGAATTACATCTTTGAAGTCTAGATCCTTGTCATCTATATAAAACAAATTTGTGTCCAACAGCTCTTTTGAACCTCAAAGGACCACCGGAGGCAAATTCATATATTGGCTGGCATATGAAAAAAGAGAAAATGAGATTGGAGATCAAAGAAGAATATAATATAACTACTTATGAATTATAGTTACAATTAGAAATTCATTTTAATCATCAAAACGAGATAAATTCAAAATTAAAAAAAAAATAGAATTCAAGACGTATTGAATTAAAGATTCAATTTTTTCAAGGGTTCCTTTCAGTCCTGTTTGCCTAGGAAAATAGAAACAACTTCAAAGAGTCTGAGTACACAAGTTAACAATATCATTCTGCTGCAACTTTGTTTTAGCCTCATTCTCACTTGTAAATGGCTAAGTTTTAGCCTCATTCTCACTTGTAGGACCATGTTTGTCCTGCCCAAAGGAAACAAAACAATGGTTAAACCCATAATAGTATAATCGTTAATATGGTTCATAGATCACATAGAACAATCTCAATCAAATAGATAGTAACTTGTCACTGGTATGTTCATATGAAATTTCTGCATAACAAATTATTAGCATATAATCCACAAATGTTCTTCCAGAACTTATAATCAAAGCTTTCCCTCAAGGAAGTCAAAATTCAACAAAAAAATAAAAATAAATAGCACTTCAATCTTAAGACTACGGCATCCAATACATAAAAGAAATCACAACTAGGAATCTGCAAAAATGCCATAAGTTCATACTTCTTACCTCTCGATCTTCTACTCTGCTTCTGCTCTCCCAATGCCTTCTTGGTCGCCTCTAATCCACGCAGCCAAGACGAAGAAGGGAAGGAAGATGAAGGAAGGAAAAACGAAAGGAAAGGCACCCATGGTGGTTTGCGACGAAGACACCAAGTTCGATGGCTGATTCCTCTCATCGTCTCCTCTATTCTCGTAACTGCTTCTTCCATTCTAATGCCAAGGGGAAGTCGATGGGAATGAAGGAAGTAGGAGGAAGCTCTCCGGCAAAGGTGGTGGCCGACGGTGGCCACCACATTGGACTCATCTCCCTCTCTACGAACTCCCCCTTTCTTAGCCGTGCCTCTCTCACGAAGAAGATGGTTGTGTGTGTATGCTAGGGTTCCAATCAAGGGCTTAATTAGTCTGAAGGAAAGAAAGGAGGGTACGGCGGAGAAATTGGGAATCAATGCTTAGTTGCCCTTCATCCAAGGGTGAGCATTCCATACGCCATGTGTTTGAAATTTTAAATTAGATTCTCAAAATTTTAAATTTTAAAGTTTTCTATTTTCATTTTTTTATCAATTCTTCAAATAAAATTAAATTCTGAAAATTTTAAATTTCATGTCGAAAGTTTTTTATTTTCATTTTTTTATCAATTCTTTAAATAAAATTATTTTTTACCTAATTAAATTTTTTAATAATTTTTTAAATATATTTTTAATATATACAAGACAAATGTTTTTAAAACATATCAATTATTTTTTCATAATATTTTATTACTTAAGTATGCGCATTTTATTATTTTTAAATATGTATAATTAATTCAAACTTATCAAGTTCAAGTCAATTTTTAACTTGAATCCTTTTAAACTTTCCTTTATTAATGTTCATTTTTTATTTTTTCGAGGCAAGCGTACCAAGTTATATGAGTTTTTCTTGCTCATAATTAGATCCATGATGTGCACATGGATTGTTTTTTCCTTTCTTGATTTAATTACATAAGAATCACTCCTCTTTTTTTTTTTTAATCCGGTCACACCCAAAAATCCAACATTTTATTTTAACATTCTTTATTTATCTTTCCCACTAATTAGAAAACTCCACACTACTTTCTATTTTCATTTTTTCTTTATCAATTTTTTAAATAAAAATTAAATTATCAAAATTTTAAATTTCATGTTGAAAGTTTTCTATTTCTATTTTTTCTTTATCAATTCTTCAAATAAAAATTAAATTCTCAAAATTTTAAATTTTATGTTAAAGTTTGCTATTTCCATTTTTTCTTTATCAATTCCTTAAATATAAATTAAATTCTCAAAATTTTAAATTTCTTGTTGAAAGTTTTCTATTTCCATTTTTTCTTTATCAATTATTTAAATAAAAATTAAATTCTCAAAATTTTAAATTTTATGTTGACAGTTTTCTATTTCCATTTTTCCTTTATCAATTCTTTAAATAAAAATTAAATTCTCAAAATTTTAAATTTCATGTTGAAAGTTTTCTATACAAGACAAATCCATAATTAATTTTTTCCATATCTTCAACAAAAATCAATTACATTTATATATAATTGATGTTATTTATGAAAAGTTAATTTTGTAATTGAAGCGTAGACTTAATCAAATAAAATAGCATACCAACATCGAAACTAACATTCTTCAAACTATAATCCTATGCTAACTAATTTTTTTAAAACAAAAATTAAATAAATAAGACGTATACAAAAAAAGGTAAATTAGTTATTTCTCGACTCGTATCAATAATCACAAAAATTATTAATAAAGTATTATCCACTACATAATGTATAATTAATCTTGTCTGACTTTAATTATTTGTAATCTTGATTATTGTAGCACAACTTCAATTAAAGATGAATAGTGATAGCGACAATAGAAAAACTTGTACGATTGATGACAGAGGGGGCATATACATATAGGTTTTAGGGTTGAGGGATTTAACAACTTTTAATAACAGTTTAGATAAAATTGTCACTATAATCTTGATAGAGTATGAGATGTCAAAGTCTCACATAGTAATATAAGCTGCTTGATGAGGTACTTAAGTAGCTTAGCTTTCCCACCTCAATAGTTGACTTTTAGGGGCGGGTTCTCCAAGGCACGGAGGCAACAATAAAGAAACATACATCCCAAAGGTATGGAAGATGCATAAAAAAGCCATCTCTATGAAGTAACCATGTAAAAACACTATGTCACAATTACAAAATAGAGAAATTTTCTACCACTAATCTAGACCTTTACCTACTCCTTTGATCATAACTCTTAATTGGTGAAGAATTTAAAAATAAAACTTATACCATTGGAAACTAGACTCAAAGACATTTTCAATGATATAAAATTTACTAAAAACAGAGTTCGCATGAAAGAGTTATAACTATTTAAAGAAATGTCTAACACTGTAGCCATTAATTAGTGGCGGTTTTGTTAAAAACCGCCACTATATAGTGATATAGCGGCGGTTTATACAAAACCGCCACTATATAGGGGCGGTTCATACAAAACCGCCACTATATAGTTGCGGTTAAATAAACCACCACTATATGTTTATTTAGTGGCGATTTTGAGAATCGCTACTAAATATCCGTTAAATAGTTGTTTTTTTTGTAGTTAAAACTAAATAGACATTGACTTATCATGTTATCAATGTATAAATCAAATCAATTGAATTCACAAGCTTCCACGATACAAACACTGAAAACAACAAGACGAAACTTGAATTTAGACAAAATTAATTGCTAGTGTAAATAGATTCTATATTAATTTTAATTATTAATTATAAAAATTACATTTTCGTTAAAAAGAATTTAAGCTATTTTCTGGCTAAGGACATGCAAGACTTAAAAAATATATATATAATTTTAAAGTAGAGAATAAAGTACATTCGATTCTTTAAATATCATTATTAATTATTTTACGAAAGGGAATAATCTCCTTTTCTATGGCAAATATTATTTTATGTCTTTCAATTATATGTATAGCAAGGAAAAATTAATTTCCATATTTTTAAGTCAAGTCAATGAATAAAGTCTTTTGCGTATATAAATATCTAAAAAGGAAAAACAAAGGAAATAGACAATTTGGAATTTGAAAAACAATGACAACGAAAATAAATCAAATTACAAGCCATTGCGTCTTCTTTGGGGCAGAAGACTTAAAACATTGATAATTTTAGCTGTAATCAAATAGTTTCGTAATCTATACATTCCACGGATAAATCACAATTTTAAAAATTTTTATAATTTATAAAAATAATAATAATTAAAATTAAGTTATATGAAATTTATGAATTATAATATATACTTTTTAAACACAAATATTCTGAATTGATTTATCAGTTCTATAATTAAATCTATTTTACCTACTCCAACTTTGATTTGAATTGACTTATTTATTTAATAGAATACATTTAAATGAATAAAATATATAAATTTGTTAATTTGTGAATTATTTTTTATTTATTATAAATTATTTGTTACACTGATCGAGGATTGATTGAATATTAATTCCATGTTTACTTTTGAATACATCTTTTTTGGTTTCAATCAAATCTAAAAAAGAAAAACATTGAATGTTGCTACTACAATTGCATTGGATCTCCAGACCTCATATTTCGTCTTCAAGAATTTGATTTTCATTTCTTTTTTCAGTGAATGGATTATGATTTAAATATTCATATCTCAAACTTTGATTTCTATTAAATTAAAAACTATTTTAAAAAGAAATCAAAAGAAAGTCAAATAAAGTATTTTTTTAATTCGCATATCAATTTCATAATCAAATTTATTTTACCTACTAAAAAATCTTCTAAGACACTACGGTAATCAAATAATGAAAATAATTTTTTTTGAATTTCAATTCAAATCATTTAAATCAATTCAAATCAAATAATTAATATTATATGATGTAATTAATTTATCAAATTTATTTATTCATTCAAATCAATTCAAATCAAATAAAATAACAAAATTTACTAATTATTAATTTCATTAATTAATAATTATGATAATATATTCTGATAAAAATATATTCTGCTATTCACTTTAACAATAACCCACATAATATATTAAATATATTGGGACCCATATAATCTGATAATAATACTATAATTTATAAATTTGTGAAACTTATGAAACTTATAAGACTTATAAGTTATGACATATACTCTTTAAACGTAAATATTCTTATATAAATTTTGATTATTTATAAAAATATAAATTATAAATTCTAATATAATATTTATGATAATAAACGAACACATTATATTATGATGTATAATAAGTTATCAAATAGAATAAAATAATGAGATGTATGTGTAATCAATAAAAAGATTTTAATTTAAAATTTTTTGTAAAAAAATAAAAATCAAATTAAAAATGTTCATATAGAATGTAGGATAATCAACTATAAAGAATTTTTATATGTATGATTAAGAATTAATGTCAATATGTCTTGATCCTCAAGTATGTATATTTCAATAATTTATTATGTATATATTTCAATTCAAATCAAATAATAAATGCAATTATTTTTGAATTTCAAAACAAATCAAATAATTTATTTAATGTGATATCATTATTTATCCTACAGTGGTCAAATAATAAAGGTAATTATTTTTTAATTTCAGTTCAAATCATTTCAATCAATTTAAATCAAATAATTAGTATTATGTGATGTCATTAATTTATCAAATTTATTAATTTATATAAATAAAGAAATGATGACACGTGTATCAGTTTTTAATTC
Source organism: Biancaea sappan (assembly GCA_037074585.1). Lineage (NCBI taxonomy): Eukaryota > Viridiplantae > Streptophyta > Magnoliopsida > Fabales > Fabaceae > Biancaea > Biancaea sappan. The sequence goes on from CM073493.1 coordinate 3,892,159, forward strand.
AAGGTTTTCCACTATCTCACAGTTCAGATAATGTAATTACAAAACATAATTTCAGGGGTACAATGTGTAATAATATAGCACGATGTTTAACTTTATATGAGATCAATACAGGAAGAATCTACTCCAAAAGTCAGATAAAAAAATATTAAAATCTAATGAAGATGAAAGTTTACATACCTCGAAAAGTTCAAAGAGACTACCTTAGTAATAGACACTACTCTTTTTATTATTGCTAACTGGAAAGCACCTGCATTTGAGATATATGGAAAAATATGTTTAGATTTTGGGATAAGAACTACTATGATTTGGAGGAAGATAGAGATGAGTCTTTAAGAATATTGAAGCTCATGTAAATGTGAAAAAAAAAAGTTCATGGAGAAAGAATACATGTTAAAAATAGAAATTTTACAGAACGTGTAAGAGAAGTGATAATATATTTATAACACAAACCAAAATAACTTATCAATGTGAGAATTATAGAAACATTAATGCCTTTGAACTTCTTCTTGTAGGAAAATTTGCACCTCTTATTTAGAGGAAATAAATTGTTGCAGTAATAGATATGAAGATTGAGTGGATAATTTGTCAGAGCTATGGAGGATTGAGGAACACATCACCAAGGAAATAGTACTAGTTCATTGGAACATGATCTTCTTCTTCGATTCAGAAAACTGTAGTAGGAAAATAGTACCAGCCCATTGTATCATGATCTTTTTCTTTGAGATATATATGGACGGAAAAAAAAGGATTGAAGAAACATATTTAAAGAGGAAAAAAAAGGCTCGAGCCTCAAGAAGCCATATCACCAGGTGTCGGTTGAGTTCCCAATCGACGGGAGAAGGTGATCAAATGGCAAAATGAGCAGTGAGAGCTTGGTTGGGAGAGAGAGCGTTGCTGAGTTATACTAGTAGATTCAGAGAAGGAAAATGGACAGACATTATGGAGAACATGACTCTGTAGTTTATCTTCTGAAGATAGATTTATAGCAATTAATTATTTGATTTGTATATAATAAATGCTAATTTACCAAATGACAACATATTATATTTCAACAGAAAAGTTTACCTTTTATCAATTATATAGCAATTATATAGTAATTATAGCAATGATAATTGAATTTATACTAAGTTTTCAAATTCATTTAATATGATGTGATTAATTTACCAAATTTATTAATTTACCTAATTTATTCATTAAATCTATTTATTTAAATTTAATCTATTATATTGATTTATTCTATTTATGATATTATTCTTAATTTAATGACACGCCTACAATTATTTGAATTCAAATAAATTCAAATTCAAATCAAATAATTCAATCAATTCAATTCAATTCCACCATTCCACTAAAATTTATTTATTGTGATGTCATTAATTTACCAAACCTATTAATTTACCTACTTTATTCATTTAAATTTATTATATTATTCTTAATTTAATGACATACATGCAATTAATACCTTAGAATGAAATTGTTGTATTTATGATTCACTTATTATCACTTCTTAATTTGAGCAAAAGGTAGATTCCTCCCTATGAAGAGAAACTTTAGACAATGCCGAGATTACATGTGTGCGAATTAATTGAATGCTAATTTAAGATTTAAAGTATTAAATTTTAAAGTTGGGATGTGATGTATATTTCCTCCCTTGATTATCTTCTTTTTGTTGTTTTAAGATTTTGTGGGTATGTAAGTTATGTTTTAAATTTCAATAAATCTATTGTTGCTAATCCAAATGTATATTTCCAATAATAAAAGAAACAGTTAAAAGAAAACAAGAATTTTGATCTTAACAGACCTATTAGATAAGTAACTTTTATTTCAATTCATTTTTACCATTAATTAATATATTTATCTAAATTAATTCATGTAATACTTTATTTTTAATTCTTATTTTAATTTGACATTATTTACATTCAATGTTCAAGGTATTTGTATCTAATAAATCATCTTACATGTGTCTTAATAGTCTTATTATTTTTGTACATGTATTCTTTTATATATTTTTAAATTATTTTTATTTATTTAATAAATAAAAATTGTAACATTTATATTAATTCATACATCACACGAGTCACAACACTAATTTAAGCTATTTTCCGGCCAAGGACATGCAAGACTTTCAAAAATATATATAATTTTAAAGTAGAGAATAAAGTACATTCGATTCTTTAAATATCATTATTAATTATTTTACGAAAGGGAATAATCTCCTTTTCTAAGTCAAATATTATTTTATGCTTTTCAATTATATGTATAGCAAGGAAAAATTAATTTCCATATTTTTAAGTCAAGTCAATGAATAAAGTCTTTTGCGTATATAAATATCTAAAAGGGAAAAACAAAGGAAATAGAACAATTTCGAATTTGAAAAACAATGACAACGAAAACAAATCAAATTACAAGCCATTGCGTCTTCTTTAGGGTAGAAGACTTCATTGATTATTTGAGCTGTAATCAAATAGTTAATATGTACGTTTGGTGAAAATTTATTCATTTTTTCTCAGTAAATAAATAAGTCATTTGAGTTTATACAAAATTAATTGCTATAAGTCAGGCCACAAACTATTGCCTTTGGTCCTGGGAAAAAGACTTAAAATGATTTTTGATGTTAAATATAAAAAACATAAAATTTATTAAGTATTATAGAGATATATTTTAGAACAATTTTTTTAAATTTTAAATAGGTAAAATTAAAACATCTTTTATCTATTTTTAAAAAATAACTGTTTTGAAAACAAGGACAAAAACACAGTGACATAGTGGTTAATATGTATGTTCATTAACGGTATTTGAGTAAAAATGGAATTCACTTAAAAAAAAAACACTGCTAAAAACTAAAAATCTTTTTAATATGTATTGTAGCCGTTTCTAATCACCACTAAATGTAACTTTTGCACCCAACAATGTTTTAACTTTGAAGTCATATTATATATATATATATATATACATACACACACACTTCCTTTTCAAATAGTTAATTAATGGGATGAAAAATCATTTTTTCTTCTACGTCAATGAATGAAGCCATTAATTTGATTACATTGTATTCCATCGATGTGGGCACTGTGAATACAACAACTTGATGTGGACGCAATTTATTGCCATCGCTTTTTTTTTTAAAAAACAACTATTCAATGTTTGAATATTAAATGATAATTAAATTATATTTAAGTCAGATAAAATTATAATGGATAGTAAGCTTTTCTTTACCAAATTTTAATATAGGTGTATTCTTAAAAATTTAAATTCAACACTTCTAATTAAATTAAAATAACTCTATGTGCTTAATGATATTGTCATCGTTTTGAAGTAGATACACAAAAAATGTAGTGGAAAATCAATTTTTTTCATTTATTACATTGACTTAGATATTTCTAAGATTATTAAAACCAGTAATACTTAATTCTATTTCCATGCATTTACATTAGTATAAAAGCATCACCTCGTTGCTATTTATATGTACTCACTCGTTCTACCTTAATTCTATCCATCCATGAGCACAAATTCTCACAGCAGTCAGTCAAATCATGGCATTGTGGCGGAATCTCTTAATATTTTTTTGTGTCTCAGTAATGCTCTCACCAATTCCAATACCGCCCATTTTGAATTGCAAATTTGAACGGGCTAGCTCGCAATCTATTATATATATATATATATATATATAGTAAAAAATTTAATATTTTTTAAAATATAATTTATACATATAAAATATTATTTTTTAATATTTTTAAATAATTAATAATTTTTTTATATTTTTTAAATTAATACTATATTTTAAAAAATTTTATATTTATTTTTAAAAAATTATAAAAATTTTCATAACCAAAATTATTTTATTTATTGAATATAATGTTATAAAATATAAAAAATGATAAAGTTACTTATTTATATTGAATAGTATCTTTTTTTGTAAAAAATAAAAAATAAAAATTTAAATAGGTCAATTTATTTAGGCACATTTTTTAAACTTATTTTTTTTATGGATGGTCACACGAATGGGATTTGAACTGTTATGACACTACTATTATTAATCTCTGTGAAAACATTACGCATCCATTGCTTTATTACCAATACTACTTATACGACGTGATTTACTTGCCAAAGTCTTAACATATATAATTCTTCCTAATATTCTCAATTTTTAATTCCTATCTTAGTTCCAACATATATAATTTTAAAGAAGAGAATAAAGTACATTCTATTCTTTAAATATCATTATTAATTATTTTATGAAAGGGATTAACCTCCTTTTCTAAGTCAAATATTATTTTATGTTTTTCAATTATATGTATAGCAAGGGGAAATTAATTTCCATATTTTATGTCAAGTCAGTAAATAAAGTCTCCTTTTCTAAAATTAATTGCCTCTCTTCTTTGGGGTAGAAGACTTAAAACACTGACTATTTCGACATAATTCCATGCATTCAAAATTTTCTTTGTTTTAGGTGATTTTAGTATGAAGATATACGCTGCAGAAAAAAAAAACAGTATTATACTTTATATCACAAAATCGGTTGTGATGAAATTAATAACTCTTCCACCACAAATTCTTTCATTGTAAAACATTTATTATAAAATTACCACTATATTAATAATTTAGTTTATATATATATATATTGATTGTTTAGCGATTGAAAGTTAACTCCACATGATTATTTTAAAATATTATAAACTTGTTATAGTAAACTTGCTATAAATGAGGACACCAATTATTGCCGTTTCTTTGGGGGCCACAAGACTTGGACAAAATTAATTGCTATTACTGTTTGTGTAAATAGATTCTATATTAATTTGATTTGCTAATTTGTAATTTAATAAAAATTATTTTCTCATTTCATTCATATTAAATAACTTACCTTGCATGATATGCCTCCTTATATATACATATATTGATACACAAACATTTCAATATCTTGCTTTCAAATTGATTATTTATTTTTTATGTTAAATTCTAATATTTGATTTATTGTGATCAGTGGCGTATCCAAGATCCCTCGGTCAAGGGGGGCAAAATTTTCATTTACTTTTTTAGATCTAATGGTAATTTCTTCTTAAAAAATATTTCCATTACAAAAATTTTTTTCTTTTTTAAAAATCTTAATTGCATAATCAATCAACCAATTTGATGGAATTAGACCTATGTACAAAAATTTCAAATTTCAAACTTTTACAAAGAGGTCCCGAACAATGAAATGATAAATTAACCATTATCAAGAAAAAATTTCATAAAATTCACTTCACAAATATGTTACTTATGATCCTAGTTGTATAATCAATCAACCAATTTGATGGAATTAGACCTATGTACAAAAATTTCAAATTTCAAACTTTTACAAAGAGGTTCCTAACAATCAAATGAGAAATTAACCATCATTAAGAAAAAATTTCATAAAATTGACTTGACAAATATGTTACTCATGATTCTAATTACATAATCAATTAACCAATTTGATAGAATTATATTTATGCACAAAAACTCCAAATTTCAAGCTTTTACAAAAAGGTCCCTAACAATCAAATGAGAAATTAATCATCATTAAGAAAAAATTTTATGAAATTGACTTTACAAATATGTTACTCATGATCCTAATTACATAATCAATTAACTAATTTGATAAAATTAGACCTATGTACAAAAATACCAAATTTCAAACTTTTACAAAGAGTTCCCTAACAATGGAATGAGAAATTAACCATCATAAAAAAAAATTCATAAAATTAACTTCACAAATGTTACTCATGATCCTAATTACATAATCAATTAACCAATTTAATAGAATTAGACCTATGCACAAAAACACCAAATTTCAAGCTTTTACAAAGAAGTCCTTAATAATGGAATGAGAAATTAACCATCATAAAAAAAAATTTTGTGACTCTAGAGAGTGAGGGTCTCATGACTGTAAGCAGTAGAGAGGGACTACGTCACTGAAGGGGTTCAAAAAAATACTAAATGGGTTCAAAAAAAATTAAGAGGAGGGCAAAATGAAAATTTTCTTTTACATATGATTATGTAAAATCCAGCTGCACCCCTCAACCATATGCTGATTGTGATGTCATTGTTCTCTTAATAGTGCAAAATTTCCAAATTTTAGAACTTAAAAAAAAATGTAAATCATCGTCCAATTAAAAGTGGCTTGTCTGTTCATCTATCACGTGTTAGAAAATAGTTGCCCTCAATCCACATGCTACAAATTAAGATCAGACACGTATGCTTGAAAAGACACACATAACTATCAAAACCCTTGAGTTTAAAACAAATAATTTCAAAATAGATAAGTATGGAAATTATAACTAAGATAATATTATTATATTTATATAAGTACGAAAATAATTAAATTTTTTAAAATTATTTTCACATTATTTATAAATATTTTTTTAAAATATTCTATTTTTCACGATACAGTCCACATAAAACAAATTAAAATCAGACTTACATCAACTTCAAACGACGCATCACAATAATCCAAGTATCAAAGAAAAAAAAAAACTAGACAAGAAAGAAATTGCAAAATTGACTGGCTTAGAATTTTAAAAGTATGCAAAGACACTCAGAGTAAATAGAATTTTAAAATCTATTTATATGAATCTTAAATCTTCTTTTAATAATTTAAAATTTTAAAATTTTTTTAAAAATATATATTAATATTCAGTAAAAATTAAAATATAAAAAATTTAAAAATTTAAAAAAAAATTGTGTCGGTTGAACTATTTGCAGTGGTCAGTTTTACCAGTTTTTTGGTTTTATCAACCTTTTACTAGTTCAAATATTTACCAATTCACTGATTGAAATCAAATTGATTTACCGAGTTTTCAGTTAGAAAGTTCAGTCCCTTGAACAATACAATATCTTATGTCTTTGTTAATAAATATTTCAATGAAAATAAAATATATAAAATGAAATTCTTTAAAATATGATAATAAAAATACAACAATTACACCTATTTTTTTATTAAAAAAAATTTGCTAGACACCAAACACTTCATTTGGATAGATTTGGCATTCAAATGTGGAGACCAAATGGTTTGAAATCAAAATAGAATATGGTGAAGAACAAGTGACTCGGAAGAAGCCAGCTTGTAGATGTCATGCAAAATCAAAATAATTTTATCAAAACCTGCAATACCTAATTAAAAGTGGCTTGTCTGTTCACCTATTACGTGTTACAAATTCAATCCACATGCTACAAATTAAAATCAGACACGTATGCTTGAAAAGACACACATAACTATCAAAACCCTGGAGTTTAAAACAAATAATTTCAAAACAGATAAGTATGAAAATTATAACTAGGATAATATTATTATATTTATATAAATATGAAAGTAATTAAATTTTTTAAAATTACTTTCACATTATTTATAAAATTTTTTTAAAATATTCTATTTTTCACGATACAGTCCACATAAAACAAATTAAAATCAGACTTACGTCAACTTCAAACGACGCATAAATCACAATGGTCCAAGTATCAAAGAAAATAAAAAAAAATAAAAAAAATAGACAAAGAAAGAAATTGCGAAATTGACTGGCTTAGAATTTTAGAAGTATGCAAAGACGCTATAAAAAATCTATTTTTGGAGTAAATAGAATTTTAAAATTTATTTTTATTAATCTTAAATCTTTTCTTAATAGTTTAAAATTTGAAAATTTTTTTAAAAATATATAATAATATTCAGTAAAAATTAAAAAATAAAAAATTTAAAAATTTAAAAAAATTGAATCAGTTGAATCATTTGACCTGATGTGTTTTATCAATTTTACTGGTTCTATCGATTTTTTATTAGTTTAAACACTCACCAATTCACTGATTCAAATTAAACTAATTCACTAATTTTTCAGTTAAAATGACTGGTTCAGTTTAGTTTCCTGAACAATATAATACCTTATGTCTTTGTTAATAAATAGTTCAATGAAAATAAAATATATAAAATGAAATTCTTTAAAATATGATAATAAAAATACAACAATTACACCTATTTTTTTATTAAAAAAATATTTGTGAGACATCAAACAATTCATTTAGATAGACTTGGCATTCAAATGTGGGAACGAAATGGTTTGAAATCAAAATAGAGTATGGTGAAGAACAAGTGACTCGGAACAAGCCAGCTTGTAGATGTCGTGGCATCAGATGTGTACACCAACACTGACTGAAAGTTCTGAATTTAGAATTTGAATAGTAAGCAAAGACAGTAAATCAGTTCCACTTAATTAATACACCTTTTAAAAAAGTATCTTTTTAGCATAAATTGATACGAGGGACCACAAATTATTGGCGTTACTTTAATTGGGAGAGCAAGACTTTGAGTTGACTTGAATATTCCATCAATTTTTGTTCATTGCTTCAAATGGCTTATAAAAATTTTAGGATGAAATGTTTTCTTAAAAAAATAATTACTTGATTCTCTCTTTTTTGAGTACATTGTGTTCTATCCACGTGTGCACTGTGAATAAAACAACTTGATGTCGACACAATTTATTGCCATCACTTTTTGTTTTTTTTAAAAAAAATCATTAGGTATTTGAATGCTAAATTATGAATGGGAATTAATCCGAATTCAAGTCATGTATGATTACAATGGATAGTAAATTTTTTCCTACTAAATTTTAACGTAATTGCATTCTCAAGAGTTCGAACTCGAAACTTCTAATTAAGCTAGAACAATTCTACGCTCTTGGTAGTATTGTCATCGCTTTGAGGTAGACATTAATTTTTCATTGAGACTTAGATATTTCTAAGATTATTAAAACCAGCAATACAATACATTTACGTTAGTATAAAAGCATCACCTTGTTGCTATTTATATACACTCACTCATTCTACCTTTAAATCTATCTATCCATGAGCACAAATTCTCACCGTAGTTAAATCATGGCATTGTGGCGGAATCTCTTAATATTCTTTTGGGTCTTTGTAATGCTCTTTCCATCTCATGTTGCTTCTTTTGAAGCAGCTGCTGTTGTTACTGCTGCAAAAGATGGTGAAGCAAATGCTCTGTTGAAGTGGAAAGCAAGCCTTGATAATCAAAGCCAAGCAACCTTGTCTTCTTGGAATTACGGTACTAGTCCTTGCAAAGTACACTGGAAAGGAGTCACATGTGATGAATCCATGTCTGTTTCCATGATCAATCTTACAAGTTTGGGTATGAAAGGTACACTCCAGCCTCTCAACTTCTCATCCTTCCCTAACCTCCATGTTTTAGATATAAGTAACAACCAGTTTTATGGAGCTATTCCTCCCCAAATTGGTAAGTTGTCAACTATTTTTACATTGAGCATGTACAATAACCAATTTACTGGTTCCATACCTCAACAAATATGGGCATTACGCACTCTTAGCTATATTGATATTGGTGTATGTTATCTCACTGGGGTAATTCCTGAAGATATTGGGAACTTGAGGAATCTATCATTTTTTCATCTTGAAAATAATCACCTTTCTGGTTTCATTCCTTCTTCAATTGGAAACCTTACCAAGTTACAACATCTTCACCTCTATAACAATAGTCTCTTAGGATCCATTCCTGCCTCCATCGGAAACTTGATCAATTTAGAATATCTCGTTCTTGCAAATAATCACCTTTCTGGTTTCATTCCTTCTTCAATTGGAAACCTTACCAAGTTACAATATCTTAGGCTCAGTAACAATAGTCTCTCAGGATCCATTCCTACCACCCTCGGAAAGTTGACCAATTTGCAAAACCTTTTTCTTCCAATTAATAATCTCTCTGGACCTGTTCCTGCCACTATAGGAAACTTGACGCAACTTACATCCCTAAGCCTTCGCGTGAACAAATTCAATGGCAGCATTCCACTAGAAATGAATAACCTTACCCGCTTGGTGGACTTACAACTAGGAATAAATGATTTCACTGGCCACTTGCCACAAGATATTTTCCTTGGTGGATCACTAATATATTTTAGTGTAAATGAGAACTATTTCACCGGTCCAATTCCAAGAAGCTTGAAGAATTGCTCTGCTCTTTTTAGGCTAAGGCTTGACCATAACCAATTGGTTGGAAATATGGTTGACAGTTTCGAGGTATGCCCAAATTTGACCTATATTGACCTAAGTGACAATAAATTGTATGGCCGCCTTTCTTCAAAGTTGAACAAGTGTCATAATCTCACAAGCCTCAGGGTTTCCAACAACAATCTTTCTGGTGGCATACCACCAGAAATAAGAGAGGCTATCCAATTGCAACGACTTGACCTCTCTTTAAATTATTTAACGGGAGGAATTCCAAAAGAGTTGGGTAAGTTAACCATGATGAGTGAACTCTGTCTGAGCAATAATAAACTTTCAGGCAACGTTCCCGTAGAAATAGAATCATTAAATCAACTTCAAAAATTGGAGTTGGTAGCAAATAATTTCAGTGGCTCAATCCCAAAAGAGCTTGGAAAATTACGCAATTTATGGCTCATGAATTTGAGCTTTAACAATTTTAAGGATAACATTCCAATTGAGTTTGGTAAATTACAAGCTCTTCAACAACTTGATCTTTCTCACAATTTGTTGAGTGGAAAGATACCAACAACACTTGGAAATTTGACAAGCTTAACATTGTTGAATCTCTCATATAATAATCTCTCTGGCACTGTTGTCTCAAGCTTTGATGGTATGTTAAGCTTGTTATCAGTGGACATATCATTCAACCAATTGGAGGGTTCCCTTCCCAATATTTCAGCCTTTCAAAACATTACATTTGAAGCACTGAGGAACAATAAAGGTTTGTGTGGTAATTTCATTGGCTTAAATTCTTGCAATAAACTTAGCAATTACCCATATGCTCATCAAAACAAAAAACACAAGCTATTGATATTACTCACTTCTTTGGGTACGCTAATGCTAGTAGTGCTTGGAGTTTCAAGAATTCTAATTCTTCGAAACTCAGAGAAAGCAAAAGGCCAAAACAGAGAAGGACAAACACAAAGCCTTTTCTCCATATGGGGTTTTGATAAAGAAATTGTGTATGAAAAAGTTATTGAGGCCACAGAGAATTTTAGTGACAAATATCTCATTGGGATGGGAGGACAAGGAAATGTGTACAAGGCTGAGTTAGTTACAGGTCAGTTTTTCACTGTCAAGAAACTTCATTTGCATTCAAATACAATAGAATCCTCCAGTATCAAGGCATTTAAAAGTGAGATTCAAGCCTTGATAGAAATCAAACATCGCAACATTGTGAAGCTATTTGGATTTTTTTCAAATCCACGGCTCTTGTTCCTGGTTTATGAGTTCTTAGAAGGTGGCAACTTAGATACAATATTGAAAAATCATGAACAAGCAATTACATTTGACTGGAATAAGAGGGTGAACATTATTAAAGGTGTGGTCAATGCATTATTCCATATGCACCATGGATGTTCACATCCTATAGTTCATCGTGACATATCAAGCAAAAATATTCTTTTAGACTCAGAATATCAAGAAGCCCACATAATTGACTTTGGAATAGCCAAGTTTCTTAATTTTGACTCAGACAACATGACCTCATTTGCAGGAACCTTAGGCTATGTTGCTCCAGGTTAGGCCCTTTTGTTTGTACTTTAGAAAATGCTACACTTTAAAGTCCAAAATTTGTTAGAACTTTATTTCCAATATGACTACTCTCTTATTTTAATGTGGTGCAGAGATTGCTTTCATTATGCAAGTGAATGAGAAATGTGATGTTTATAGCTTTGGAGTTCTTACTTTGGAAATCCTCATGGGCAAGCATCCGGGAGGGCTTATTGATTCTTTGACAAAGTCTTCAACAACCTATAATTTGTCATTAAAGGATGTGTTGGACCAGCGACTTCCTCGACCCTCCAACCCAGTTCTTAAGGAAGTGATGTTGACTGCCAAACTAGTATTTGCTTGCTTGAACCAAAATCCATCTTCACGTCCAACGATGAGTCAAGTATCCGCGGAGCTTGCAAGGGCAAAACCTTTTTTAGGAAACTTTGAAACCATTACACTTGGACAGCTTATAGAATACTGAACTTCTTGTAGGAATTTGTGTGTCTTGTATATGTGTATGATGTTGTCCTTTGTTTTCGTTTAGACTTAAAGGTTATTGTATCATTTGTATCTTGCATGTGTTGGTGGCTCGTCCAAGAATAGGTCTCTTGAAAGAAAGTGATATCAGTGAAGCTTTTGCTGTTGTATGTTGTATATTGTGTGGATTTCAATATAATTTGTTTATTCAGTATATTAGTAGTAACAAATTTAATATATAAAAATGATAAAAAAATTAAAAGTGGTCTTAAATATTCTTTTACAATTCAATGTATATAAATTTTTTTAACTTTAATTTGATTATAAAAAATTCATTAATATTTAATTTTTTTTAAAAATTGTTATTACTTTATGTGAAAAAATATAAATAAACTATCTACAAAAAGAAATGTTACTTCTGTTCACATTGATTTATCAATTGAACAGTAGCCCAACCAATTTTCCCTAATAAACTAATTGCAAACTTGAACTTATTATGTAGACCAATTATTTGATGATTGGTTTAACCATTGAATTTGTTGGACCTATATGGTTTCTGTAACAGGATTTGCAATATTGATATATTTTAGATATGTTTTTTGCTTTCTTCACAAAACATAATATTAAATCTATATTTTCCTGCAAAATGAACTTAAAATTCCAATAGATATTAGACTGATTAGAGCATAATTAAATAATTACTCTGCTACTTCTAAAACACTCACAAAAATAGATGCTAGTCCAAACATTACCAAGTATATATAACTACAATTATTTTTAGCATATTTTTGGCTAAACATGCTTTTTTACCATCGTTTACAAGATACATAAATAATTTGCCATAAACTAATTGTAAACTTGAATTTATTATGTAGACCAATTACTTGATGATTGGTTAACCATTGAATTTGATGGACCTACATGGTTTCTGAACAGGTTTTACAATATTGATATATTTTAGATATGTTTGTTGCTTTCTTAAAAAAACATAACATTAAACCTATATTTTCCTGAAAAAGAACTTAAATTTCCAATAGACTATTAGACTAATTAGAGCATAAATAATGACTTGGCTACTTCTTAAACACTCAAAAAAAAAAATGCTAGTCCAAACATTACCGCGTAGATATAACTATAATTATTTTTAGCATATTAAAAAACCAGTCAATTTTTGCCCTAAGATACACAAAGTCAATTTAAGACATGAGATATTTCTAAATTGAAAAGCAAGAAGCCACGAAAACTAAATAATAGTGTCAAAAAGGTCTTCCTATTTATTACATTATAATTACGATCTACTTTTCATTCTTATACCTGCTTGCATGGCCTACAAGCCGCCTTTTTTTTTAATTTAACTAATTAAATATAAAAATTTAATAATTTTTATTAAAATCAATATTCAAAAAATTAAACTAGTCACTGAATCGGCTAAAGCACCAGCTCAAAAGTTGATAATCGGAATGTGGTTAAACTAAGGTTAAACTAGTGGTACTTAAAATATATTAAAATATTAAAATACATAATTAATGTATATGTTACAGATATTAAAATATATAATATTAAAATATTTTAGACATGTTATAGATATATATTTCTACTAATCGTAGATTTTCTTCTAATAATTTAAAGTTTTGGAAATTTATTAAAAATACTTAACAATATTAAGTAAAAATTCAAAAAAAAATAAAAATAAAAAAAATTTTAAAAAAAATTAAACCAAATGAATTGATCAATTTTATTAATTTTAATAATTTAACCGATTTAAACATTTACTTGTTCATTGGTAAAGCCCAATATGAGAACACGAAAATCCATGTACAATAGTACAAGTCAATTTACTTGTGCTGTATTTCTTCATTCTAAAGGACAGCAATACGCTCGTACAGTCACAAACTATAATAGTGATATATGTATACATTGATAGACGAGAGAATCGGAGTGATCATTTGAGAAGGAGATTTTGGGATAAAAAAATGGGCCACTAATAAATAGGTTCATTTTTCTAAATCAAAAATATTTGTTTTACGTTATTAATATTTATATTAAATTTTAATTTTATCTATAATATTTTTTTTATATCAGTTATATTTTATATATTTTATTTTTATTTTAAATTTATTATTTTTACTAACATCACCTATTTCATTGACGAAAAATATTAACTGGGTGGTTAGTAAAAATTATATATTTATAATAAAAATAATATATGTAAGAAATAACTAACATAAAAAAAAATTTAGGAATTATTTTTTAAATCCTATATGTTTTATTTTTATTTCAAATCTATTATTTTTAATTTAAATATTAAGAATATAAAAAATATTTTTTTTTAAAAGAATATATTGGCCCGCATACTTAACGGGTCTTTGCATGTGAATCTTTAATCTTTTTCCTTAAATTTAATTTATTTTATCAAATAAATTCAACCAACTACCACAAAGTAACTAATTAACATTGTATTATTGTAATATAAATAACAGTTATTTACTTTTAACTATGTATAGAAATAAATATCCTATCATAAACTAGTACTAATATTAAATAGTTTCACTTATTATCTGAACCCTTCTGTTGGCTTTATACTTTTTCCTACACTCCTTCGTATATATTGATAAGTAAAAGGCAATTGTACCTCTTTTAAGAAACCAGCTCCCCTTCAGGTCCTGGAAGGAACATTATCCTCTATGACCTTATTTGAAAACGTTAGATGAGATCATTTAACGGTTCAGATTAATTTTATGTTTTTTTAATTGTATGATTAATTTTTAATAAATCGAATCTTGTATTTTTTTAAATTAATCATACAATTTAAAAAAATGCAAGATTAAACTGAATTATTAAATGATCTCATCTAATGATCCAAATTTAATCTTAAAAGGTATTGTTCCCTCCAGGAATTGAAGGAGACCTGTTTCTCACTTTTAAGTGGTTTTAAAAGAGTATCTCTCAATTTTTCACAAGTTGGCCCATGGGTCAACCCGCTTTTAAACGGGTCAATCTTTTTCAATTCAAGCTCATCAGTTCAGCGAGCTAAATGTGGCAATTTGCAGGTTTTGTTCCATTTTGGCACTAGTAGCAAGAGACAAGACACTTAGATTTAATCTCTTTAAGAATTAAAAAGATTTTCAGATAAATTGAATGTATGTAAACTGGGTCTATCTAAAAATTTCTCATGAAATAATTCTATGCAAAAGATAAGACATAAGTGCATCAGATGGGACACATAAAGCTAAGCCAATGCCAATGTCCCTCGTGGGGTTGTATTTGCAAAAGATACTTTGCACCAAAAAGAATATATTGGCCAAATATGATAATAGAAGAATGAGAGAAGAAAACATCTAATATATATGAGTGTGTGTGTGTGTGTGTGTGTGTGTGTGTGTGTGTGTGTGTGTGTGTAATAGAAGTATGAGCTGTAAAGATTATGCTGAGAAAACATATCAGTAACATATCTTTTATAATATCTAACTCAATCTACATTAGTTGGTACTTAATGGTACTTCTTAATAACAGATTCTTATGTCTGTCCTATTTCTATGCCTTTAAAGGATCAACTGGTGATTCAATTTGAACACATTCAAACTCAGTATCATTCATTTTCTCTCGAGGAAAAATGGCAGATTCTCCTTTGAACCAGAAACCCCATAACCATGCTAAATCCAACAGTCTGCCTTCAACAAAACCACACTCTCTCATTCTGCAGTGCAATGATCACTTGGCCACATTAGGATCAAATTATGTCACTTCTTCTTCAATTCTCAGTTTGAAGCTAAGTGACCTTCTAGATTTGCACGGCTGCATCGAAATCTTGGATGGGTCTCTGAGGCTCCTAGATGCATGCACGTCCACCAAAGATGCTCTACTTCACACGAAAGAATGCACCCGGGAGCTTTGTTCGATTATCAGACAAAGAAGAAGAGGAGAAGAAGTGGAGGTTATGGTGGAGGCTAAGAAAGTAACACTCACATCTGAAGATGAAGATCTCTTGCAATCAACCATTATTACAATTAATTAATTCAGCACATCCTATTATTTGCAGACAAGATCCCATAAAGATGCTGCTTCCTCCAGTGGTTTGCCTGATTGTTGTTTGCTGATTTGAGATTTTTAATCTGTGATTTGTTAAGAAGATTTCATGTGATTCCCAAGTTATAAAATTGAGGGATGAGTTAGGAAGCTTGGTGAGTGGGAAGCATTGGGTGAACAATGCTGTGGCAGCTCTATGATCCAAATTAAGATACTATAATTGCCTGCTTACTTTGTGACATTTAACCAGAAAAATATTCTTTTTGTCTCCCTCATTGATGTGGCTATATATGCGTCAGAAGCCAACCATTGGAACTCATCTCCTAGAATTCAGTTCTCAGATAAGAAAAAATGGCAGCCATAGAAAGTAACAGAAAGGGCTCTATGCATATTAGATCCAACAGCTTTCCCTCTGCAGCTCGCCCCCTTGTGGTCATTGGAGTCTTTGTTATTGTTCATCTGCGATCCAACAGGACAATTAATGCCAGGAAAATGGTTGGCAATCTCCAGGCTGATACAACTAAGAGAGTAGCTTGTGATTCTGAAGAATCAAACACAAATGAATTTGAAAAGGTGGATGCAGCTTTGCAGTCTCTCATCAGTCTCAAGCAATCATCTATGGGGAAGTTTCAAACTCATTTGAAAAATTTAGAGATGTGCATTGAGGATCTAGAAGTAGGAGCTGAGAGCCTCTCAAGGCAACTAACTAGAACCAGAGTTTCTCTTCTGAATTTGTTCAACCACTAGTTAGAGAGATTCTATATCTCACAATTGTACATAAATGTGATTAAATTATGTTCAGATACTGAACATAGAAAAAACAAATTATAGCTACTTGATCTTGAGTCACTTTTTCATTTCCTATTTATTAGGTATTCTTCACATCTCATTTTCTAGTTTCCTTAATATTTTCAAATTTTCACCTGCATAATAATTGAAATGAAAGAGAAGGCGAAACACAAATTATATTTTCATTTTATTTCATAAGCCTACTCAAGTTGAAAAAGGAGAAAACCTTCATATAATAACATTTTATTGTTTTCTTCAATCCACCTTTCAACGTAATAACCTGTTTTAAATCTGATATTACTAATAAATAGGTTATCTGTTATAACTTTATCCCTTAGTGAAGTTTTATTTCAATATTCCTATGTTATTTCTAATGCACTTACAAGGCATAAATTTTAAATTTGTCATATTTCTTATGCTCAAAAATCTTATAAGTTTCTAAATACTTAAAAGGTTGAGATTCATTTGAACCAAACACCACCCAAGATTTTAATATTACTGGTGATGTGGAACATGTTCAATGTTTCCCATCGAGAAGTATTTTCCAAGCAAGAAAAGACCTCATGGATTAACAGTTAACCAATTCTACAATTGTAGCAGATGAACCGCTTTTAAATGTTATATGAAACATCTATTTGTATATGCATTGATTGCTAGGAAGAAAGGGAAGAAATTCTTCTTGTCTTCTTTGACCATAATTTATATATTGAAGTGGCACCAATGAAAAGAATGCTGAACCAGCAGATGTTCTTAAACACTTAACTATGGATTCAATTTTATGTCTTAGTTATGGGTTGGGGAGATTAATTGTGGGACACATTTGGAACTGAAATATGCATTGAATTGCCCCATTATAATCTAAAGGGTTTGATAACATTCAAATAATTGATAAAGTAAAATATGAAAAGAAATGCTAGTGTTTAAGCAACAACTTTTGCTCCTCATCTGCTGTGGAATAGAATTTGCTGTGACTTCTCTTTAGGTTTTGGATAATGGCTTTTTAAGGGGTCTTTTTTATAGATATTCATCGAGATTGAAGGATTTTATTATATTAGTCCTGTTTTTGGTGTTCTATAGATGCTTTTGTTTGAGTTTTGTATTCTCTAGGAAGATATCTAGTCCTCCTTTTCTCTTTAGTTTTTATTGTATCCTTTGTATCCTTCTTTCTCTTCAATAATATTTCTTTTTCGATTAAAAAAAAGGAAGTTTGCTAAGCTCCTTATTAGAATTCAAAAAAATGAAAGATAATTGTTTGTTAGATCAGAGTAGAATTTTTTTAAGAGTGAGAAAGATACAAATATGGAGGCTGAGTTATCCTCCAAAGAAAACAAAAAAATAAAAGAAGAAAGCAAACAATGATTAAATTTTTCCTTCTTTTCTTTGTATATACCATTTCATCTCTCCTCATGGTATTGCAAGTACTCCTAAAGTACGGTTTCCCCTGAATCAGAATAGAGTCAAAATACAATGCAATAACAAATACTACATACATAACAGAAACATCTTCAACCAGATATAAGCAACCACTGAGATCTGGAAGAGATTTCTCCTGCAATCAACCATTATTTGCAATTAACTAAATAAGTGCATCCTATTATTAAACATACATCACCTCTTCTTCTGCAGACAAGATCCCATAAAGATGTTGCATACTGCATTGGCTTGCCTTATTGTTTTTCATACATTAAACTTTGGAATCTTTGAGTTGTTGACATGAACTCATGTGATTCCCAAGTTATAAAATTGAGGGATGAGTTAGGAAGCTTGGTGATTGGGAAGCATTGAGCAGACAATGTCATGGAATTTCCACGATCCAAATCAAGATACTATAATTTCCTGCTTACTTTGTGACGTTTAATAGAAAAATTATTCTTTTTGTCTCCCTCATTTCTATGGCTACATTTGCAGCAGAAGCCAACTATTGGAATTCATCTCCTAGCCTTCTGTTTTCTGATAAGAGAAAATGGCAGCCATAGAAGCTAACACAAAGAGCTCTATGCATATTCGATACAACAGCTTTCCCTCTGCACCTCACCCCTTGTATCACAATTTGAGGAGCATCTAAACAGATTGAAGTCTTCTGAATCTGCCATAAGCCATAAACTCAATGGTTTGCAGGATTTGCATGACTGCACTGACAAGTTGCTCCAATTGTCAACCACCCAACAAAACTTGGCACGAGAATGCAACAAAAAATGAGCTGATGAAGTCTTCAAACGAAACATTGGATGGAGTTCAAAATACTCCTAAAACAAGACCAAGGAGAAGACACATCAAGTGTAGAATTATAGAAATATGCATTTAGTTTTACATGTCAGTGTTGATTAAATTAAAAGCATTAGTAAACAATCTACTTCATGACATGGAATTAAAACTCATTAGAAAAAGTGTTGTTGAAAATTTTCCAAGTAGCTCACACTCCTAAAAATTGAATGAACACCTCACCACATTTGTTAATGAAACACACCCGCCCTTGTACATGTCTTAGGTTGTAATATCCTTGACTTTCAATTCATTTGACAAATTCTATCATTACAAATATTAATTTCAACTTACTTGTTTTCTACTGCCACAATTCAATTTAAAAAAAAAAACAATCAATTAGCATCATTGGCACAACTCTCATAGAATTGAACTATAAATTTTCATAATGCCTAAATCTAGACAAGATTTCACACAATTAATTTCCAAAAAATACATCATTGCTACATATAAAAAACTTTTAACTTGCATATTGAGAATGACCCATTGATATTTCAATCTTCTAATGAAATAAATAGATATTTCAATCATCTAATGAAATGAATAGATCAGCACACAGTACATAATATTAAATTAAGCAGAAACTAAAATTCAGGTGCTAAAGATATCCAAAAAAAAAATTCATTAGTGCATTCAATCATTAAAGAACGTTGAAATATTGTCATATTTGCAAGATTCAAAGTTTGGACCTTATTGTGTATTGTGATACATTCTTCCTTGTTGAGAACAAATGAGTTAGATCCCATGGGTTAACGCATTTTGATCCAAAAAAATATGGGTCAAAATTCTCACCACAACCATTTTTTACCCAAATAAAAAATGGATGGGTAATATGAGTTTAAGACAGTTGGATTAGGTTGAATAAATGATTATGGATTGATAAATAATTAACTATCTATATTATTATATATCTAAGGCCTTGGAGCATCCTAATTATTGGTTTCAAAGTTAATTATTAGTATTTTAATGAAAATTTTAAATACATGTGAGTGAGCACTGTTTGTTTTTAATTATTTTAAAAGTATAAATAATTATTATTTGACTTCATATTTAAAAATTATTTAAAATTAAAGCAAAAACTTACATAAACTAATTTAATACGTGTTAAAGCACCGGTTCAAAAAAACAATAATTTGAACATCTGTTGGTAAATAAGAATTAGAGTTATATATAATATCTCATAGTTCAAAAATTAGGTTAGTCATTGAATCAGTCGAGGCACCGGTTCAAATGTCAATGATCGGACTGTAGTCGAACTGCGATCAAATCGATGATACTTAAAATATATTAAAATATTAAAATATAATATTAAAATATTCTATGCATGTTACATACATATATATATATATATATATATATATATATATATATATATATCAAGCCTAGATATTCTCTTAATAGCTTAAAATTTTGAAAGTTTCTTAAAAATACATAATACTTTATACAGTATTTATAACTTTCTAAAAGATACAACATTATCAACCAAAATTTAGTGTATGAATGTGTGTTAGGGTTTTAAGCGGTTGCGGTCGCAGTTGAGTTGCGGGTTAGTACAATTGCCGGTGTTGTGGATGCCATAATACGATTGCGGTCATTACGGTCGTGAATTTTTTTTGAGTTGCACAAAATATTAAAAAATGGTAAAAAAATATAATTATTCTATCTCTTAATTTTAATTATATAATAAAGACACATGTAAAAATTTATTTTAAAAAATAAGTAATTAATATGTTAATAAGTCTCAAATAATTTTCTTCTCTCCTAATTTTTTTTATTTTTCTCAATTTTTAAATTTTTACCTTCTTTTCATTTTTTTTTGAAAATTTTCTCTCTTAATTTTTCTAACATCCCTCTTTCAAAATTTACAAATATTTCCCTCCAAAATTTGCCACATATTTTTCTCCCTCCCTAATTAATTTTATTTGTGTTTTCCTCAAGGCCTCAAGTCTCACCTCATCTCATCTTAGACTTTAGAAGCCTCTCGATTCTTCCAAGTCTCTAAGACTCTCACTCTGTTCTCAGTTCCCACTTCCCACTAGATCAGAATAGAGCAAAGAAAGAAGAACAGAACACGCACAACGCAAAGGCAAAAAACAGAGGATTGGAGATCTTATATGAGGCTGCGAACTAGATATTGGAGATCTGGAAATGAACGGGCAGTCGACGGGAGATCTATAGCAATTAGCGATGGTGACCAATCTTCTTTAACTCAGACAAGTCAATTGGGTCTCTCTCTTCTCTATGCTAAAAATCTTTTTTTTTTTTTACTTTTTATACAAAAACGCATCCCAGTGGAGTTACGACCGCAACGCAGTTTCGTTGCGGCCACAATGCCGTTTTATTGTGACGCAAACCGGTGAAATGAAATCACCCTGCAATTGCAAGGTGATACAGATGTAGCCACCACCGCATCCGCAATATTGCGACCGCATCACAGTGATGCAATCGCAATTTAGAACCATGGTGTGTATATATGATAATCTCAACTAGTTGGGGGTGAGTTAGTGAGTTTTCTTTGTTTCATTTAGTTCCTTTCAATTTGCTTGTAAATAATGAATTTTTTTTTGTCTATCTTTAACTCGGTTTTAGTTGTACGGAAAAAAACTAGACAAGAAGGAAATTGCAAAATTAATTGATTTTGAATTTGAACACTGAGCAAAGACGGTAAAAGTAGCCGCACTTAATTAATACACCTTGGTATGGGGCCTTTGCTTTAATTGTGGACGTAACACTTTGAGTTGACTTGGATATTCCATCAATTTTTGTTCATTGCTTCAAATGACTTCAAATGACTTTGGAAAATACTTTTTTAAAAAGAAGTAATGAAATATTTTTTGGCTTAGAAAAAAGGAGATTTTGAAGAGACCTTTTTTTTTGGAAAGAAAAAGGATTAGAGTTCCAAAATGAAAGAATTTTGTTTAAAAAACTTTCTTCGGTTTCTATTTATTTTTGAAGAGTTTTTCAAAATAGTTTTTCAAGTCAACTTAAAAACTTTTTTAGTTTCTTTCTAAAAAATAGATGTTTTATCCAAATAGATTGAAGATTCTTTTAACAAAACATTTAACTAAGAAAGTTAATATAATTTTCAATTTATCATTACGAATTAAAATATGATTCAGACACACATTTAAAAAAGAGTAGAGTAAGCTAAGAGGTTGATCTAATAAAAAATAATTTTGATTTTTATTATTTAAATTTATATTATAATAAAAATATTTTAACAAACTATTTTTTAAAAAAGATAGAAATACGATGCTAGTATTAGTCCCGAAAAAATATTTAACATAAGAATTAATTCATTGTCTAAAAAATAACGAAAATATATAAGTAGGACCATAAGGAACAATGGATACAGAGTGAAGACTGAACACAACACCGACTCTTCCAAATTTTCACTGCCTGTCACCTGTGCTAATTAGCGACTGAGCTCTAAACTCTCAAGGTCTCATATTACGCAAAGTTCACAAAATCAGACCGGTCATTGAACCGGTTAAGGCATCAGTTTAAGGGTCAATGGTCGGACTGTGATTGAACCGGTAGTATTTAAAATATATTAAAATATTAAAATATATAATTAAAAACTATAAATATAATTTTATAAATATAATTAAAAATAAAATTTAATATCAAATTATATAAAATAACATTCACAATAAAAAATTTAAAATAAAAATTGACTAAATAACAAAAATATTATTAATCAACATAATATTAACTCATATAAATTTGTAAAATATCAAAATATTAATATCTCTATTAAAAAGTAATGTAATTTTTACAAATTAATTTTATTTTAATTTTGTACTTTAAAAAAATATTTTTTTAATATTTAAATTGTTACAATCAATTACTGGCACCTAAAGTTCACTTTCCAAGAAGATGTGCACTGCCCAATGAAAGCCAAATGCTTGACTCTCTTAATTGGCTTTGGGAAAAACTGAAAAAGAAGACAAATATCTTAATTTAATTTTTAAAAATTATGTACATATAATTAATAAAATTGAGTATAGAGAAAAGGGTTAGTCCCTCACAAAATGACAAATCAACGTTTAAATTCTTATCAAGAGGTTTTCAAATTTAGTGTTAAATAGTATATTAAGTAGAATTATTTTTAATAAAAAATATTTGTAAGAAATCAATATATATATATATATATATTAATCTGGTTATTTTTATTATTAAATTAATAAATTTATTATTATTAAATATCAATTTTTATTTTGATTATTATTAAAAGTCATTTTGATAAACAAAGAAATAAAATTAAAACAAAAGTAATTTTTTTTAGAATTAAACTAAAATGCTTGATATTTTAACAATCAAATTGAGTAGTGAGTGTTAATTTTTAAAAGATCAAATTAAAAATTAATAAATTACACTCTACTTCCTTATAAGTGTTTAAAGTTACACTCTCCTCCCTCTATCTTTAAAATATACACTCTCGCCCCTATAATTATAAAATTGTTATGCTTTAATTCTATCTTACTTTTTCTATTCAGAGAGATATATATATATATATATAATGTTTGGTAGCATAATACTGTATATTTCATTTTACCAAAATATTATATATTACATATTAGATACTTATTTTTAAAGACAACAAAATACTTATAAAAAAATAAAAAAATCATAATATGTGAATATTAATATTCTTAAGTTAATATAAGGTTTTTTAATTAAAAGATATGTAGTATTAATTAGTTATTTCATGTAAAAAAAAATAATGTAACATATCTCTCTTTAGACAAAACATATAAAATTAAACTAACATATACTATATTTTATAATTACAAGAAAGATTGTATATTTTTTAATGTAGAAGGGAGCGAAGTATAATTTTAAATACTTGAAGGAAAGAGAAAAATGTAATTTATTCAACAACAATTTATTCTTAATTACAAGGATGGAAGAATCTGGACGTTGAGTCCAATGCTATCTCTATTCCCAAGTCATTCATTCTCATTAATTAGTTATCTTAATTTCATTTTAATTAATGATCGAAGCTTTTGACTCAGACAATGATAACATTGGCATTGATTAACATAATCAAGCAAGCAATCGGTGTTCTTTAATTAAAAATTACTAAATTCTATAATTTAATTGGTAAATACTCATATAAGATATACAGATAGAGAAATTCTTCTGTAGGCACAAACCTAATACTTCATTCTCAGGCACAACTAATTAAATATTTATTTCTAATAGAATAAAAACAAAAAAAGTCTTATTCAATGCAACCTCATCTTCTTCAATATCAGTGTCATCATAAATTTTAAGGAACAAACTTTTAGGTTCAGGACCTTTTTTGTTTCTTTTTCTACTTAATTTTCATTGTCTTATCCAATTTAAATAGTTCCAAATTAATGTTATTTTTTACAAACTAAAATTTAATCTACATAAAAAAATGATTTTATATTAGCACCTAAACAAAATTATGTCATTAATTAATCATTACGTTGGATTTTTTTTTATCCAGCAGAAAAATAATTTTAATTGAAAAAATATTTATGAGCTACGTTAAAAAATTTACAAAGTATAAAATTAAAAGACCATTGATTAAGGCATAGCATACGAAAAAAAATCCAACGTAGCTCATAAATATTTTTTTCAATTAAAATTATTTTTCTATTGAATAAAAGAAATCCAACGTAACGGTTATTTAATGACATAAGCTTGTTTAGTTTTGTTTTTAAATAAAAATCTGCAAAAAAAAAAAGAAAAGAAGGAAGAAATTTCAAAATTGAAGAAAATGAAAAAAAAAATTGAACCAGAAGAAAACCATTTGAAACCTATTAACATATTAATTAGTTTTGTTTTTAAATAAATTTCATATGTGTCTTTAATATATTTGTATAGGCTATATATTCATTAAATTAATTTAGATATTAAATATAATATATTATATAATTAAAATTAAGAGATATAATAATTATATATATATATACACACACACACACACATATAATAATAATAATAATAATAATAATAATAATAATAATATTTCTACATCTTGTGCAACAAAAAAAAATTTTACGGTCGTAGTGACCGCAACCGCATTGTAGCGTCTGCAACAACCGCAATCACAGTAACTCGCAATGCAACCATAACTGCAATTTAAAACCATATGTCCTTCTACGTCTGTTGATGGATAGTAGTGTAAGTTGACTACATGGACTGGTTATTTTTTTATAGTCTCCATACGTTTTATCTCTTATTAATTAAGGTTGGCCATAGGGACATCCTATTCTGTTACAGTGGATCAAATATATGGTTGAGTTTTCTTTTAAATAATTTTTTGTTTCATGGAGTTTACCTTGCTTCAAATGGCTTGATGTTTTTGCAGATTGTGTTGGTGATTGACGCTATTGGCAGTGACCTACATGTTAGTTCTTTTGTTAGTGGCTTGCTTTTGTCCTATTGTATTTCCTGATTCAGAAGGTACAATGTTATGTGTGTCTAGCACTCAACTTGTATGCTATGTAATGCTTCAGTGGCTGTTTTAATTCTTTAGTGGTAATACACTTTTTTTGTGGCAAATCAAAAGTTTCGACTTAACCTTTATAGAATACTAATATTTTCTCCATATTTAGATTCTGGTATATAATATTTTCTGCTTCCTTAATTAGGCTTTCTTTTATAGTAAGTAATTAATCCCTGGAAAGTTGCCTATATTAACTAAACTGATATAGAATTTAGATTTCAACCACAATTAGATTGTTCTTTTTACTTATTAGGAAGTTGAATGTGCTATAAGTTTGCCTATCATTTTTTCTTTTAATTCTTTGTAGTACATGAGTCAACTTGATGCAAAAAGGTTTCCCCCTTTTCCTTTGTCATTTGGGTTAACCTGGTGATGGTCTTATTCTTTCTCTTTTATTTTTCCAGTAAAATCAGTTAGAGTATATTTTCTTTCATAAGCTGAATATATTCCTAATATGAATGATTATTTTGTCAAATAAAGAAGAAAGTTTACTTTTGGAAACAAAGGAACTTTTTGGATCATGTAATAGCTGGAATTAATTATAATCAAGTAAACTAACTTATGTTTGCAAGATTTTCCTACTTATATCATTTAAAATCATGTAACTGGTTAAAGAACATTAGCATCTACTTGTACATTCCTTGCTTTGAATTTAAAGGAATATTAACATAGCCTTGCTTTGAGCTTATGATTTGATATACTCTTTACTCTCTTTTTAGACGGATCTTGTCTTTGTCAACCTAGATGCAATTAACCTCCTATACCAAAAGATATATTTATTGGGGGGACAAAATCCTCTTTCCAAATTCTAGTTTCTGACTTGTTTTTAACAACTTCTGTTGGGGGGGTATAAGCATGTAGCTCAAAATGTTGACATTTGAACTATATCTGCCTCTCTGGTTTTCTGAAAGTTGTAGTGATGTGGGGCTTGAAACTCTAGTAAGTGTGAACAATGTTCCTGTTCATTTCAGATGGAGTGCACTAGTTGCGCTGAAGATGTCACTGAATGATTCAGCTAATCAGCTTAGTGACTGGAATTCATATCAAGTTAACCCTTGTACTTGGTCTCGTGTTTCCTGTGACCATAATTACCGTGTTGTTCATATGTAAGATATTCTTCATTCAATTCTCCATTAATTCTTTTCTTATACATATTTGTCGACAGTCAGAACCTTTGTGGATAATGCAAAATTATACATTCCCAACTTGTATATCTTCAATTATGTTGTCTAATTGTATAAATACTTCATTGCAGTCAACTAGCATTCATGGGATTTTCAGGATTTCTGACTTCAAGAATAGGAGCTTTAAAAAGTCTCACAATTATTTAAGTATTATTATAGGAACTATCCATTAAATCTAGATCAATTTAATATATAGTTGTAAATCTTCTTGAATTTCACTTTATTTAAGATGATATAGAAATTAAGTGATAAATTCATCTGGTTAGTTGTTATAGCAGAATTGGTAGTTGAGTTGAGTCGTATGTGATTTTTCAATCACTTATTCTTTCTCGTCTACTATTTTAGTAGCTGGTCTCATCATTCTTGGTGTGTCGCATTCTAGGTTTTGCTACGAAATCATATGCATATTCTAACTTATTTTAGGATTTGAGACTTTTTAAATGACATGTGAATATACCATCTTTGAATCAGATGTAGTTACTCTAATGCAATCACTTTCTTGTTAAACTGGAAGTTTGTATGTCTTCCATATTCCATGAAGTCCTTGAGGTCTAGGATCGCCTAAGGCTATGAACATTTTTCTGTCAGGTTTAATTTGGTTATATTTAATAAATTTATTGATCTTTAGGTCTAGGATTCCCTTAAGGCTTTTCTTCATTCTGTCTCATTACTCATGAGTTCATTCCATTCTTGTTCATATTGGAAAGTTCTTTTGGTTTTGTTATGCATTTTTTTTTTACAAATGCTTAACTAACATAAAAAAAAAGCAAGCAATTTTCTTAGTGAAATTTATATGTAATGAATTTATGATGTAGTTCTTTGCAAGGGAATGGCATCACCGGTGACATACCAAAAGAACTAGGAAATCTGACAAAATTGAGTAGGTTAGATTTGGAAAGCAACAGATTAAATGGTGAAATACCATCTTCCCTTAGTAACCTCAAAATGCTTCAATTCTTGTAAGTTTTGTAATCTATTTTCAAGTTTTAAATATCTATGATGAGTCTTAGCATTTGTTTTTATTTATATTGTTTAACGATGTCATATTTCCATTCTGCTATCAGGACTTTGAGTCAAAACACTCTTAGTGGGAGTATTCTTGAATCACTTGCCAGCATCCCTAGCTTGATCAATGTGTATGTAAATATTCTTTGATGTAGAAATATAATTATTCCATTTGGTATTTCAAGTTAATCTTGAAAAGATTGTTTCTAGAAGTTTGTTGGCTATTTGTAGATCTCTCTTATTGGTTTAGCGTTTGATGGATTCCTTAAATTCCTCTTTGCAGTCTGCTGGATTCAAATAATCTCAGTGGTCAAATTCCAGATCAATTATTCAAAGTTACAAAATACATGTATGGACAGTAATTACTATTTGGTTGAACATTATAGCACCTTTGAAGGATGTATTTCTATAATTAACTGTAGGGACCATATACACAAGGTAACACATTCTTTGAGAACCCAAATATACGACTTCTTTCAATAATCATAATAGCAATCCAATAATAATGGGGATTCTGGTAATCTTTTTTGGCTCCACTTTCCAGTTACCATTTGAAGAATGTGGGATCATCATATATGATGTTTGGTTATCTTTTTTGGCTCCACTCTCCAGTTACCATTTGAAGAATGTGGGATAGTCATATATGATGTTTTGGACAAACAAATTTTACGTGTCTTAGCTTCCTACCATAGATTTTTGTTACTTAATATTGAATAATAAAATAATAGAAAAGTGGTCAATTTTTCCATCTAAGATATAGGATTTATTAGAAACACACTCCTATGTGTAGAAAGTTGATCCTTAGTGACAAGAGGCATACTTGATGAAGAATATTGAACAACAAATAGGGCTGCTAACAATAAACAAATTGCTTCTTGATATTCTAAGATGACAAAGTAAAATTGTAAGTTTTAGCATATTCCAATTGAAAACCCTTTGTCCTTCCTTGTATTAGGTGTGACACATGTTTATGTTATTTATGGTGTTGTTAAATAGAATCTGAGTTTAGTATGCATGAGATGTTTTCCTTGTTAGTAAATAGCAATATTTATTACTTCATTGTACTCCTTTTTTATTTGACTGTTTCTTTATTTCAGTTTTACAGGAAATAAGTTGAATTGTGGCTCAATTTATCATCACCCTTGTGCATTTGATAGCACATATCAAGATTATTTAATTAGAATTTTGGGGGGGGGGGGAGGGGGGTTGTTACAGAGGCACAAGGCTTGGGGAGTTAAGATTGGGGAAAGAAGTGGGGTTGTCACACCTGAAATGTGACCAGTTGGCGTTTCTTTTAAAAAGAAATAAAGTATAAAATTGACTTTTAGAATTGAAGATCAATTTTATTAGAAGTCGTCATCAAATTTTAATTCGTTAGGAAAAACTTGAAAAAACTTTTAAATTTGATAGTCTACATTTAGATAAAAACTGAATTCGGAAGTTGAACCACATAGGAAAGATGTTAGGCACCATATATGTCTTATTTAGAAATTAAGCAATTATTTTATATTTTCTTTGAATTACCCTTATCAGTCACATAAAAGCACGAGGGAAAATCATCAAAACAAATGGAGATATGTACAAGGGCAGACTTGGCTAGGCAGAGCCTAGGTCCTACGTACCTAAAGTTAGGATCAAAGTCCACATAATTCATCATTTTGGAATGCCGCAAGGGGCCAAGGAAAAGACTGAAATTTTTTGCGGGAAGAATCAAGAGGTTCAAAAATAAATGTTTTCGTAAATCAAGTAAGGCTGGAGAGTTGTGGTTGTGTTTAAATTTATAAAAAAAAACAAATTACTCTGATTTTTTTTTTACTTTTCCCATTTTTAAGATTTTTGCTTTTTAGTTTCTTTTTTTTTTCCTTTTGGAAAGTGATTTCGAATGGAATTGAAGTAAGCTTTTTGAATTTTTTTTGGAATTTTAAAAGGAAAATATCTTTAGGATTTTGAAAATATTTTTTGTGAGATAATTTGAAAGGAAACATACTTTTGGACTTTTGAAATTATCTTGAAAATAAAATTAAAAGAAAATATTTTGGGATTTTAGAATTATTTTTGTGGAATAATTTAAGAAGAAATATGTTTTTCTTTTTATTTTTGACATTATCATGTGAATGAACTTAAAGGAAAAATATTTTTGAGCTTTTTGAAATTATCTTGTGAATGAATTTAAAATGAAACACATTTTTTGAATTTTTGAAATTATCTTTAATTCAATGAATTTTTTTTTATTTTTAAAATACATTTATTTGAGACTGGATTAAATATATACACTCTCACATACACATACATAACTATACATAGTAACACATACACACACTGGTACATATATATATATATATATATATATATATATATATATGGGAGTAAATGTTGGGCATTGAAAGAATAACAAGAACAAAAAAAATTGGGGTAACAGAGATGAGAATATTGAGATGGATGTGTGAGCATACAAGAAAAGATATGATTTGTAATAATTGTATACGAGGTAGAGTTGATGTGACACTTATTGAGGAGAAAATGGTAGAAAATTGTTTAAAGTTGTTTGAACATGTTCAAAGAAGACAGTTAGAAGCTCCAATAAGGAGGGTTGAGTAGATGATATTGAGTCATATAAAAAAAGGCCGAGGAAGACCAAGAAGGATACTTAAAAAAATCATTGAACGAGATCTTTTAGCGAATACGATACCTAAAGAGTTGGTTATTGATAGAGGTCAATGACACCATGCAATTCATGTATCCGACTCCACCTAATGGGATAAAGCTTATTGTTGTTGTTGTATATTTGTTTTAATATGATCCTTTAGTTTGTCAAAGTGTATCTTAACAACTAAAAACTTGAGATTTAGTAATGGTAGATTTCGTCATTTAGTTGAGAAAAAGACTAAATCGAGAAAAATGTAATCTTTCAAAAACTAAATTAAGATACTTAATCTTTTGAGGACCAAATTGAAAATTTTGTAATTTTTTAGAGACTAAATCAGTAATTTACTCGATGTCTTGTTAGTAATCAATTGAGAATAACTTACCTTCTAATGTGAAAATTGTTCTCTGTTTAATGATATTCACTGTTTGATATCAAGTTTGATGTCTGGATGTTCTTTCCCTTTCTAAGCAATTTTTCTTTGTCCAGATCGTTTTGGTCAAGTATATAAATATGGAAATATAAATATTGATTGGACTCTAAGACTATTTTGGTTCTGATTGTCAAACATAGTACTTGAAATAAGTTTATGCCAGCTTGTAAAAGCTCTATAATACATAATTATTCCTTGCTGCAAAGACATTTTCAATGAGACTGTCACACAAAATATGTTAAGGTTTTTCACCAACACTAGCTAAATATAGTACATTTTACATGCGAGACATAGAATAATGTTTCTTGCTTAGGGCAACAAGTTTTGCCCATTCTCTAAGCTTAGCTTTCATTTCGTGTACATTTACAATCTCTTTTTTCTCCAATTTAATGAACTTAGAAAGACAGAGTTAGGAGTTTGTAATTGGTTTTTGTTATTTTTGTTAGTAGTTATTTGTAAATTAGTTGGTGACAGTTAGTTGTAGTTAGACGTAAATGCTAGTCAGTTAACTTACAGAGGTTTTACTTAGCTACTGATATGATGTATATAAATAGGGAATTACTATACAGATATTTTTTTTACATAATTGAATAAGAATATTCAATTCATATGTTAAGGTTTTTCACCAACACTAGCTAAATATAGTACATTTTACATGTGAGACATAGAATAATGTTTCTTGCTTGGGGCAACAAGTTTTGCCCATTCTCTAAAGCTTAGCTTTCATTTCTTGTATATTTACGATCTCTTTTTTCTCCAATTCAATGAACTTAGAAAGTCAGAGTTAGAAGTTTGTAATTGGTTTTTGTTATTTTTGTTAGTAGTTATTTGTAAATTAGTTAGTGACAGTTAGTTGTAGTTAGACGTAAATGCTAGTTAGTTAACTTACAGAGGTTTTACTTAGCTACTGATATGATGTATATAAATAGGGAATTACTATACAGATATTTTTTTTACATAATTGAATAAGAATATTCAATTCATATGTTAAGGTTTTTCACCAACACTAGCTAAATATAGTACATTTTACATGTGAGACATAGAATAATGTTTCTTGCTTGGGGCAACAAGTTTTGCCCATTCTCTAAGCTTAGCTTTCATTTCTTGTATATTTACGATCTCTTTTTTCTCCAATTCAATGAACTTAGAAAGTCAGAGTTAGAAGTTTGTAATTGGTTTTTGTTATTTTTGTTAGTAGTTATTTGTAAATTAGTTAGTGACAGTTAGTTGTAGTTAGACGTAAATGCTAGTTAGTTAACTTACAGAGGTTTTACTTAGCTACTGATATGATGTATATAAATAGGGAATTACTATACAGATATTTTTTTTGCATAATTGAATAAGAATATTCAATTCATATTTTTTCTCTCAAGTGTGAGTTTCTACATGGTATCAGAGCCAGGAACACTATAGTCAATGGGCTTACAAGCATTGTAGTTAGTGGGCTTACAAGCACTGTAGTGATTGGGCTTACAAGCACTATAGTTAGTAGGCTTTATTCTCATGTTGCTTTTTGTTTTGCGATATCAATCTTCACTCGAACTTGAACAACATGTCTACAGAATGGAAAGAATAGTAGATTTGAATGTCAAGAAGAGATCGAACTCAATGTTGAACTTGGATGATTTCTTAGTGATGCAGACGTCTGAAAAGGGCATTTTCTGCCAAGAACAAGCTTGAATTTATCACTAGATGTATTGCAGAACCATGAGACGAGCTGGAACGAAGCAAGTGGAGAAGAGTCGACCAAATGGTTACATCCTGGATCATTAATTCCATGATCAAGGATATTGCAGAGACGTTCGTGTATTACAGCTTACGAGGAAGCTCTGGCAAGAACTTGAGGAGCAATATGGCAAAAACAACGGGCTACAAGTGTATCAAATTCAACACCAAATTGCTTTGATTGAACAAGGTAATCAATCAATAGTGACTTATTATAGTAGATTGAAAAGGTTATAGGAAGAACTCAATGTTTTGTAGCCTATGCCCTACTATAAATGTGGAACATCGACTGGTTGTGTGTGTGACATTGCCAAAAAATTCTCAAGCATTATTATGCAAAACAAATTGATGCAGTTCTCAATGGGTTTGAATAAGGGATATGACGTGGTGAGGAGCCAGATACTTGTCTTGGATTCCTTACCCACAGTAAGTAAAGCATTTTCAATGGTTTTACGAATTGAGAAATAGAGGTCTATACATAGTAATATGGCCAGGACTACTGATGTAAGTGCTATGGTAGTTAAGGCAAGTCAAAATGGTAATAACTCAAGGAATATCAATAGTAAAAGGAACAAAAGGAAGGATGATTGAACATGTGAACATTGTAAGGTCATAGGACATGTGAAGGAAGCATGCTTTAAATTGCATAGCTATCCTAATTGGTACAAGCAGCTTAAAAAGGAGAAGGCAAGAGGAAAGGGATTTGCGAATGCAGCAAAATGTACTAAGGACTCAGAAAAGGATTCTAAGGAGAGAAGAGACACAACAATAAAGTTTACTCCTACTGTGGTTGAGATTATTGTATCAAGGATCTTGAGAAGTAAGCATCAATCAAAAGGTGGATCAAGTGAATTTTGCTCAACTTGATGAGTTTGCTGGTAATATATCCAAAATAGCTTTTGATTGTGATAACAGTTTGTCTAGGTGGATTGTGGATATTGGAGCCACAAACCACATATGTGCAATAAAGGATAAGTTTGTTTTCCTAAAACCTTTGACTAAACAAATTTTAATTCACTTACCTGATGGATACGAAAAATTTGGTAATTTTTTAAAAATAAATATAGAATTTTAAATTTTAAATATAATATAGTTAATTTAAAAAAATATGAAAAATTAAAGTTATTAGTTATTTAAAATTATTAAAGAAGTAATGTTTTACATGTATAAATTGTATTATTGAATTTTTTTTACTTAAAAAGGTTTAATATTATATTATTTAAATATAATTTCTTAAAAAAAAAAGTGACCCACTAGCCGAACCTTTTAAGATTGTAGGCTATGATAGATGGACATGGACATTGAAAAGTAACCATTTAATAAACGGGTCGGACCGACCTATTTGACAGTGCTACTTATCATCCTTCAATTTTCTTAATATTTTCCCGAAAATTGCGCCTGTATCATAAGTGAAATGAAAGAGAAGGCAAAACAAAAATTACATTTTCATAGCCTTATGAACCTTCTCAAATTGGGAAAAAAAATAAAAGACAAAGAAAACCCTTCTTATTCTAACATTTCGTTTTTTTTTTGTTAACTTTAATTCAACTTTCAAAGTAATAACCTGTTTTAAATCAGGTGTTGTTAAAATGGTATTTCATGTTTCTAAGAAGGAAAAAAATGAAGGTTAAAGAAGGAGGATTAGCAATAATCATTACAATTAGCTAATAAACCCACTTGGGATTTCAATGGCTTCCTTTATTGTTGTTCACTGATTTGAGAATTGACATATGTGAGTTGTTAAGATGAAGAACTCATGAGATTTCAAAGTTATAAAGTTTGAGGGATAGGTCA
This sequence comes from Biancaea sappan, assembly GCA_037074585.1. NCBI lineage: Eukaryota > Viridiplantae > Streptophyta > Magnoliopsida > Fabales > Fabaceae > Biancaea > Biancaea sappan. The sequence goes on from CM073493.1 coordinate 3,926,493, forward strand.
ATAAGCTTAGTGAAAGGGATAAATTCAAAACGTAAAATTATAAGTTTCACGCCCCATATTCGAGCCTGTAACTGCTCAGTAATGATACCCTCGTTATTGTATGTCGTCTTGTTGTCTTTACCCTTTTTGTTAAATTCAATTATGTGGATCCTAATTGTCCTAATGACCACAGAGCACCTATGAGATTTTAACCTCAAACAAAAAACACCAAACCTTCTCGACAATGGAAAGTCCTCACAAAATGAAACACTCCGCTACTCCTCTAGGGGGTCCCTTGCCTACAATTGGATCTAAAAGGAGGGAAACATGAGGGTGAGTTATGGGGATAACTCAGTGAGTGTACGAACACGCAATCATAAGAACAAAATATGCAATAAATTATAAAGTGAACACACAGGCTATAATACCACTTAGAACATAGTTAAGAACATATATCATAATAAAGCTAAATTCTATAATCAAAACAAATTAAACGCACATCTTGGGTATAGTACTCATCACTTAGGTAGAGCCACCCTGAGAATTATTCGTTCAACCTCCAATCCTCTTAATACCTTAGTGATGCTACACACTGTCCTATTTCACTAGTAGGCATCTCACAAGTTTAACAAAGCACTTGGGCTACCACAATCATACTATGAGGAACTATGTATCCTCTATCCTTTATCGAGCCAAAGTTTTTAATCTTGCTCGCCACATATAGGGTGTACCACCCAATATTACAAACATGTCATATGATTTTTTCAATCATAAAAATTCAACATAGTATGAACATTTACACTTTAAAATCACATGAAAGTTAAAATTTTACGATCATAATACAAATCATCTATTGAAATAATTTTTTAACGTTATTATTTTTTAACGATGAACTTCGGGATATCAACCCGATTCAACATCATAATAAACTATATTATGATCTTATTATTTAAGGACTCGTTTACTCACCTAAATTCAGTACGAGAACCACTTTTTTGATTTACTACGGAGAAGAGCACGTGTGTGGATTTCATGTTCCACTACAAGGAGTTTCATAAAAGGTCATAGAGATAATGTTAAGGTTGATTTTGTCATGAATATGTATAAACATTATTTATACGCATGAGTACTATTTAAAAATATGTATGAGTACTATTCATATATGCATACTATTCAAAAATACATATGAGACTATTCATATGTATGTATACTATTCAATAATATTATGTAAGTACTATTTATATGTACAAATACTATTTATGAATATTGTATAAGTATTATTTATACATACAGTTACTATTTATACTAAGAATAGTGAACACAGGTTACAAAGAGTACACCATGTAAATTTTCAGAAAAGAGAGGTAGGTCACAATGTACACTCTTAAGTACTAAGTCTTTCCTTAGCCAGAACATTTCCTAAATATGTATTCTTCATAGTTTTATACTCTATTCTGGCAACCAGTAATTAAGGATATATTTTTAAAATCAAGAAATTTTTTTTCTAATGTAGAAGATCAGTAAAAGTCACAACTATAGAGCATACTAAGAATTTAACCTCTAAATAGTTGCAAGAAATTAAAAAAGCATAGTATCCTCACCTTGGATTTAAACTAACAAGGAAATGCCTAAAATTTCAAAGACCTAGTACCGAAGCAAGAGAAATTTGAGGAAAGGAAGGAAGAGAAGTTGGAGTTATGAGTTTAGAAATGAAATAGAATGGCCAATTTATAGGAAAAGTCAATAAGTACTATTTGACACCATGCATTAACAAAATATTTAATTTACTATATGCTAATAATTCAATTTATATTTTAATAATTTAGTTCATTGTGCAAAAATGTTTCGCATGATGGTTGCGGCTGAAAGTGGTTACTATTTGAAACTAAAAGTAAAATTATCCTTTCTCCTAAACCTTTAAGTTTCTTTTCACTTTAGTCCCTAAGGGGATTTTCTCACATAAAACATTATTTTTCTTACGAATTCCTTTCTAGTTTCTTCTTATACCCAATCCACATTTAGTATTCAACATGATGATTGTCCATGAATAGTGCCATATACGTGAATAGTGTCATATACGTGAATAGTACCGTATACTAGAACATTGTTTTCACAAGTATTACATTACTTTTCCCTTAAAGAAATTTGGTCCAATTTTTAACAATCACTAACTTTCATCTTACTGGGCTTATATTGTTCCCAGAAATATCTTCCATTACTTACTCTATGGCCCCATTTAGTAGGCGTTTATGGATTGGAATGGAATGGAGTTTTCCGGAATTGTACATGGCTTCCACCATTTGGTATTAGATTTAGCACAGTGAAGCACTAGAAAAGGGAATGCCAGATTCTATCATTCTAGTATGAATTTTTTCCATTTAGAACTTGATGAAAAGCACATCAAGGAAAGGAAAAAGGCAAAGGAAAGGTGAAAGAAGCCATGGGATGCCGAAATTGCCCTTTGTGCAATTCCATCTTCCACTACTAGCCTATCCTCACGGGGTTGAGCTCAGCCCTCCCATTCTTTGTCCCCCACTTGCTCATCCACAAGCTCAAGCACGTAAACTCGAAGAAAGATTATGGGAATGTTAAATCACCATTTAAAGTGGGGAATTACGAAATTAACAAAAGCTTAGGGTTTAAGGAGTAACGATGAAAGTATGTACAGTTACGCCAATATAACTAAGTAGTAATTACCAACCATAGCTCTAGGTTAAGCAAGAAGATAGAGGGGGTCGACGAGGGTTGAGCAAGAAGACACAGTGACGTTGGGGGGAGGGGGAGAGAGAGAGAGAGGATGATGATAAATATAGACAGAGGGATATGGGGTATGAGAGTTTGGCTTTTTTTTTTATTTGAAATTTTTTTATAAGTATAAAAACAATTTTCAGCCAAGGGTATTTTAGTCATTTAACTCTAATATTTTCTTTTCTTTCTTTTAAAAATTACATACCAAACACATTCTTTCCTTCTTTCTTAACTTTTTTTCATCACATATCAAAAACATTTTTTTCCTTTTTCCTTTTCCTTTTTCCATTCCCTTTTTCTTTTCATTGTCTTACTTTCTTTCCATCCCTACTCTTTCTTAGTACCAAATGGCTCCTATAGCTATACCCCATCCAATACACTACTTAAATGGTTCTATAACATTATCTGATAAAGATGTAAAATATGAAAACAAAAGCTTGCTGAGCTCTGGATCCAATTATCTCATTCCCTAGTAGAAAGCAAATAATTATCCAGTTGTTCCTCCTTTTCTTTGTATATATATCATTTCATCCTTGCGTTATGACACTGCAAGTACTCATAAAGTACAGTTTCCTGTGAAGCAGAATAGAGTTAAAATACTGTGCAAAACAAATACTATATATGCCATACAAAATCGAACATTCATTTATTGACGTTGTTTTGTGAACACAAAGCAGAAAACCTCAATATCTATTACTTTTTAGTACAGAAAGATATAAAGCTACGTGCATTTGATTGAAGCTTTGAGCATCCATTAAATGACAATGAATAGGGAACATATCAGAAACATCTTCATCCGAATGTAGGCAACCACTCAGATCTGAAAATGAAGATGTTTCTCTTGCAAACAATTAATTAAATTAAGTACATCCCATTGTTTGCAGACAAGTTTGTAAATAATGTGGTAACATAGTATTATTAAATAGACAGCACATCTTCTGCAGACAAGGTCCCATAATGATAATGATGCTGCTTACTCCGTTAGCTTGCCTTACTGTTGATCATTGATTTGAGATTTTAAATGTATGAGTTATTAAGATGAATTCATGTGATTCCCAAGTTATAAAATTGAGGGATGAGTTAGAAAGCTTGGTGAATGGGAAGCAATGAAATGACATTGAACAATAAAATTATTCATTTTGTCTCCCTCATATATCTCTATGGCTATATATGCAGAAGAAGCCAACCATTGGAACTCATCTCCAAGCCTTCTGTTTTCTGACAAGAGAAAATTGGCAGCCATAGAAGCTGACACAAACAGATTGAAGTCTTCTGAATCTGCTTCTTCTTCATCTTCCATAAGCCATAAACTCAATGGGTTGCAGGATTTGCTTGACTGCACTAATAAGTTGCTTCAGTTGTCAACCTCCTAAAAGGACTTGGCATGAGAATGCAGCAAAAAATCAATTGAAAAACTACTTGAAGTTTCTCTTGTTCTCTTAGGTATCTGTAGTACAATTAAAGATTGCCTACTACAATTGAAGTTAAGCATTCAAGAACTTGAGTACATTGTTAGGAGAAGAGGTGCTGAAACTGCTGGATTCATAGTTGAGGGTGGAAAATACCTGGCTTTTAGGAAGAAGATGAAGAAAGCTATAAAAAAAAAGGCCATGGTAAATTTGAGAGGAATCTTGGGAGATTCTTCCAGAAATAAAGCCAATGATAATTGTTTTCTAGATAAGAGAAGAATTTTTTTTTTAAAAGAGTGAAGATAGATACAAATATGGAGGATTGGTTATTCTTCAAAGTAAACAAAAAATCAAAACATGAAAGCAAATAATTTTTCAGTTGTTCCTTCTTTTCTTTATATATATCATTTCATCCTAGCCTAATGGTATTGAAAGTACTCCTAAAGTACAGTTTTCCCTGAAGCACAACAAATTGTGATGCATAAGAGTTAAAATACTATGCATTTATAACACATACAAAATGGGATAAATTACTATATAATCATAATACATACAAAATTGAACATTAATTTATTGATACTGACATATTGTTTTGGGAACACAATGCATTAAAACTTAATTATTTATTACTTTGTAGTACAGCAAGATATAAAGCTACGTGAACCCATCAATTAATAATGAATAGGGAACGTGACAGAAACATCTTCATCTGGAAATGAGCAACCACTCAAATCTGAAGATGAAGATAGTTCTCTTGCAATCAACCATTATTACAATTAATTAATTCAGCACATCCTATTATTTGCAGACAAGATCCTATAAAGATGCTGCTTCCTCCAGTGGTTTGCCTGATTTGAGTTATTTAGATGAATTCATGTGATTCCCAAATTAAAAAATTGAGGGATAAGTTAGGAAGCTTGGTGAGTGGGAAGCAATGAGTGACAGTGAACAAGAAAATTATTCTTTTTGTCTTCTTCATTTCTGCATCTATATATGCAGCAGAAGCCAACCATTGGAACTCATCTCCTAGAATTCAGTTCTCTGAAAAAAGAAAATGGCAGTAATAGAAAGTAACACAAAGAGCTCTATAAGCCACAGACTTCATCTTCTTCTTTTTCTTCTTCCTCTATAAGCCACAGACTCAGTGGCTTGCAGGATTTGCATGACTGCACTAATAAGTTGCTCTAATTGTCAACCTCTCAACAAGACTTTGCACGAGAATGCAGTTCTCTTGTTCTCTTGGATACCTGTTGTATAGCTAGAGATTTCCAATTACAATCAAAGGAAAGCATTCAAGAACTTCAGTCCATTCTTAGGAGAAGAAGTGCTAAAATTGCTAGATTCACATCTAACGGTGCAAAATATTTGGCTTCAAGGAAGAAGATGAAGAAGGCTATATAAAAGGCCATGGAAAATTTTCGAGGAAGCTTGAAAGATTCTTCCACAAACAAGGACAATGAGACTTTGTCCATTATTAGTATCTTGAAAGAAGCAGAAGCAGTCACTGTGAGCTCATTGGAGTCTTTGTTGTCGTTCATCTGTGATCCAACAGGACAACTAAAGCAGAGCAAATGGTCGGTGATCTCCAAGCTGTTGCAGCCAAAGAGAATAGCTTGTGATTCTGAAGAATCAAACACAAATGAGTTTGAAAAGGTGGATGTAGCTTTGTAGCCTCTTATCAGTCTCAGGCATTCATCGATGGAGAATTTCCAAACCCATTTGGAAAATTTGGATATGAGCATTGAGGATCTAGAAGTAGGAGTTTAGAGCATCTCAAGGAAACTAATTAAAACCAGAGTTTGCTTGCTCAATATCATTAACCATTAGTCAGAAAAAAAAAAGGAAAGAAAGAAATCTATATGATAATTTTGGACACCCAAATTGAAGTCTTCCCCATGAGTGTCTCAGAAGTGTATATAAATTACATACTTTTCTATTACTGAATATCAAATTATAGATACTTTATCATACATAATCTTTCTAGCCTTTCTCACCTCGGTTCTCCATTTTTCCTCTATTTTAAAGAAGTAGAAAGGTTTTTTTTTTTTTGTAAATACAAGGTATAGAGTAAAACTTAAAAGAGTTGTATAAAGAGTAAAAGAAAAAACTGTAATATAACATTTTTAGATTCCCCCACCCTATTTCACAAAGACCCAGAAGATGATGAGAAAATAATTGAAAACCATGGATAGTCCCACATGGGGTTCAATTATTGAGGTCAAATTGAAATAAACAAATCACCCATATCAAAATTCTATTGTCCATCTATCTATAGTGATTAGTTCAAGTTTTATATGCCATAGTTGCAATAAACAACCTTGTTTATGAGAATAAACCAATATTTTAAACATTAAAAGGAATGCATATTATTATTTGTCAACATGTGCAGCAGATAAGTCTCATTTAATTTTTATATATGGAATTATTGCATGAAGAAAAGGCATGGAAATCTCACTCGTGTGTTGAATAAAATAGGAAGACACCAATGAAAGAGACAATGCATAAACATAGCCATCCCATCAGATATAATCAACCACTGGTGTCTGAAAAATGGAAGAGATTCCCTTTGCTACTAACCCATATTACATTAAAATACTATTGAATAATATTTATATGTATGAGCTGCTTCTTCTCCTTCAGACAAAAGATCCCATCACATTGCTCACTCTAATGGCCTGCACTCTTTTGAGTTTTTAAATATTAAACCTGTCAAGATGGGCAAGACGAGTAAAGCCATCACATCCATAGCAAATGCCATATGTTAAGAATTCATGCAAATCACAAGTTAAAAAAATGAGAGGTGAGATAGGAAGCTCAGTTCGTAGGAAGCATTGCACAAATAGTGCCTTGATACTTGTAAGATCCAAATTAAGATGATATAATTCAATAATTGCATTACAACTTTGTGACATTTGAAGTAAAGAATATTATTCTCGTCTCCCTCAACTCATTACCTATATATGGAACAGATACAAGCAAACCACTATTTCAGAAAAAAATTGTGTATATCATCTCCTAGGCCTCTGGTTTCTGAGAAGAGAAAATGGCAACTATAGAAACTAACGCGAACAGCTCTATGCATATTCGATGCAACAGCTATCCTTTTGAACCACATCCCATTGTTTCATAATTTGAGGAGCACCTAAACAGATTGAAGTCATCTGAACAGCTTCTTGTTCATCTTCAATATGCCACAAGCTCAGTGGCTTGCAGGATTTGTACGATTGCACTGATAATTTGCTCCAATTGTCATCCACCCGACAAGCTTTAGCACAAAAGTGCAGCAAAAAATGCATTGATAAACTACTAGAAGGATCTCTCATGCTCTTGGACATCTGTGGTGCAGCTAAAGATCACCTACTACAATCAAAGGAAAGCATTCAAGAACTTCCATTAGTTATTAAGAGGAGAAGAGGAGTTGAAACTGTTGAACTCACAATTGAGGGTGGAAAATTCCTAGCTTCTAGGAAGAAGATGAAGAAGGCAATTAGAAAGGTCATGGCCAATTTGAAAGGAATCTCAAGAGATGCTTCCACAAACAAAGACTATGAGACTTTGTCCATTATTAGCATCTTGAAAGAAGCTGAAGCAGTGACTGCGAGCTCAATGGAATCTTTGTTGTTGTTTATCTGTGATCCAAAAGGACAATTAAAGTATAGAAGATGGTCAGTGATTTCAAAGCTTATGCAGGCTAAAAAAGTAGCTTGTGACTCTGAAGAATCAAACATAGATGAGTTTGAAAAGGTGGATGCAGCTTTGGAGTTTATCATCAGTCACAAGGCTTCATATATGGAGAATTTTCAATCCAGTTTAGAAAATCTTGAGATGTGCATTAATGATATAGAAGTAGGATTTGAAATCCTCTCAAGACAACTAACTAGAAGCAGAGTTTGCTTGCTTAATATCTTCAACCACTAGTTGTACATAAACGAGGTTAAAACATGTTCAGTTACTGAATATCTATTATCTTGAGATCAAATTTAGCTACTTGATCTTATGTCATTTTTTTTTCTCATTTATATTTTCATTCTTCCATCTTATCATTCAGTTTCCTTAATTTTTTTCCTCCAAAATTTCATCTCTATGATAAGTGAAAAAATAGAGAAGGTGAAAAAAAAAATTCTTATTCATTTAACCTAGAACAACCTTGTTAGCCTGCTCATTTGAATATAAAGAGAGACCCTCTTTAGTAATATTCTGTTGTTTCCTTCAATTACCTGTTTTAAACCCAATATATCTAAATTTCTAAACAGTTTATCTATTATAATCCTATCTCTGAATTAAGTTTATTTCTTGACTCTAAGAGAAAAATTTGAAATGAAGGATAAAGGAGGAAAACGAATTGAATATAATTCCTTGAATCAGTTATAGAGTCGTCATGGAATTCAAGGCAATTTAAATCCATATCCCACATGTCAAGATAACAATAGCAATAATTTGATGATTAAATATATACAACATTTTAATATATGCACAAGTTCTTATTTTGCATGTGCTATAGTTTATCATGCCTTCCTCTATTGTGTAAAAACTGTATAGCAGTGGCTATAACACAAATAATTAACAATTACAACTTTAGAAAATGGTTAATATCTCTAACCAGGCAAAGCAATATTTCAATTGTCACATAAGCCTTGAAAACATTGACCCAGGAAAGAGATGAGCTACTTTACCCCTACCTAATTGATAGAACCCAATTTAAAGCAAAATCCTTTAGATGGTATTTGGAATGAAGAAATTCTAATTTCAAGCACTGATGAGTTGCTACAATTGTCAAGCACCCAACAAGACTTAGCACGAGAATGCAACAAAAAATCAGTTGATAAACTACTAGAAAGTTCTATTGTTCTCTTGGATATCTGCAGTACAGCTAAAGATTGCCTAATGCAATCAAAGGAAAGAATTCAAGAACTCCCATTCTTAGGAGGAGAAAAGGTGCTGAAACTGCTGGATTCGCAACTGAGAGTGGCAAATACTTGGCTTCTAGGAAGAAGATGAGGAAGGCCATAAAAAAGGCCATGGTAAATTTGAGAGGAATGTTAAGAGATTCTTCCTCTAACAAAGATGATGAGACTTTGTCCATGCTTAGCATCTTGAAAGAAGTAGAAACAGTCACTGTGAGCTCATTGGAGTCTTTGTTGTTTATTTGTAATCCAAAGGGACCATTGAAGCAGAGAAGATGGTCTGTGATCTCCAAGCTGATGCAGCTTAAGAGGATAGCTTGTGATTCTGAAGAATCAAAGACAAATGAATTTAAAAAGGTGGATGCAGCTTTGCAGTCTCTCATCGGTCCCAAGCAATCATCTATGGAGAAGTTGCGAACTCATTTGGGAAATTTGGAGATGTGCATTGAAGATCTAGAAGTAGGAGTCGAGAGCCTTCAAGGCAACTAATTAGAACCATAGTTTGCTTACTCAATATCTTCAACCATTAGTCAGGAAAACAAAATAGAAAAGAAATTTATATGATAATTTTGGACACCCAAACTGAAATTTTCCCCTGGGTGTCTCACAATTGTACATAAATTACATATTATTCTCTCGCTGAATATATATTACTTGAGGATCAAATGGAAATTATAGATACTTTATCATACATCCTTCTAGCCTTTCACTTCTGAGTTCTCAATTTTTCCTCTTTGTTAATGAATCACTAAGATTTTTTTTTCCTTAAATTTTTTCAATACGAGGTATAGAGTAAACCTCAAAAAGGTTGAACAGAGTTAATTTTTTTAATAAAAAAAAACTGTAATATAACTTTATCTGACTTCCCCCTCCCATTACACACAGACACAGGAGATGACGAGAAAAATAATTGAAAACCACTGATAATCTCACACGGGGTTCAATTATTCAAGTCAAATTGAAATAAATAAATCACCCTTATCAAATTTTATTGTTCACCTATGTATATTGATTGGTTCAGGTTTTATAAGCCATAATTGCAGTGAACAACTTTGTTTACGAGGACAAGCCAATTTTCTAGTCATTATTTCATGGTCCTTCATTCCTAACTTTCTACATATAACTAAAAACAATGGTTATTAACTTATTATTATTTGTGAACATGTGCAGCAGACGAGTCTTTTTTAATGCTGCATGATAGACAATTTTATATATGCAATTATTTCAAGAAGAAAAGACATGGCAATCACACTCGTGTGCTCAATGAAGTAGGAGAACACCTATTAATGAAGTGTAGGTTAAAAAAAACCATGCAAGAGTCTGAGTTGGAGTGTTCCTATGCAAGAGACAATGCATAAACATAACCATCCCATCAGATATACTCAACCACTGATGTCTCAAGGGAATTATTTGCATTTTTCCCAAAACCAATACATCACACAGTACAGTACCCCTTCAGATTCGATATCGAAGGAGATCAAGTTCAAGAAATTTGAACCCACAGTAACTTACACCAACTTAAGATTTTCCAGTATCTGTTTATTAGGAAAAGGAAACTTTTGTGTAGCATATATTGTGAGCCAGCCATGAAGAGTATTTTAGTTTTACGTCAAGATAGGTAATTCTAAAAATACTCTATAATCAGGTAGGTAAGGGCGGACCTAGGATCCTTAGGTCAAGGGGTCGAAATACATAAATGTTAAAATCAACAAAAAAAGGAAGATAAAAAAAACTAAAATTTAGGGCCAAAATATAAATTTTAAAATATTTTCCTTGAAACTGTAATTTTAGCCAAAATTTCAGGGAGTGCATGTGCACCCCTTGAACTCAACGTGGATCCGCCGCCAAGTAGGTCACTCTATGAAATGTATTTATGTAAGAATATAGTAGGAACTAACACAAAAGATTGTAATTCATGATTTGAGATTATGAAAAGTTAACTGTAAAAGCATTAATTTATTTAAATGCTTATGAATGTGAGTTTATGAAGGAAAAGAAATTTTCATTCTTTTAGTTGTTAGTTAAATTGTTTTTAAGCCAAAAAGATAGCTAAGTTAACGAATAGAACAAGGGTTTTTAGCAAAGTTATCAAACATGGTTTGGTTATTGACCTGAGCAGGCCTTCGAATCACCAGATCACTGGTTCAACCATCGGGTCACTAAGTTAATTACTAGCTCTGGTAAATAAATTAAAAAATTAAAAATTATATATATATACACACACACACACACACACACACACACACACACACATATATATATATATATATACACAAATAAATTAAAAAATAAGTAAAATGAATAATGTATATATACAAATTTCACACTTTAAAGTCTTAAAACTATCGTCAGTAGTTATAAATAATTAAAATACAAATATTCATAAATAATGTTATTAGTCATAAAATTACAACTAGTTTTTTAAAAATATTTTATTGTTATTTTTTATATTAGATGATTATATAAAATTTGTTGTTTATGCTCTTCAATTTTCTTTCATCAGATAATTATATAAATATAATTATTTTTTATCTTCTAATTAATTAGTAATAATATACTTATTTTTTGTTAAATTAAATGTCTTTTCTATTTTAGTTTTTGTCATCTTACCAACATGCATATTTTGGTTTTTGGATTAGAATCAGTTTAGCACCTTATATATATATATATATATATATATATATATATATATATATAAAATATTTTATTCATATAAATTAAGAATAAATTGATAGTAAGATAGTAAGACACACAACCTATAGATGTGAGATAGAGTTTAATTCTTAGTAAGTGCATATTTTTTAAAATTTGTATACAAATTTGAACATTAAAAAAAAAAGGTCCGAATCAACAAGGCTGGGTCAAAGCTCGAGTCGACATTGACCCAGCTGGGTCACTTACAACCCAATCCAAAATCTTGACTCAAATCGGTCCCAATCTTGGGACGTCAGGTTTTGAGTCGATCCGGTAGTCCAGGCCGGGTCATACAACATGGGTTCTTAGTGTAAATTAATTAGGCTTGTAGCGATGTGGGCTAGGCACCATCTACGCCGGTCTTATGTGGTTTTGGGTCGTGACATGTTGTATGACCAAATTGGAGTTGAAACTTAATGGTGGAAAGTATACAATGCATAAGTTTATAGAGGAACATAATCATGCACTACACATAGAAGAAACTAGTCATATGGTTTGCTCACAACAGGAAATTACCGAAGCGTAGGTATATGAGATCGAGTTGGCTGAGGACTCTGGCCTTAGGAAAAATCCTGTATCGATTTGATGAGTATGCACTTGGGTGGAAGAGCGAGTATTGAATATATACGTGTAAATGCAATTCTAAGGTCTAGAAGGCAACGGAATATGGCTTATGGGAATGACGGTGTGCTCTTGCAATATTTCTAAAAATAACTGTCTGAGAATCCATCCTTCTTCCATGCATATCAGATGAACTTAGCAAATTACTAATATCTTCTGGGCCGATGCGAGAATGCTTATTGACTATGGGTTGTTTGAAGATTCATCACACTTGATACTACCTTTGGCACCAACAAGAAGATAGTTTTGAAGATGAAGATAGTTCTCTTGTAATCAACCATTGTTTACATCATATTATTTGCAAACAAGATCCCATAAAGATGCTGCTTCCTCCAGTGGTTTGCCTGATTTGAGTTGTTTAGATGAATTCATGTGATTCCCAAATTAAAAAAATTGAGGGATAAGTTAGGAAGCTTGGTGAGTGGGAAGCAATGAGTGACATTGAACAAGGAAATTATTCTTTTTGTCTGCCTCATTTCTATGGCTATATATGCATCAGAAGCCAACCATTGGAACTCATCTCCTAGAATTCAGTTCTCTGATAAGAGAAAATGGCAGCCATAGAAAGTAACAGAAAGAGCTCTATGCATATTAGATCCAACAGCTTTCCCTCTGCACCTCATCCCATTGTGTCACAATTTGAGGAGCATCTCAACAGATTCAAGTCTTCTGAATCTGCTTCTTCTTCTGCAAGTCAAAGAGTCGGTGGCTTCCAGGAATTGCATGACTGCCTGATAAGTTGCCCCAATTGTCAACCTCCCAACAAGACTTTGCACCAGAATGCAGCAAAAAATCGATTGATAGTTGTCTTGGATACCTGTAGTACAACTCGAGATTGCCTATTGCAATCAAATGAAAGCATTCAAGAACTTCAGTCTATTCTTATGAGAAGAGGTGCTGAAACTACTGGACTCACATCTAAGGGTGGAAAATATTTGGCTTCTAGGAAGAAGATGAAGAAGGCTATAAAAAAGGTCATGGAAAATTTGAAAGGAACCTTGAAAGATTCTTCCACAAAAAGGACAATGAGACTTTGTCCATTATTAGTATCTTGAAAGTGGAAGAGGCAGTCACTATGAGCTCATTGGAGTCTTTGTTATTGTTCATCTGCGATCCAACAGGACAATTAAAGTCAAGAAAATGGTTGGCAATCTCCAAGCTGATACAACCTAAGGAATAGCTTGTGATTCTGAAGAATCAAACACAAATGAATTTGAAATGGTGGATGCCACTTTGCAGTCTCTCATCGATCTCAAGCAATCATTTATGGTGAAGTTGCAAACTCACTTGGGAAATTTGGAGATGTGCATTGAAAATCTAGAAGTAGGAGTTGAGAGCCTCTCAAGGTAACTAATTAGAACCAGAGTTTGCTTGCTCAATATCTTCAAACATTAGTCAGGAAAACAAAAAAGAAAAGAAGTCTATATGATAATTTTGGACACCCAAATTGAAATTTTCCCCTTGTGTGTCTCACAATTGTACATAAATTACATATTATTCTCGCACTGAATATATATAACCTGAGGATCAAATTGAAATTATAGATACTTTATCATACATCTTTCCAGCTTTTCACTTCTGAGTTCTCCATTTTTCCTCTTTGTAAAAGAATCATAAAGATATTTTTTTTTTCTAAAATCTTATTTTTTTTAAAGTTGAACCCAGGATTAATTTTTTTTTTTTAAAAAACTATAATAGAACTTTTCTGATATTCTCCTCCCTTTACACACAGAGACAGGAGATGATGAGAAAAATAATTGAAAACCACTGATAATCCCACATGGGGTTGAATTATTCAAGTCAAATTGAAATAAATAAATCATCCATATAAAATTTTATTGTCCACCTATGTATAGTGATTGGCTCATGTTTTATAAGCCATAATTGGAATGAACAACTTTGTTTACGAGGAGAAGCCAATGTTCTAGTCATTATATTTCATGGTCCTTCACTCCTAACTTCCTACATATAACTAAAAACAATGGTTATGATAGACAGTTTTATATATGCAATTATTGCATGAAGAAAAGGCATGAAGAAAAAGCAGAGTAACTTACACCAACTTAACATTTTGCAGTCTCTAGTGAGCCAGGCATCAAGGTCGATATTTCTGTTTTGTCACTCTGATACATGACATTCGAAATGGCTGCTTGCTTTAATGCATGGCTAAATGAGTAAAAACATATATGCATGCTCGAACTAATTTCCTCAATTACATGTGAACTCGTTAAAGTCAAGGAATTTGCAGTCGGAAAGTTTATGAATGATGTGACAAGTACGTAAATTTAATTATTTTGATCTGAATACGTCATGTGTGACGTAGTAGTCTTGAAGGCAAGGAAAGATGGATTCTTAAATATCTACAAAGAAAACACGTGATAATATCTTCTATTTCACTAAAATAATAAAAACTAAAAAACAAAGATGTGCCGAAAAGGAAAAAGTTTATTTGGGTCATGCTACTGTTAGAGTATTATTCATACATTTTTTAAAAAATAATTTTTTTAGATTTGTTTTAGTTTTATCATAATTTATTAGTTAATAAATTAGATTGTTGTAATATATCTAATTAGATAATAAATTGCGCACATTAAAATTTATATATATGTATAACATATACACATAATATTCAAAATCATATCTAATCTAAGTGAATTAATTACTCTCCTTAATTTCATTTTTATGTATATATATATATATATTTACTTTTATAAATATATTAAGTCAAATATTAAATACGCCTTGCCTTTTACTTCCGTGAAATAAATGCTAATGAAGCCTCTGATATCGAAAACATGCATAGTTGGCTGAGACGACGGAGCTGCCAATGACAACAACTGAGGCTTCCATAAATGAAAATAAATATTTCACGGACATACAGTGAGGCTATAACTCCGGTCTCAGTCTATGCATAGAGGATTAATGAGGTAAAAATAATATTTTAATCCTATTTTGATATTTCACTGACAAGTATTAACTACGCATTGCCTTTTATTTACTTGAAATAAATGCTAATGAATCCTCTGAAATCGAAAACATGCATAGTTGGCTGGGATCGGAGCGGAAAAGGACAAAAACTCTAGATTGAAGATTCCTTTAACAAAATATTTAACTGAGAAAATTAATATAATTTTCAATTTATTATTACCCATTAAAATATGATTACACACACATTTAAAAAAGAGTAGAGTAAGTTAAAAGGACGATCTAATAAAAAAAATAATTTTGACTTTTATTATTTAACTTTATATTATAATAAAAATATTTTAACAAACTATTTTTTTAAAAAAAAAGGTAGAAATACAATGCTAGTATTAGTGCCAAAAAAAATATTTGACATAAGATTTAATTCATTGTCTAAAAACTAACGAAAATGGATACTGGGTGAAGACTAAACATAATGCCGACACTTCCAAATTTTCACTGCTTGTGACCTGTGCTAATTAGCAATTGAGCTCTAAACTCTCAAGGTCTCATATTACGCAATGTTCAAAAAGTTAGACCTGTTATTGAACCAGTTAAAGTACCGATTCAATAGTCAATGGTCGGACCGTAGTTAAACTGGTGGTATTTAAATATATTAAAATATATATTATAAATATAATATTAAATATTAAAAATGTAGAATTACACAAAATGTAGAGAAAATATTAAAAATATATATAATTGTTATATATCTTAATTTTAATTATATAATATTTTTTATTTAATACCTAAATTAATTTAATAAATATATACTCTATGCAAATATATTAAAGACACCTGTAAAATTTATTTAAAAAATAACTAATTAATATGTTACTAAGTCTCAAAATAATTTTCTTCTCTCTCAATTTTTTTCTCATTTTTTAAAATTTTTTCCTTCTTTTCTTTTTGCAAATTTTCCCTTAAATTTTTCTAATACATCTCTTTCAAAATTTGTCAAATATTTCCCTCTAAAATTTGTCATATATTCCCCTCCCACTAGTTAATTGTTATTTTGCTTATGTTTTAATTTAATTTTAATCCATTTTTATTTTCCCAAATCAACGAATTATCTCATGCCACAATGACTTTCCTTTCAGCCACACTCACACACTATAATCAGTTTCAGAACAAAAATCATATCAGAGTCAGAACCTTCAAGTCGTTCAAGAAGCTCTTGTCACTTTAGATAGTCATAGAACTTAGAAGCTCTTGAAGGCTAAAGAAGCCAATTCACACTCCTGACTCCTCCCAACAAACCAGAACAGAGCGAAGCACAGAAGCAAAATAGAGCAAAGGAAGCAAAATAGAGCATGTTATTCATGCTTGCCTGGTTGCCCTTGCCCCTCCTCTGAACTGAAAAGGAAGCCCGAAGACGAAGAAGGTTACTTACTTGTGTGAGGAGAATGAAGATCGTGAATCACATCAAAAATAGAATGGCGCAACAGCAGAAAACAAATGAGCTCTAATATGAGATTCTAGGGCTATGGACTTAAGAGTGGAGACTAGAGATTTGGAGATGAACGGATAGCCAAATCTGCAGCAAACTAACTTATGTTTGCAAGAGTTGCCTAAATATATCGTTTAAAATCATGTAATTGGTTAAAGAACATTAGCATCTACTTGTGCATTCCTTGCTTTGAATTTAAAGGAATATTAACATAGCCTTGCTTTGAGCTTATGATTTGATATACTCTTTACTTTCTTTTGGACGAGTCTTGTCTTTGCCAACCTAGATGCAATTAACCTCCTCTAACAAAAGATATATTTATTTGGGGGAAAATGTTTGATTTTGTCTTTAAGGCTAAGATCATTATTATAATTGATAGAAAATGTTAATGTATATTTTTCTATATGACCTGTCCACTACCAAAGTATCATATTAATTTATTTTAGTTTTAATTTTGTCCCAAACATTACACAAAATTTCAATTTCACTAAAGGCTTAAAATATTTTTTCTGGCCAAGAAATATTTCAATTATCACGTGAGTCTTGAAAACTATTACCTTCCTAGTTGATAGAATCGGATAAATCAAATATCCCTTTGGTATGTCAAAATCCTAATTTCCCAAGCAATTAGGAATCAGTTTATGAATGATTTAAGTATAACACACGAGGGGGACAAAGATCAGTATTATTATGTTACTTTTGGGACACATACAAATGTAAATTTTAAAGAACTTATAATTTGTTTCTAAATACTTAAAAAATTAAAATTCCAGAGAGAAGTGTTTTGAATTTTCTATTCAAAGTCTTGGCAATTATTATCTCACTATAGTTAGTTCAATTTGGTCCTTGAAAGATCAATGGTCTCAATTTAATTAATGAAAGTTGTATTTGTCCCAATTTAATCATTGTCATTGCTAAATTACAAAATCTTTTGTGGCCACAAATTAACAAACAGATTTTTTAGAGACTAAATAATGACAACTATAATATTTGAAAACCAAATTAGTAATTTACTCTTTGATCAATTATCAGAATATATTATTGCCCTCCATTATAAGTCATGGACTCAAATTTCGAAAGCTGAATACAATGAACCTCATTCTAATATGAGGACAAGAAAATCCATGTACAGTTTACTTTTGCTGTATTTCTTCATCCTAAAGGTCAACATAACAATGCCTGTAATACGCTAATATAGTCACAAACTGTAGTAGTGATATGTCTATATATGTATGTGTATATATATATATATATAGGGTCAGAGAGAATGAGAGAATATGAGTGATAATTTGAGTAGGAGATAGTGGGATAAATAAGGGGCCACTAATAAATATTGGGTTTCCCCAGTACTATTTGATTAGGACAGAATAAGTGAGGTTTATGTAAGTTTCACCCTGACTTCCCAACGCAACAGAGGATACGAGCTCCTAATAAATGGGCTCATTTTTTCAAAAGAACATATTCACCCGGCACATTAAATGGGGCGGTCCGCATGTGAATCTTTTTTTTAACTAAATTTAATTTATTTTATCAAATAAATTCAACCAACTACCACAAAATAACTACTTAACATATTATTATTGTAATATAAATAACAATTATTTACTTTTAACTATGTATAGAAATAAATATGGTATCATAAACTAGACAATTTCTTATGTCATGCCTAGTACCAATATTAAATAATTTCATATATTATCTAAACCCTCCTCTTGGCTTTATATTTTTTCTTACACTTCATCATATATATTGTGAGTAAAAGGCAATTATACCACTTTTAAGTGATTTCAAAATAGTATCTCTCTCTCAATTTTTCACATGTTGGCCCATGGTGCAACCCAATTTTAAACGTTAAATCTTTTTTTTATCCAAGCCCATCAGTTCAATGAGTTGAATGTGCTAATTTGCAAGTTTTGTTCCATTTTGACACCACTAACAGTTCAACCAAAAAAAGAAGACACAACTAACAAGAGACAAGACACTTATATTTAATCTCTTTAAGAATCAGAAAGATTTTCAGGTAAATTCAATTTATGTAAATTAAAACTAGGTTTATCTAATAATTTCTCATGAAATAATTCTATCCAAAAGATAAGATATAAGTGCATCAGATGAGACAAATAAAGTTATGCCAATGTCCCTCGTGGGGTTGTATTTGCTAAAGATACCTTGAATCAGAAAGAAAATATAGGCCAAATATGATAATAGAAGAATGAGAAAAGAAAACAATTAATATATCTGTGTGTGTGTAATAGAAGTATGAGTTGTCAAGATTATGCTGAGAAAACATATCAGTAACATATCTTTGATGACAGCTAATTCGATCTACATTAGTTGGTACTTAATGGTACATGTCTGTCCTATTCCTATGCCTTTAAAAGATCAACTGGTCATTCAATTTGAACACATTCAAACTCAGTGTCATTCATTTTCTCTCAAGGAAAAATGGCAGACTCTCCTTTGATCAACTTCTTCATTGCTCAGTTAAAGCTAAGTGGCCTTCTGGATCTGCACGGCTGCATCGAAAAATTAGTTCAACTCAGTACAGCTCAAGAAGCACTTACAAAGGAATATCAAGAGAAATATGTAGATGAGCTCTTGGATGGGTCTCTGAGGCGCCTAGATGCATGCACGTCCACCAAAGAAGAAGAGGAGGAGAAGTAGAGGTTATGGTGGAGGCTAAGAAGTTCTGGGCCTGTAGAAGGTAGTGAAGAAAGCTGTCTTGAAGGCCTTGGAGAATTTGACCTGTGGTGCAAGTAAGGGCAGCTACAGAAAAGATTGTGAAACCATGGGATTGGTTAGACTGTTAATAGAAGGTGAAGTGGTGACACTTTCTGTATGTGAGTCACTTCTGAGATTCATGTCTGGATCAACACAAACCAAACAAGGAAGGTGGCGACCGGTTTCACGGATAATGCAGAGCAAAAGGGTAGCTTCTTGCACACATGATACCGGCTTCGATGATAATGAATTTGCAAAAATTGATGCTTAATTGCAGTCCTTTGTGTTTCACTTGACAAGAAAATCTGGGAAAACCGCATGGTCAATTGTGAGCCAGCCATGAAGAGTAATGAAGGTTAAATTTTGATCATTAAAACCGCATGGTCAATTGTGGTGTTTTTTCATTTCTTATTTATTATGCATGTTTCACTTATTATTATTATTATTAGTATTGTCAAAATGATTCAAAGGAATAAATGGATTGTGCTCAAAAAATTATACATGATTAAAAACGGGCTAGTCTATTTAACTTGCAGGGATCGTGAGAAAGTTTTTTTTTTAACAAAAATTATATTATTTAATATAAATAATTCTATTTTATCACATCTTTATATTTTTAAACTATATATTCAATAACTATAATAAATTTAGATATGAAAATTTTTGTAACTTTTTAAAAAGAAATATAGAATTTTTAAATTTAAATATAATATAGTTAATTTAAAAATATAAAAAATAAAGTTATTAGTTATTTAAAAATATTAAAGAAGTCATGTTTTACATGTATAAAATGTATTGCTAAATTTTTCTTACTAAAAAAAGTTTAATATTATATTATTTAAATATAATTTAAAAAAAAGTGACAAATTAATAAATTGGTTAGGCCCATTTATAAATAATCACCCCATTTGACAGTGCTAATTTTCTTAATATTTCCCCAAAATTGCTCCTATATCATAAGTGAAATGAAAGAGAAGGCAAAAACAAAAATTATATTTTCATTCCATTGCTAGAACAGCCTTATGAATCTTCTAAAAGAGGAAAACAAAAAGAAGGGGGGTGGGGGGAGGAAACCATCTTGTTCTAACATTTCGTTGTGATAACCTGTTTTAAATCAGGTGTTGCTAAACTGGTATTTCATGTTTTTGAGAAAGAAAAAAAATGAAGGTTTAAAGAGGAGGATTAGTATCACCAAGTGCGTAGATCAATTAGTAAGATGTTATCTTAACTTAACCAGAAGTATTTCAAAGATTGATACTTTATTTACTTTGAAACAAGTATTTCAAAGTAAATAAAATATCAATTGATAAGAATGTTATGATAAGAACATTACCTAACAAACATAAATTATTTTAATTAGTTGTAAAATCTAATAACAAATATATTAAAAATTGTAATTTTCTCATCTAGTTCTGAACTTTTGAGTTTTGAATATGGGTGACTGTTGTTTTGGGTTGGGTACTAAAAAAAAAATTAGTTTGGACTATTGTTGAGTCAACTCAGCCAATTCGATCGAGTTTAATTGAATTTCGATTTTATAAACGAGTTTACTTGATTTTGGAACCTAAAATCACAAATTTAGACTTGTTTAAGAGTTAACATATAAACAGATTGAAGTCTTCTGAAGCTGCTTCTTCTTCATCATCCATAAGCCATAACAAACTACTAAAAAGCTCTCTTATACTCTTGGATATCTGCAGTACAGCTCAAGATTGTCCATGGCAATCAAAGGAAATCATTTAGGAACGTCAGTCAGTTCTTAGAAGGAGGATGAAGAAGAAGATGATGAAGAAAGCAATAAAAAAGGCCTTTGGCAAATTTAAAAGGAATCTGGAGAGATTCTTCCACAAACAGAGACAACGGGACTCTGTCCAAGCTTAGCATCTTGAAAGAAGCAGAAGCGATCACTGTGAGCTCATTGGAGTGTTTGTTGTTGGTTATCTGTAATCCAAAGGGACAACAAAAGCAGAGAAAATTAGAAAATAATTATTAGATTCAATTATTGTAGAATCTGAATAAATCAAATACCCCCTTGCTATGTCAACACCCTAATTTGCCAACCACTTAGAAGTCTATGCAAAATCATTATTTGCTACCTTGTAGTAGAGCAAGGTACCAAGGTACGGGCATTTATTTAGCATCCATTAATATCTACAAAGAAAAGATGTGATAATATCTTCTATTTCACTAAAATAATAAAAACTAAAAAACAAATATGTGCCAAAAAGGAAAAAGTTTATTTGGACCACGCTATTATTAGAGTATTATTCATACATTTTTAAAAAAATAAATTTTTTAGATTTGTTTTAGTTTTATACTGCTTTTGTAGCACAGATTATTATTGATATCTTTTACAAATTTAAAATTTTTTTATTTTTTTCTTTAAATAATTATTAGAGAACAATAATAATAGATTAATTAATCATCTATAAAAAACATTTTTAAAAGTAACTGTGACTATTATAAATTTTAGATATTTCAAATAACATTTTTGTTTCAACAAAATTTCTCACACACACACACACACACACACACACACATATATATATATTCTCAATATAAACTTATTATGCTTTTTATATACTTATTTTTTATATAATTTTTATATACTTATTAGTTTCTTGCCATATATATTTTTATTTATTTGTGGCCAAAATACAAATTATTGTTACTGTTTAAAATATATCAAATATATCAATTGGACACATAATTTATAGATCAATTTTTATCATAATTTATTGGTTAATAAATTAAATTATTGTAATAAACAAGTTATAAACACTAACATATATATATATATATATATGTGTGTGTGTGTGTGTGTGTGTGTATGTATATTTACTTTTATAAATATATTAACTCAAATAATAAATACGCCTTGCCTTTTTATTTCCGTGAAATAAATGCTAATGAAGTGATGATTGATTGTCACTTACCATTAGGGAGGACATTGACAAGTATGGAGGTCTATGCAGATATTGAGGTGACTAAAATTCACTTAAATCCTAACATTCCCGACTTGAATGAGGATGTCACGTGGGATGAGGAGAGCGGACCATCAACACAGTTTCATATGTCACCGAGTGCACAAATTCAGTTCATAGAGGATGATATAGACATTCCGCCACCTGACCCACCTTATGATATTATGAATGACGTAGACGTCGATGACATAGAAGACGTTGAGGGGGACGATGTTGTCGAGCCAGAGCTTGAAGAGTTTGGAGGAAGCATACAAGAATTACTTGGTGGAAATGACGAGGTTGAGCTAGTTAAGCCCATCACATTCTATGCACCACCCACTTACATGACACAAGCAAATACAGGCCCAACAGATGAGCCAGAAATTCCGGACGTGCTTGATGCGTATACATGGGACGATGGAGTTGACGATTTTTTTACGGGCGTAAACTAATTTTTAAATTAAATTACGTAAATATACCATTTCAAAATTAAATTACAGATATATATCATTTTTATTGTGGCTAATAAAAACGTACTTTTTAAGTGCGAATTACTAAAAATAAAACGCACTTCTGCAGTGCGTACATTAAGTTCGCACTTTATAAGTGCGTATTTCAGCAGTACGCACTTCAGAAGTGCGTTCTTTGATAGTACGCACTTCAAAAGTGCGTACTGATTATTGACCGTTACAATCTGCCCGTTAAGCTTCATGTATAAAAAGTGAGTGAAGGAAGATGTTCGTGAAGAAGAAAAACTACTAAGTGTGAGTAAGCTTTTTGAAATATTGTGCAAAAGAAGAAAAAAGAGGTAAATATTTATGATAATTTATAATTTTGTATTGTCTTAATTTGATGATTTTATTATTATTTAGCTTTTTGAAATATTTTTAATGGTAGTTTTATGATACTTGTAAAATTAATTTATAAATTTCATTTTGAATACGTGTTTGATATGTCATGAGTTTTTATAATTTCTTAAATTTTTGTAAATTTTTGTATTTAATATATGTCATGTATTTTTGTTATGATTTTTAATGTCTTTATTTGTTTCGTTAATTTTATAATGAATTTATGAATTGATTACCTTTTAAGTTTTATACTTTTTATTCTTTATTTATGTAATTGTTAGTTGTAAATTGTATTGTAGTTCTTAGTTTTATAATTATGATTATTTGTTTTATATTTTTATAATGAATGTAATTTATGAATTTTTACTCTACTTAATAATAGATTTAGTTAGTTATAAATTGTATTATATTGTCGTCTAAGACTTTTTATTTTTTTTATGTTCAATTTTGTTATGGATTTTGTCCGTAGTTTAATAATTAGTTATGGCGATTGATTTTTCTTAGTTTTTTTTAATATTGTTACATATTTTGGGTGAATTTTTTTCATAAGTTTTATTATTTATTTATATTTTTTATAATTTTTGTTAGTTTTATTTTTTATAATAATAATTGTAGTTGATTAATTTTTATTTTTCTTAGAATAAGTCGAAGTGGGGCACTTTTAGTTCGTATTTACTTGAATGGGACTATATTGAGTGGTGGTTCAAATGGTGTATCATTTGAAGCCGATAATACTGTAGTGCTGAAAATTCATCGTAATATTTCTTTACATGTTTTGAGACAAATAATCCACCGTAAGTTGAGGCTAAGAGAACATGAGAAGATATCCCACTTACTATATAGATATCCTATACAAATGACGCCACTTATGTTCGGGCAGCTCGAACTAGACGATGATGACGACGTAGAAGTGATGATTGATTGTCACTTACCATTAGGGAGGACATTGACAAGTATGGAGGTCTATGCAGATATTGAGGTGACTAAAATTCACTTAAATCCTAACATTCCCGACTTGAATGAGGATGCCACGTGGGATGAGGAGAGCGGACCATCAACACAGTTTCATATGTCACCGAGTGCACAAATTCAGTTCATAGAGGATGATATTGACATTCCGCCACCTGACCCACCTTATGATATTATGAATGACGTAGACGTCGATGTCGAGCCAGAGCTTGAAGAGTTTGGAGGAAGCATACAAGAATTACTTGGTGGAAATGACGAGGTTGAGCTAGTTAAGCCCATCACATTCTATGCACCACCCACTTACATGACACAAGCAAATACAGGCCCAACAGATGAGCCAGAAATTCCGGACGTGCTTGATGCGTATACATGGGACGATGGAGTTGACGATTTTTTTACGGGCGTAAACTAATTTTTAAATTAAATTACGTAAATATACCATTTCAAAATTAAATTACGGATATATATCATTTTTATTGTGGCTAATAAAAACGTACTTTGTAAGTGCGAATTACTGAAAATAAAACGCACTTCTGCAGTGCGTACATTAAGTTCGCACTTTATAAGTGCGTATTTCAGCAGTACGCACTTCAGAAGTGCGTTCTTTGATAGTACGCATGACCGTTACAATCTGCCCGTTAAGCTTCATGTATAAAAAGTGAGTGAAGGAAGATGTTCGTGAAGAAGAAAAACTACTAAGTGTGAGTAAGCTTTTTGAAATATTGTGCAAAAGAAGAAAAAATAGGTAAATATTTATGATAATTTATAATTTTGTATTGTCTTAATTTGATGATTTTATTATTATTTAGCTTTTTGAAATATTTTTAATGGTAGTTTTATGATACTTGTAAAATTAATTTATAAATTTCATTTTGAATACGTGTTTGATATGTCATGAGTTTTTATAATTTCTTAAATTTTTGTAAATTTTTGTATTTAATATATGTCATGTATTTTTGTTATGATTTTTAATGTCTTTATTTGTTTCGTTAATTTTATAATGAATTTATGAATTGATTACCTTTTAAGTTTTATACTTTTTATTCTTTATTTATGTAATTGTTAGTTGTAAATTGTATTGTAGTTCTTAGTTTTATAATTATGATTATTTGTTTTATATTTTTATAATGAATGTAATTTATGAATTTTTATTCTACTTAATAATAGATTTAGTTAGTTATAAATTGTATTATATTGTCGTCTAAGACTTTTTATTTTTTTTATGTTCAATTTTGTTATGGATTTTGTCCGTAGTTTAATAATTAGTTATGGCGATTGATTTTTCTTAGTTTTTTTTTAATATTGTTACATATTTTGGGTGAATTTTTTTCCTAAGTTTTATTATTTATTTATATTTTTTATAATTTTTGTTAGTTTTATTTTTTATAATAATAATTGTAGTTGATTAATTTTTATTTTTCTTAGAATAAGTCGAAGTGGGGCACTTTTAGTTCGTATTTACTTGAATGGGAATATATTGAGTGGTGGTTCAAATGGTGTATCATTTGAAGCCGATAATACTGTAGTGCTGAAAATTCATCGCAATATTTCTTTACATGTTTTGAGACAAATAATCCACCGTAAGTTGAGGCTAAGAGAACATGAGAAGATATCCCGCTTACTATATAGATATTCTATACAAATGACGCCACTTATGTTCGGGCAGCTCGAACTAGACGATGATGACGACGTAGAAGTGATGATTGATTGTCACTTACAATTAGGGAGGACGTTGACAAGTATGGAGGTCTATGCAGATATTGAGGTGACTAAAATTCACTTAAATCCTAACATTCCCGACTTGAATGAGGATGCCACGTGGGATGAGGAGAGCGGACCATCAACACAGTTTCATATGTCACCAAGTGCACAAATTCAGTTCATAGAGGATGATATAGACATTCCGCCACCTGACCCACCTTATGATATTATGAATGACGTAGACGTCGATGACATAGAAGACGTTGAGGAGGACGATGTTGTCGAGCCAGAGCTTGAAGAGTTTGGAGGAAGCATACAAGAATTACTTGGTGGAAATGACGAGGTTGAGCTAGTTGAGCCCATCACATTCTATGCACCACCCACTTACATGACACAAGCAAATACAGGCCCAACAGATGAGCCGGAAATTCCGGACGTTCTTGATGCGTATACATGGGACGATGGAGTTGACGATTTTTTTACGGGCGTAAACTAATTTTTAAATTAAATTTCGAAAATATACCATTTCAAAATTAAATTACGGATATATATCATTTTTATTGTGGCTAATAAAAACGTACTTTGTAAGTGCGAATTACTAAAAATAAAACGCACTTCTGCAGTGCGTACATTAAGTTCGCACTTTATAAGTGCGCATTTCAGCAGTACGCACTTCAGAAGTGCGTTCTTTGATAGTACGCACTTCAAAAGTGCGTACTGATTGTTGACCATTACAATGTGCCCGTTAAGCTTCATGTATAAAAAGTGAGTGAAGGAAGATGTTGGTGAAGAAGAAAAACTACTAAGTGTGAGTAAGCTTTTTGAAATATTGTGCAAAAGAAGAAAAAAGAGGTAAATATTTATGATAATTTATAATTTTGTATTGTCTTAATTTGATGATTTTATTATTATTTAGCTTTTTGAAATATTTTTAATGGTAGTTTTATGATACTTGTAAAATTAATTTATAAATTTCATTTTGAATACGTGTTTGATATGTCATGAGTTTTTATAATTTCTTAAATTTTTGTAAATTTTTGTATTTAATATATGTCATGTATTTTTGTTATGATTTTTAATGTCTTTATTTGTTTCGTTAATTTTATAATGAATTTATGAATTGATTACCTTTTAAGTTTTATACTTTTTATTCTTTATTTATGTAATTGTTAGTTGTAAATTGTACTGTAGTTCTTAGTTTTATAATTATGATTATTTGTTTTATATTTTTATAATGAATGTAATTTATGAATTTTTATTCTACTTAATAATAGATTTAGTTAGTTATAAATTGTATTATATTGTCGTCTAAGACTTTTTATTATTTTTTTTATGTTCAATTTTGTTATGGATTTTGTTCGTAGTTTAATAATTAAGTTATGGCGATTGATTTTTCTTAGTTTTTTTTTTATATTGTTACATATTTTGGGTGAATTTTTTTCCTAAGTTTTATTATTTATTTATATTTTTTATAATTTTTGTTAGTTTTATTTTTTATAATAATAATTGTAGTTGATTAATTTTTATTTTTCTTAGAATAAGTCGAAGTGGGGCACTTTTAGTTCGTATTTACTTGAATGGGACTATATTGAGTGGTGGTTCAAATGGTGTATCATTTGAAGCCGATAATACTGTAGTGCTGAAAATTCATCGCAATATTTCTTTACATGTTTTGAGACAAATAATCCACCGTAAGTTGAGGCTAAGAGAACATGAGAAGATATCCCGCTTACTATATAGATATCCTATACAAATGACGCCACTTATGTTCGGGCAGCTCGAACTAGACGATGATGACGACGTAGAAGTGATGATTGATTGTCACTTACAATTAGGGAGGACGTTGACAAGTATGGAGGTCTATGCAGATATTGAGGTGACTAAAATTCACTTAAATCCTAACATTCCCGACTTGAATGAGGATGCCACGTGGGATGAGGAGAGCGGACCATCAACACAGTTTCATATGTCACCAAGTGCACAAATTCAGTTCATAGAGGATGCTATAGACATTCCGCCACTTGACCCACCTTATGATATTATGAATGACGTAGACGTCGATGACATAGAAGACGTTGAGGAGGACGATGTTGTCGAGCCAGAGCTTGAAGAGTTTGGAGGAAGCATACAAGAATTACTTGGTGGAAATGACGAGGTTGAGCTAGTTGAGCCCATCACATTCTATGCACCACCCACTTACATGACACAAGCAAATACAGGCCCAAAAGATGAGCCAGAAATTCAGACCTTGCTGTTCGATTATTATTTTCTGATAAAGATGCACTCACAGGTGCGCTGAAATCATACTCAATCAAGAGACATAACAGCTTCAAGGTGGAGAAGTCGTGTAAAAAATATTTTCAGGTAAAATGTGTGAAATTTGGGGACGGTTGTAACTGGCGAGTGAGGGCTTGTTTGAAAAAGAATTGCGGCATGTGGATGATCACAAAGTATAGCGGAGATCACACATGTGTTTCATCATTTATTAAATATCGCACTTACCAAGTGCGTTTTTACTGGCCATCGCACTTTTCAAATGCGTATTAAATGTAAATCGCACTTGCCAAGTGCGTCCTATTCAGCCCATTTTTGCACTTGGTAAGTGCGTTCTTTTTCCTACAGTAAATTTGAGTTACATCCGAAATTTATATTTAAAAAGAGATATATTCAAAATTTAAAATTAAAATTGATGTACGGAAGTGAAAAAATCTGGAGTTGACAATGACAACAACTGAGACTTCCATAAATGAAAATAAATATTTCACGAACATAGGCCGAGGCTATAACTCCAGTCTCAGTCTATGCATAGAGGATTAATTAGGTAAAAATAATATTTTAATCCTATTTTCATATTTCACTGACAAATATTAACTACGCATTGCCTTTTAGTTATGTGAAATAAATGCTACTGAATCCTCTGAAATCGAAAACATGCATAGTTGGCTGGGATCGGAGCGGAAAAGGACAAAAACTGAGACTTTTTGTTAGAAGAGTCCCTGTCTAATTTTTAAAATGTTCATTGAGAAATGTCTTCGGTTTCTATTTATTTTTGAATAGTTTTTGAAAATAGTTTTTCAAGTCAAAAATAGATGTTTTAACAAAATAGATTGAAGATTCTTTTAACAAAACGTTTAACTGAGAATATAATTTTCAATTTATCATTACGAATTAAAATATGATTCACACACACATTTAAAAAGGAGTAGAGTAAGTTAAGAGGTCGATCTAATAAAAAAAATAATTTTGATTTTTATTATTTAAATTTATATTGTAATAAAAACATTTTAACAAACTATTTTTAAAAAAAGGTAGAAATACAATGCTAGTATTAGTCCCAAAAAAAATATTTAACATAAGAATGAACTCATTGTCTAAAAAATAACAAAAATATATAAGTAGGACTATAGAGAACAATGGATACAGAGTGAAGACTGAACACAACGTCGATTTTTCCAAATTTTCACTACCTGTGAACTGTGCTAATTAGGGATTGAGCTCTAAACTCTCAGGGTCTCATATTACGCAATGTTCAAAAAATCAGACTGGTCATTCGGTTGAGACACTGGTTCAAGGGTCAATGATCAGACCGTAGTTGAAATTGTGGTATTTAAAATATATTAAAATATTGAAAATATATAATTAAAAACTATAAATATAATATTAAATATTAAAAATGTAGAATTACACAAAATGTAGAAAAAATATTAAAAAAAATATATAATTATTATATCTCTTAATTGTAAATCACATCGAACGAAGAATGGCGCAACAGCAGAAAACAAAGGAGCTATAATATGAGATTCTAAGGCTGTGGACTTGAGAGTGGAGACTAGAGAACAGGAAATGAACGGACGGCCAAATCTGTAGCAAGCAGTGACCGTAACAAAGCTTCTTCATCGCAGGCAAGTTGGTCTTTCTCTTCTTAACTTAGATCTAGATCTGATTTCTTAATTATGAGGCTGCAGCTATACTGAAAATATGATTTTTTTTAAAACTAATTACACAAAAAATGCAACTTAACGGTGTTGCGACCGCAACTCCGCTCTGTTGCGGCGCAAACTTGTGAACAAAGATCACCCTGCCTGCTGCCACAATTTAGAATCCAACTACTTAGTGTTTTCACAACAGTTATAGACTAAAGAGTGGTATTAGCTTTTCAATTCCTTAGGATGAACTCATATCCTTCCATGGTTTCAAATTGCGGCCGCACTACAGCGATACGACTGCAATATTGTTGTGCAGCACCCGAAATTGTCGAGTGATTGAAAACCACACGATTACAGCGCAATTAAATGGAGTTTTGGTATTAAAAAAAGGAAAAAAATTAACAGAGCATGAATCTCAACCATTTCAACCAGATTTCAGAAGTATATCTAGTCCAGAGAAGAGAGAAAATGACTTACCTGTTGAAGATTACCGTAGCCGTTGTCCATCTAGAGACTTCCTTTCCTCTATTTTCCTCCATCCCTTCATCCTTCGTGGCCAGTGCCTTTGTCTTCAATCTCGATCTCCTTCCCTTGAATCCCTCCTCATACCACTGCGCCTCATTGGTTATACCCTTATACTCACTCTCGCATCGCACACGGTGACCTTTAAACAGGTACCTCAACCATTCATTTAAAATATTAAAATATATAATTAAAACTATAGATAAAATTTTATAAATATAATTAAAAATAAAATTTACATATCGAATTATACAAAATGACATTCACAATAAAAAATTTACAATAAAAATTGACCAAATAACAAAAAATATTATTAATCAACATAATATTAACTCATATAAATTTGTAAAATATCAAAATATTAATATCTCTACTAAAAAGTAATGTAATTTTTACAAATTAATTTTATTTTGATTTGTTATTTTAAAAAAATTTAAATATTTAATTGTTACAATTAATTACACCTATAGTTGGCACTTGACGTTCACTGCCAAGGAAAATGTGCACTGCTCAACGAAACCAAATTCCTGACTCTCTCTTAATTGGCTTTGAGAAAAACTGAAAAAGAAGACAAATATCTTAATTTAATATTTAAAAATTATGTACATATAATTAATAAAAATTGAGTACAGAAAAAAAAAAGGTTAGTCCCCTCACAAAGTGAAAAATCAAGATTTAAACTTTTATCAAGAGGTTTTCATATTTAGTGTTGAATAGTATCTTGAGTAGAATTATTTCTAATAAAAAATATTTGTAAGAAATCAATATATATATATATATATATATATACATTAATTTGGTTATTTTTATTATTAAATTACTAAATTTATTATTATTAAATATCAATTTTTATTTTGATTATTGCTAAAAGTCACTTTGGCAAACAAAGAAATAAAATTAAAACAAAAGTATTTTTTTAGAATTAAACTAAAATGTTTGATATTTTAAGAATTAAATTGAGTAGTAAGTGTTAATTTTTAAAAGACCAAATTAAAAATTAGTAAATTACATTCTACTTCCTTATAAGTGTTTAAAGTTACACTCTCCTACCTCTACCTTTAAATAAACACTCTCACCCCTATAATTATAAAATTGTTATGCTTTAATTCAATTTTACATTTTCTATTCAAAGAGGTATATATACAATGCCGAAGCCACGTTTTAGTGAGGGGGAAATTTCAAATGCTTCATGTAAAAATTTTTTTTACTTTTTGCCCCTCCTAATTTTTTTTTTGACCCCCAAAATTTTTTGAACCTTATATTTTTAGAGAGGACCCATGTTGTGTACTCTCTAAGTTTTTGCAAAAGTTATATTTATAAGTATAATATTTTGAATATTTATATTTTAGTCCTAAATTTTAAACCTCCTTTTCACTTTAGCCCCTATTTTTTTGGCTAAAATTACAATTTTAAATATAATATTTTAAAAATTTATACTTTAGCCCTAAATTTTAAACTTTTTTTAAATTTTAGCCCTTACAATATTTTAAAATTTATATTTTGCCCCCCTAACCAAGGGGTCCTAGCCGCCACTGTATATATATAATGTTTGCTAGCATAGTACTATATATTTCTTTTTACTAAAATATTATCTATTTCATATTAGATACTTATTTTTTAAAGACAACAAAATACTTGTGACAAAATAAAAAAATCATAATATGTGAATATTAATATTCTTAAGTTAATATAAGGTTTTTTAATTGAAAGATATGTAATATTAATTAGTTATTGTATGTAAAAAAAATAACATATCTCTCTTTAGACAAAAATATAAAATTAAATTAACATATACTATATTTTATAATTACCAGAAAGATTGTATATTTTTTAATGGAGAAGGGAGAGAGGTATAATGTTAAATACTTGAAGGAGAGAGAAAAATGTAATTTATTCAACAATAATTTATTCTTAACTACGAGGATGGAAGATTCGAAGCATTGAGTCCAATGTTATCTTTATACCCAAGCCATTCATTCTCATTAATTAGTTATCTTAATTTCATTTTAATTAATGATCGAAGCATTTGACTCTGTTAGAGAATGATAACATTGGCAATGATTAAGTTAATTAAGCAAGTAATCAATGTTCCTTAATTAAAAATTATTAAATTCTATAATTTAATTGGTAAACACTCAAGTAAGATATATAATGATTTCTGTCTTTATTTTAATGCTTGTGTTTTGAAATTTTTTTTATATATTTCAAAACAATCAAGTACTAAACCCAATTCGCTCAAACTATTTTTTTTCTTTACAATTTTAAATTCTTTTTAATATAAAATTAAATTAAGATAATTTTTATATTTTATATTATATATATTTGATATAATTTTTAGTTTTCATAAAACACTAAAAATAATTGTTAACTAAGATTTATAGTTTCTCTCTTCTAATATTTTTGTACGAAGCATTTATTTATATCTTTCTTATTATATTCTCCAATTAAAACACAATAAATGTATGATTTTTTAGATATAATTATATATTTTATACAATTAATTATTGTATAATTATTTAATATTATATAATTAATTTTTTAAATATTTGTATGCATTTTTAATTAAAATTTTGATAAAATTGAATATATATTTAGTTTTTTTATTTTTTAATTTCATGTTATCTATAAATGCTAATTTTTTTTTTGAGTTTACAAATGAGCGATCATTCTTGAGATCCATACCAATCCAACGGGTACATGGAAAAAGCAGAGAGGGAAGAGCTGAGAATCTCTTTATGAAGGAAAAGGACAGAAGTTACTATTTTGATTGACTATCGTGGCACTTGTTTTGAGCGGTCAGGAGCCTCTATGAGTACTTTATTATGCTAAACTCCTAAAGCTTTGCTATTCTCGTTTCTCTCTATTTCTTCATTGCTTCTCTTTCAACATTTTTTTCTTAATCAATCTTTTAACAAGTACGTCTTTTTGCTGCTTCCAACTATTATTTTTCTCTCTTATTTAGAAGAATACTAATTATACTCATCAAATAAACATTAAGTTATGTTCAACTCGTTCTGCAACTCAGTTGGGCTAGAGACCGCTCTTTTGCTTGATTCTAATTGCGGTTTATTGTAACTTTCACTCGTTGTTTGTATTTATTAGTTCTATTTTTGCTTAAACATATTTTTTTACCATCGTTTACAAGATACATATATAATTTTCTTTGCTATCGCGAAGTACTATGTAAATTAAGCAAATTGGAGCTATTTGATTATGTTCTTCCTTCCTATTCCCACATTTTTGTTGGCAACTAACGTTGCCACTTATGTTGGTTACAATTTTATACCATGAGTAGTAAATTGAAGTTTTTACAAATTTCTCTGGTTAATGTTGTTATTTTTATTATTGTGGCAACTACAATAATGTTCACTAGTTTTTAACTTTCTGCTCTTTAAAGAGCCTTATTTATCAATATTTGCTTATTTTAGTTACTGTCAAATTGTCTTACTCGCTCTTAACTCCAAATATAAGTAATGATGTCTGTAAATGGGACTTTGGAGTGATCTATGGTTTTCTTAGATATTACAGTTCTTAACAAGGAACCAACCTTTGGGGGTAGCTATGGTTTCTATATCTTTTTTTTTCTTTTGAAAAGGCCATAAGAGACCTAAATAATTAAGCTGAAACCTGAATATCCAACAATGCTGAACGCATAACAGAGGAAGGAAACTCAATACAATAAAAACGCATACCAAATTTAGCAATATGATGAGCAACATCATTACACCGGTGAAGGATAAAGGATAGGCAAAAGAAAGAACAATCAGCTACCAAAATCTTCAGATCCAGCATTAAAGATTCCATTGCAGAAACATCATGATCACCGTGGAAAGCCTTCACTGCAAGCTCACAATCTGATTCCACCTCCGTAGTTGTGAATCCTTGTTGAATCATGACTATGGATTCATCAAGGTTTTAAATATGTCTTATACTATTGACTTAAGACTGCTTTAATGACCTTACTACTTAGCAAGGTTTTAAATTGCGATTGCGGTTGTGTTATGGATGCTGTGATATAGTTGTGGTCATTGCAGCTATGAATTTTTTTGAATTACACAAAATGTAGAAAAAATATATATAATTGTTATATCTAGTGCTGAGTGCGGGTTAAGTTAGTTCGGGTTGAGGGTAAATCTCAACCCAAACTAATCAAAGATGTTCAGGTTGGGTTGGGTCGGTTCAGCATTTTTTATTGCTGAACCTGAACCAACCCAACCCGCACTCCAGCGGGTTTGGGCGAGTTGGTTTTTTTTTAGTAGCAGCTAACAAATTGATCTATTTTCTTCAACCCTAAATAATGTGAAACACCGAAACCATAAAGAATGGCAAGTGAAGTGAATAACTAAGATAAATACAACATCTATTCTTCAAGACTTATAAACTTAAATCACAAATAAAAGTCATCACCAAAAGTCATCACCAAAAGTCACCATTTAGTGGCGACTATAGTCACCACTAAAAGTCATCTTTGTTGTAAAAAGAAAAATTTCGTAAGAAAAAATGACTTTTGGTGGCGACTTTAGTTGCCAGATGTTCAACTTGTGCGAATCTTAGCCGATCAATAACACCTGGGGTGACTTGTTTTTTTTTTTATGCAATATTGGTTTATTTGAAATTAAACCAAATGTATACATACCTGAGATTCAAACCTAGATCCCTTACTTGCAATCATGTGTGTCTTGCCATCCTGCCATCACTTCATTTGTATTATGTAAGGGCAAAATATTATATATATATATATATATATATATATATATATATATATATATATTATGTTAATATTATTTTAAGTCAAAAATATTATAAAACAGAAATAAAAAATTATTTAACTTAACAAAAAACAAATATATTATTACTATGAAAGCTACCACAAAAAGTTCAACTTTGACTAATTTCATTAAAAAAAATCGACTTTGGTTAAAAAAATCAGACTTTAGTCGCTACCAAAAATCTGATTTTTTAAAACAATTAAAAAAATAAAAAAATTTTGAACTTTTTAAATAAAATTACAAAAATTAAAAAAATTCATTTTTTTAATAAAATAAAAAATTACTTTTTTTAATAACATAAAAAATTACTTTTTTTTAAAAGAATTATACTTTTGTGGTGACTATAGGAGTTGCCACTAAAATGCAAATTTTTTTAAATTTTATTTTAAAAAATTTGACTTTTTTATTTTTATTTTTAAAAAATCAACTTTTGGTGGCGACTATTATTATTAATCAATCCAATTAAAATAGGTATACAAAAATGCTATACTTATGCACAAAAGAAAAATTGTAGACTTCAAATAGGAAAAAGATTTTGTTGATTCAGCCACCAAAAGTCTGATTTTTTATAATTTTACTTAAAAAAATTTAACTTTTATTATTATTTTTTTTAAAATCCATAGTCGCCACAAAAAATTTATTTTTTTATTTTATTTTAAAAAATTTATCTTTTTTTTAAAATTGACTTTTGGCGGTGACTATGGGAGTCTCCACCAAAAACCTATTTTTTTAATTTTATTTTAAAAAATCTAACTTTTTTTTTTAAAAAAATAACTTTTGGTACCGACTATGAGAGTCCCCACCAAAAGTTGAACTTAATTAATACACCTTTCAGAAAAATTTCTTTTTGGAGTAATTTAATTTTTACAAATTAAATTTATTTTAACTTTGTACTTTAAAAATATTTTTTTAATATTTAAATTGTTACAATCAATTACATCTATAGCTAGCACTTAAAGTTCACTTCCCAAGAAGATGTGCATTGCCTAACGAAGACCAAATGCCTGACTCTCTCTTAATTAACTTTGGGAAAAAGTGAAAAAGAAGACAAATGAAAAAGTAGACAAAATGCATTAAGGAAGATGAGCATTCCAGATCCAGTTTGTGACTCTGCGGTACCAGTCGTTTGTGAGTGACTCAGCGGCGTTTCAGATACTGGCTGTTCGTGACTCAATGGTGTTTGTGCCGAACATTCGTGACTCAACTTTGTTTGCTTTTGTACCGACTGTTCGTGACGTGACTCAGTCTTCTTCTTCTTCCTCGGCCGTCTGTGACGAACAACCTATTTTTACGGTTTTTGATCGATCTGACCAATTTTTATCCTCTACGTTTTTTAGATGGTTCTAGACTAGACAACTGGCGGGTTCACTGATTTTTTGGTTTGACCGGCTGGTCTGGTCCAGTTTTCTTAACGCTAATATTACGTCATCAATGAGTGAATTATTATTTTTTCAATTTAATATTTAAAATATAAAATATCTTAATTTAATTTTCAAAAATTATGTACATATAATTAATAAAAATTGAGCATAGAAAAAAAGGGTTAGTCCCCTCACAAAAATCGCCACCAAAAGTCATCTTTGTTGCAAAAAAAATTTTGTGAAAAAAAGTGACTTTTGGTAACGACTTTAGTTGCTATTGAAGGTCACCTTTAGTAACGACTCTCAAAGTCGCCACTAAAAAGGCATTTGGTGGCAAGTCACTAGCCATCTTTTTGAATTCAGATTGGCCCAACGAGTTGACCCGAGACCTATTCGACTCGTACACGTCTTGATCGATCCAATAACTCGCTGTCCCGAGGTCACTTAATTTTTTTTGTGCAATATTCAAGTTTATTTGAAATTAAACCAAATATATACATACCTGATATTCGAATCTAGGTCCCTTATTTGTAACCATATGTGTCTTGCCATCCTGCCACCGTTTTATTTGTATTATGTAAGAGCAAAATATTATACACACACACACACACACACATATATATATATATATATATATATATATATATATATATAATCTGTTAAAATTATTTTAAGTCAATAATATTACAAAACATAAATAAAAAAATTTAACTTAAACAAAAAGTCCGACTTCAGTTAATTTCATTAAAAAAAAATTGACTTCGGTTAGAAAAATCAAACTGGGGACATCTGATAAATATCGGAACAAGGAATTATGGATCCTTAGTCCATAATTACCTTTTCATTTGTTCAGGATAAAGGTATAATAGTTAAGTTTTATTCTAAGTTGTATAAATCTAGAAATCTCTGTAATCGGGTAGGTTCATTCAGTGATGTAATGTGAGTAATTATAGTATGTATAGAGAACTCGTTTTGGTTGCATGAAAAAGAATTGTATGATTTTTAAGAGAAAGATAGGCTTACGGAGGTGAAATGAAATTCACTTTCCGTGCCGGTCACGTGCTCAAATTTTGGGACGTGACTTCAGTTAATTTCATTAAAAAAAAATTGACTTCGGTTAGAAAAATCAAACTTTAGTCACTACCAAAAATTTGGTTTTTAAAAAAAAATAAAAAATAAAAAATTTGAATTTTTTTATTAAAAAAATTGACTTTTGTTGGCAACTATGGAAGTTGCAACCAAAAGTATGATTTTTTAATTTCATTTAAAAAATCTGACTTTTTTTATTTTTTTTAAAAAATTAACTATTGGTAGAGACTATGGGAGTCGCTTCCAAAAGTCTGTTTTTTTTTATTTTATTTTAAAAATTTTGACTTTTTTTTAAAAAAATGACTTTTTGTTGCAACTATGGGAGTTGCCACCAAACTTCTATTTTTTTAATTTTGTTTTAAAAAAATCCAACTTTTTTTTAAAATCAACTTTTTGTGGCAATTCTCATAGATGCTACCAAAAAGTCTAATTTTTTAATATTTTTGAACGTCTAATTTTTTAAAAAATCAACTTTTGGTGGCGACTCTCATTCTGTTCTGCTGCGACGCAAACTTATGATCAAAGATCACCCTGCAATTGCAGGGTGATGCGGTGGTCAATGCATGTTGCCACAATTTAGAACCCAACTACTTAGTGTTTTCACAACAGTTATAGACTAAAGAGTGGTATTAGCTTTTCAATTCCTTAGGATGAACACATGTCCTTCCACGGTTTAAAATTGGGGCCACACTGCAGCGATACAGCCGCAATATTGCTGATGTGGCACTCACAATTGCCAGGTGATTGAAAAACACACGATTGCGGCGCAACTAAAAAGAGTTTTGGTATTAAAAAAAGAAGAAAAAATTAACAGAGAATCAATCTCAGCCATTTCAACCACATTTCAGAAGTAGATCTGGTTTAGAGAAGAGAGAAAACGACTTACCCGTTGAAGATTACCATTGCCATTGTCCTTCGAAGGTTGCCGTCCATTCAGAGACTTCATCTCCTCTATTTTCCTCCATCCCTTCATCCTTCGTGGTTCATGGCTTTGTCTTCATCCTCGATCTCCTTCCCTCGAATCCCTCCTCATACCACTGCGCCTCATCGGTCATAGCCTCACACTCATAGTCTCACATCGTACACGGTTCAACACGACCATTGATCCTTGAACCGTTGCATCAACCGATTCAATTAAAATATTAAAATATATAATTAAAAACTATATATGTAATTTTATAAATATAATTAAAAATAAAATTTACATATCAAATTAGACAAAATAACATTCACAATAAAAAATTTACAATAAAAATTGACCAAATAACAAAAGAAAATTATTAATCAACATAATATTAACTCATATAAATTTGTAAAATATCAAAATATTAATATCTCTACTAAAAAGTAATGTAATTTTTACAAATTAATTTTATTTTAATTTTG
This sequence comes from Biancaea sappan, assembly GCA_037074585.1. Taxonomy (NCBI): domain Eukaryota; kingdom Viridiplantae; phylum Streptophyta; class Magnoliopsida; order Fabales; family Fabaceae; genus Biancaea; species Biancaea sappan. The sequence goes on from CM073493.1 coordinate 3,965,517, forward strand.
TACTTAAAAATAAATTTTAATATTTAACTGTTACAATCAATTAAACCTACAGTTGGCAGCTAAACTTCATTTCCCAAGAAAACGAAACCAAATGCCTGACTCTCTTAATTGGCTTTGGGAAAAACTGAAAAAGAAGACAAATATCTTAATTTAATTTTCAAAAAATTTGTACATATATTTAATAAAAATTGAGTACAGAAAAAAGGGTTAGTCCTCTCACAAAGTGACAAATCAACATTTAAATTTTTATCAAGAGGTTTTCATATTTAGTGTTGAACAGTATCTAGGGTAGAATTATTTCTAATAAAAATATTTGTAAGAAATCAATATATATATATATATATATATATATATTTGTTTATTTTTATTATTAAATTATTAAATTTATTATTATTAGATATCAATTTTTATTTTGATTATTGTTAAAAGTCACTTTGACAGACAAAGAAATAAAATTAAAACAATAGTAATTTTTTTAGAATTAAACTAAAATGTTTGATATTTTAAGAATCAAATTGAGTAGAAAGTGTCAATTTTTAAAAGACCAAATTAAAAATTAGTAAATTACACTCTACTTCCTTATAAGTGTTTAAAGTTACACTCTCCTCCCTCTATCTTTAAAATATACACTCTCATCCTATAATTATAAAATTGTTATGCTTTAATTCAATCTTACATTTTCTATTCGGAGAGGTATATATATAATATTTGGTAGCATAATACTGTATATTTCTTTTTACTAAAATATTATCTGTTACATATTAGATACTTCTTTTTAAAGACAACAAAATACTTGTGACAAAATAAAAAAAATCATAATATGTGAATATTAATATTCTTAAGTTAATATAATTTTTTTAAATTAAAAGAAATGTAATATTAATTAGCTATTGTATGTAAAAAAAAGTAACATATCTCTCTTTAGACAAAAAACATAAAATTAAACTAACATATACTATATTTTATAATTACAAGAGAGATTGTATATTTTTGAATGTAGAAGGGAGAGAAGTATAATGTTAAATACTTAAAGGAGTGAGAAAAATGTAATTTATTTAACAATAATTTATTCTTAACTACGAGGATGGAAGATTCTGGGCATTGAGTCCAATGCTATATTTATTCCCAAGCCATTCATTTTCGTTAATTAGTTATCTTAATTTCATTTTAATAAATGATTGAAGCTTTTAACTCTGTTGGACAATGATAACATTGGCATTGATTAACTTAATTAAGCAAGTAATCAATGTTCCTTAATTAAAAATTACTAAATTCTATAATTTAATTGGTAAACACTTAAGTAAGATATACGAATGACCTCTGTCTTTATTTTAGTGCTTGTGTTATGGAATTTTTTTTATATATTTCAAAACAATCAACTTCTAAACCCATTCGTTTAAACTATTTTTTTCTGTACAATTTTAAATTCTTTTTTAATATAAAATTAAATTAAGATAATTTTTATATTTTATATTATATACATTTGATATAATTTTTAGTTTTCATAAAACACTAAAAATAATTGTTGATGAAGATTTATAGTTTCTCTTCCAATATTTTTTGTATGACGCATTTATTTATATCTTTATTATTATATTCTCTAATTATAACACAATAAATGTATGATCTTTTAGATATAATTATATATTTTATACAATTTATTATTGTATAATTATTTAATATTATATAATTAATTTTTTAAATATTTGTATGCATTTTAATTAAAAAATTGATAAAATTATATATATATATATATATATATATATATATATATATATATATATATAGTTTTTTTATTCTTCTAATTTCAATGTCATGTATAGATGCTAACTTTTTTTTTTAGGGTTTACAAATGAGCGATCATTCTTGAGACCCATACCAATCCAACGGGTGCATGGAAAAAGTAGAGGAAAGAGTAGAAAGGGAAGATATGAGAATCTCTTTATGAAGGAAAGGGACAGAAATTACTATTTTGATTCGCTATTGTGGCATTTGTTTTGAGTGGTCAAGAGCCTCTATAAGCATTTTATTCTGCTAAACGCCTGAAGCCTTGCTCTTCTTGTTTCTTTCGATTTCTTCATTGCTTCTCTTTCAACATTTTTTTGCTGTAATCTTTCTAATCTTTTAACAGGTACATTTTTTTACTGCTTCCAACTACTATTTTTCTCTCTTATTCAGAAGAATACTAATTATACTTATCAAACAAAAATTGAGTTACGTTCTACTCGTTCCGCAACTTAGTTGGGCTAGAGACCACTCTTCTACTTTATTTCGATTGCAATTTATTGTAACTTTCATGCATTGTTTGTATTTATTAGTTCTATTTTTGCCTAAACATGTTTTTTTACCATTGTTTACAAGATACATATAAAATTTTCTTTCTTTTACCTTGCTATCGCGAAGTACTTTGTAAATTAAGCAAATTGTAGCTATTTGATTCGATTCTTCCTTCCTATTCCCACATTTTTGTTGGCAACTAACGTTGCCACTTATGTTGGTTACAGTTTTATACCATGAGTAGTAAATTGAAGTTTTTACTAATTTCTCTGGTTAATGTTGCTATTTTTATTATTGTGGCAAGTACAATAATGTTCACTAGTTTTCAACTTTTTTCTCTTTATAGAGCCTTATTTATCAATATTTGCTTATTTTGGTTATTGTCAAATTGCCTTACTCGCTCTTAACTCCAAATATAAGTAATGATGTCTGTAAATGGGACTTTGGAGTGATCTATGGTTTTCTTAGATATTATAGTTCTTAACAAGGAACCAACCTTTGGGGGTAGCTATGGTTTCTATATCTTTTTTTTTTTTGCTTTTGAAAAGGCCATAAGAGGACAAAATAATTAAACTAAAACCTGAATATCCAATAATGCTAAACGCATAACAGAGGAAGGAAATGCAATACAACAAAAACCTAGAGTAGAGCCGCAACCAAATTTAGCAATGTGATGAGCAACAACATTACACCGGCAAGGGATAAAGGATAGGCGAAAGAAAAAACAATCAACTACCAAAATCTTCATATCCAACATTAAAGATTCCATTGTAGAAACATCACGATCACCATGGAAGGCCTTCACTGCAAGATCACAATCTGAGTCCACCTCCATAATTGTGAATTCTTGTTGAATCACAGCTATGGATTCAGCAAGGTTTTAAATATATCTTATACTATTGACTTAAAACTGCTTTAATGACCTTACTACTTAGCAAGGTTTTAAATTGCGATTGCAGTTGTGTTGTGGACGCTGCAATGCAGTTGCGGTCATTGCAGCCGTGATTTTTTTTTTGAATTACACAAAATGTAGAAAAAATATTAAAAAATATATAATTGTATATCTCTTAATTAATTATATAATATTTTATATTTAATACCTAAATTAATTTAATAAATATAAACTCTATGCAAATATATTAATGACACCTGTGAAATTTATTTAAAAAATAACTAATTAATATGTTGATAAGTCTCAAATAATTTTCTTCTCTCTCAATTTTTTTATTTTTCTCATTTTTAATTTTTTTTCTTCTTTTCTTTTTGTAATTTTTCCCTCTTAATTTTTCTAATATATCTCTTTCAAAATTTATCTAATATTTCCCTCCAAAATTTATTGTATATTCCCCTCCCACTAATTAATTAATATTTTGCTTATGTTTTAATTTCATTTTAATTCATTTTTATTTTCTCAAATCAATGAATTATCTCATGCCACAATGACTCTCCTCTCAGCCACACTCACACACTATAATTAGTCTCAGAATAGAAATCATTACTGTAAAAAAATATGTGTGTCTTGCCATCATGCCACCACTTCATTTGTGTTATGTAAGGACAAAATATTATATATATATATATATATATATATATATATATATATATATATATATATAATCCATGAAAATTATTTAAGTCAAAAATATTGCAAAACAGACATAAAACAATATTTAACTTAACAAATAACAAATATATTATTACTATGCAAGTTACTACAAAAAGTTCGACTTTGGCTAATTTCATTATAACAAATCGACTTCGGTTAAAAAAATCAGACTTTAGTCGCTGCCAAAAATTTGATTTTTTAAAACAATTAAAAGATAAAAAATTGAATTTTTTAAATAAAATTACAAAAATAAAAAAATTCACATTTTTAATAAAATGAATTTTTTTAATTTTTTTAATAGAATTATACTTTTGATGACGACTATAGGAGTTGCCACCAAAAGTCTAATTTTTTAAATTTTATTTTAAAAAAAATAACTTTTTTTATTTTTTTAAAATTAACTTTTGGTGGCTACTATTATTATTAATCAATCTAATTTAAATAGGTATACAAAACTACTATATTTATGTACAAAATAAAAATTGTAGACTTCAAATAGGAAAGAAGATCCTGTTGATTCGGTCACCAAAAGTCTGATTTTTTTTAATTTTACTTAAAAAATCTAACTTTTATTATTATTTTTTTAAAAAATTGACTTTTGGTGGCTACTATGAGAGTCGCCACCAAAAGTCTATTTTTTTATTTTATTTTAAAAAACATTTGACTTTTTTTAAAACATTGACTACTAAAAGACTATTTTTTAATTTTATTTTTAAAAAATAACTATTTTTATTTTTTTTTAAAATATCAACTTTTGGTGCTAACTGTGGGAGTTCTCACCAAAAGTTGAACTTAATTAATACACTTTTCGAAAAAAATCTCTTTTTGGAGTAATTTAGTTTTTACAAATTAATTTTTTTAATTTTGTACTTTAAAAATATTTTTTAATATTTAAATTGTTACAATTAATTACACCTACAACTGGCACTTAAAGTTCACTTCCCAAGAAGATGTACACTGCCCAATGAAGACCAAATGTCTGACTCTCTCTCAATTGGCTTTAGGAAAAAGTGAAAAAGTAGACAAAATGCATTAAGGAAGATAAGCATTCTAGATCCGTTTCAAAGTGACTTTTGGTAGTGACTTTAGTTGTCATTGAAGGTCACCTTTAGTGATGACTTTCAAAGTCGCCACCAAAAAGACCTTTCGTGCGAGTCTTGGCCAATTCGAACCTGGGTCTAATGCTTACAACCGCTTCATTTGTGTTATACAAGGGCAAAATATTATATATATATATATATATATATATATATATATATATATATATATATATATATATATATATATATATATATATATATATCTGTGTGTGTATATATAATCTGTTAAAATTATTTTAAGTCAATAATATTACAAAATAGAAATAAAACAATATTTAACTTAACAAAAAGCAAATATATTATAATTATAGAAGTTACCACAAAAAGTCTTACTTTGGTTAATTTCATAAAAAAAAATCGATTTCGATTAGAAAAATCAGACTTTAGTCGCTACCAAAAATATGATTTTTTAAAATATAAAAATAAAAAATAAAAAAATTTGACTTTTTAAAAAAAAAAATCAACTTTTGTTGGCAACTATGGAAGTCGCCGCCAAAAGTCTAACTTTTTTAATTTCATTTAAAAAATTTGACCTTTTTTATTTTTTTAAAATTAACTTTTGGTAGCGACTATAAGAGTCCTCACCAAAAGTCTTTTTTTATTTTATTTAAAAAGTTTTGACTTTTTTGTTTCTTTAAAGAAAAATCGACTTTTGGTGGTGACTCTCATAGTTGCCACCAAAAGTCTTATTTTTTAATATTTTTGAAAGTAATTTTTTTAAAAATCAACTTTTGGTGACGACTCTTGTACCCTTTTGTTGTGACACAAACTTGTGAACAAAGATCACCCTGCAATTCCTTAGGATGAACTCATGTCCTTCCATGGTATTACAGCATAACTAAACAGAGTTTTTGTATTAAAAAAGAAAAAAAATTAATAGAACACCAATCTCAGCCATTTCAACCAGACTTCAGAAGTAGATTTGATCTAGAGAAGAGAGAAAATGACTTACCTATTGAAGATTACCATCACCGTTGTCCATCGAAGGTTGCTGTCTGTTCAGAGACTTCCTCTCCTCTATTTTCCTCCATCCCTTCATCCTTCGTGGTTCATACCTTTGTCTTCATTCTCGATCTCCTTCCCTTGAATCCCTCCTCATACCACTGTACCTTATCGGTCATAGCCTCAAACTCACATTTTCGCATTGCACACGATTCAACTACGGTTTGACCATTGACCCCTGAACCAATGCATCAACCAATTCAAATAAAATATTAAAATATATAATTAAAAACTATAGATATAATTTTACAAATATAATTAAAAATAAGATTTACATATCAAATTATACAAAATAATATTCACAATAAAAAATTTACAATAAAAATTGACCAAATAACAAAAAAAAATATTATTAATCAACATAATATTAACTCATATAAATTTGTAAAATATCAAAATATTAATATCTCTACTAAAAAGTAATGTAATTTTTATAAATTAATTTTTTTTAATTTTTTACTTTAAAATTTTTGATATTTAATTGTTACAATCAATTACACCTACAACTGGCACTTAAGGATTACTTCCCTAGAAAATGTGCACTACCCAACGAAACCAAATGCTTAACTCTCTCTTAATTGGCTTTGGAAAAAACTCAAAGAAGACAAATATCTTAATTTAATTTTCAAAAATTATGTACATATAATTAACAAAAATAGAGTACAAAAAAAAGGGTTAGTCCCCTCACAAAGTGACAAATCAACATTTAAATTTTTATCAAGAGGTTTTCATATTTAGTGTTGAACAGTATCTTGAGTGGAATTATTTCTAATAAAAATATTTGTAAGAAATCAATATATATATATATATATATATATATTAATCTGGTTATTTTTAATATTAAATTACTTAATTTATTATTATTGAATATCAATTTTTATTTTAATTATTGTTAAAAGTTACTTTGACAAACAAAGAAATAAAATTAAAACAAAAGTATTTTTTTTTAGAATTAAACTAAAATGTTTGATATTTTAAGAATCAAATTGAGTAGTAAGTATTAATTTTTAAAAGTGACTTTAGCTGCCACCAAAGGTCACCTTTAGTGGCGACATTCAAAGTCACCACAAAGTGACCCCAAAAATAACCTTTGGTGGCGACAAGGAGAGTAGCCACTAAAAGTTTAATTTTTTTAATTTTATTTATAAAAATCTGATTTTTTTTACAGTATTTATAACTTTCTGAAAGCTACAACATTATCAACCAAAATTTAGTGTATGAATGTGTGCGTGTATATGATATTCTGAACCAATTAGGGTCGGGTTACTGAGTTATCTTTGTTTCATTTAGTTACCTTCAATTTGCTTGTAAATAATGAATTTTTTTGTCTATCTCTAACTTGGTTTTAGTTGTATGAAAAAAAAAGACAAGAAAGAAATTGCAAAATTAACTGATTTAGAATTTGAATAGTAAGCAAAGACAGTAAAACGGCCCCACTTAATGAATATTTTTTAAAATTTTACAAATTAATTTTATTTTAATTTTGTACATTAAAAAAATATTTTTTTAATATTTAAATTGTTACAATCAATTACACCTATAGCTAGCACTTAAAGTTCACTTCCTAAGAAGATGTGCACTGCCCAATGGAGACCAAATGTCTGACTCTCTCTTAATTGACTTTGGGAAAAAGTGAAAAAGAAGACAAATGAAAAAGTAGACAAAATGCATTAAGGAGTATAAGCAATCTAGATCTAGTTTATGACTCAGCAGTACTAGCCATTCGTGAGTGACTCAGCGACGTTTCAGATACCGGTTGTTTGTGACTCAGTGGTGTTTGTGGCGAACATTGGTGACTCAGCTTTGTTTACTTTTGTACCGGCTATTCGTGACGTGACTCAGTCTTCTTCTTCTTCAGTCTTCTTCTTCTTCCTCGGCCATCCATAGCGAACAATCGATTTTTACATTTTTTGACCGATTTGACCGATTTTTCTCCTCTACAATTTTTAGATGGTTTCAGACTAGATAACTGGCCAATTTACTGATTTTTCGGTCCGACCGGCCAGTTATCTAGTCTGACTTCGGTTAGAAAAATCAGACTTTAATCACTACGAAAAATATGATTTTTTTAAAAAAATAAAAAATAAAAAAATTTAAATTTTTTTATAAAAAAAATCGACTTTTGTTGGCAACTATAGAAGTTGCAGCCAAAAGTCTATTTTTTTTTAATTTCTTTTAAAAATTTTGACTTTTTTTTTATTTTTTTAAAAAATTGACTTTTGGTAGCGACTATGGGAGTCGATACCAAAAGTTTGTTTTTTATTTTCTTTTCAAAAATTTTGACTTTTTAAAAAAAAAATTGACTTTTTGTGGCAACTATGAGATTCGTTACTAAAAGTCTAACTTTTTAATTTTATTTTTAAAAAATCCAACTTTTTTTTATTTTTTTAAAAAAATTGACTTTTGGTGGCAACTCTTTATAGTTGCTACCAAAATTCTAATTTTTTAATATTTTTGAAAGTCTATTTTTTTAAATAATCTACTTTTGGTGGTGACTCTCATACCGTTCTGTTGCGACAAAAACTTGTGAACAAAGATCACAACCCAACTACTTAGTGTTTTCATAGCAGTTATAGACTAAATATTGATATTATCTTTCCAATTCCTTAGGATGAACTCATGTCCTTCCATGGTTTCAAATTGTGGCCATACTGTAGCGATACGGTCGCAATATTGCTGATGCGGCACCCGCAATTGCCAGGTGATTGAAAAACACATGATTACATGATTGCGGCGCAACTGAAAGGAGTTTTGGTATTAAAAATAGAAAAAAAAATTAACAGAGCACAAATCTCACCATTTCAATCACATTTCAGAAATAGATCTGGTCCAGAGAAAAGAGAAAACGACTTACCGTCGCCGTTGTCCATCGAAGGTTGCTGTCCATTCAGAGACTTCCTCTCCTCTATTTTCCTCCATCCCTTCATCCTCCGTGGTTTGTGCCTTTGTCTTCATTCTCGATCTTCTTCCCTCGAATCCTTTCTCATACCACTACGCCTCATTGGTCATAGCCTCACACTCACAGTCTCACATCATGTACGGTCCGACCATTGAACTTTGAACCGATACATCAACCGATTCAATTAAAATATTAAAATATAATTAAAAACTATAGATGTAATTTTATAAATATAATTAAAAATAAAATTTACATATCAAATTATACAAAATAACATTCACAATAAAAAATTTACAATAAAAATTGACCAAATAACAAAAAAAATATTATTAATCAACGTAATATTAACTCATATAAATTTGTAAAATATCAAAATATTAAATCTCTACTAAAAAGTAATGTAATTTTTCCAAATTAATTTTATTTTAATTTTGTACTTAAAAATAAATTTTAATATTTAATTGTTACAATCAATTACACCTACAGCTGGCACTTAAAGTTCACTTCCCAAGAAAATGTGCACTGCCTAACGAAACCAAATGCCTAACTCTCTCTTAATTGGCTTTGGAAAAAACTGAAAAAGAAGACAAATATCTTAATTTAATTTTCAAAAATTATGTACAAATAATTAATAAAAATTCAGTACAGAAAAAAGGGTTAGTCCCCTCACAAAGTGACAAATCAACATTTAAATTTTTATCAACAGGTTTTCATATTTAGTATTGAATAGTATCTTGAGTAGAATTATTTCTAATAAAAAATATTTGTAAGAAATCAATATATATATATATATATATTAATATGGTTATTTTTATTATTAAATTACAAAATTTATTATTATTAAATATCAATTTTTATTTTGATTATTGTTAAAAGTCACTTTGACAAACAAAGAAATAAAATTAAAACAAAAGTAATTTTATTTTTGAATTAAACTAAAATGTTTGATATTTTAAGAATCAAATTGAGTAGTAAGTGTTAATTTTTAAAAGACCAAATTAAAAATTAGTAAATTACACTCTACTTCCTTATAAGTGTTTGAAGTTACACTCTCCTCCCTCTATCTTTAAAATATACACTCTCACCCCTATAATTATAAAATTGTTATGCTTTAATTCAATCTTACATTTTCTATTCAGAGAGGTATATATATAATGTTTGGTAGAATAATATTGTATATTTCTTTTTACTAAAATATTATCTATTACATATTAGATACTTATTTTTAAAGACAACAAAATACTTGACAAAATAAAAAAAATCATAATATGTGAATATTAATATTCTCAAGTTAATATAAGGTTTTTAAATTAAAATATATGTAATATTAATTAGTTATCGAATGTAAAAAAAAAATTTAACATATCTCTCTTTAGACAAAAAATATAAAATTAAACTAACATATACTATATTTTATAATTACAAGAAAGATTGTATATTTTTGAATGTAGAAGGGAGAGAAGTATAATGTTAAATACTTGAAGGAGAGAAAAAAATGTAATTTATTCAACAATTATTTATTCTTAACTACGAGGATGGAAGATTCTGGGCGTTGAGTCCAATGCTATATTTATTCCTAAGCCATTCATTCTCGTTAATTAGTTATCTTAATTTCATTTTAATTATTGATTGAAGCTTTTGCCTTTGTTAGATAATGATAACATTTGCATTAATTAACTTAATTAAGCAAGTAATCGATGTTCCTTAATTCAAAATTACTAAATTCTATAATTTAATTGTTAAACCCTCAAGTAAGATATACGAATAACCTCTGTCTTTATTTTAGTGCTTGTGTTTTGGAATTTTTTTATAGATTTCAAAACAATCAACTACTAAACTCATTCGGTCAAATTATTTTTTTTTTACAATTTTAAATTCTTTTCAATATAAAATTAAATTAAGATAATTTTTATATTTTATATTATATACATTTGATATAATTTTGAGCGAAGCATGGAAGCATAACAAAGCAAAGGAAGCAAAATAGAGCATATAATATGCGCTTGCCCGGTTGCCCTTGCCACTGCCATAAGCTAAAGAGGAAGGCCGAAGACAAAGAAGGTTACTTACCTGTGTGAGGAGAAGGGAGATTGTGAATCACATCGAACGAAGAATGGCGCAACGGCAGAAAACAAATGAGCTCTAATATGAGATTCTAAGGTTGTGGACTTGAGAGTGGAGACCATAGAACCGGAGATTAACCGACGTCCAAATCTACAGCAAGCGGCGATGGCAACAAAGCTTCTTCATTGCAGACAAATAGGTCTTTCTCTTCTTAACTTAGATCTAGATCTTATTTCTTGACTATAAGGATGTAGCTATACTGAAAATCTGATTTTTTTTAAACTTATTACACAAAAAATGCAACATAACGGCGTTGCAACCGCAACTCCATTCTATTGTGGTGCAAACTTAGGAATAAAGATCACCCTGCAATTGCATGGTGATGTGGATGCGGTGGTCGCTAGATGCTGCCACAATTTAGAACTGACTACTTAGTGTTTTCACAACAGTTATAGACTAAAGAGTGGTATTAGCTTTTCAATTCCTTAGGATGAACTCATGTCCTTCCACGGTTTTAAATTACGGCCGCACCGCAACGATACGACCATAATATTGTAGATGCAGCAACCACAATTGCCACCTGATTGAAAAAAACACGATTGCGGTGCAACATAACCAATCACAGCCATTTCAACCAGATTTTAGAAGTAGATCTAGTCTAGAGAAGAGAGAAAATGACTCACCCGTCAAAGATTACCATCATCATTGTCCATCAAAAGTTTCCTTCTGTTCACAAAATTCTCTCCTATATTTTCCTCCATCCCTTAATCCTTCGTGGTTCATGCCTTTGTCTTCAATCTCGATCTCCTTCCCTCAAATCCCTCCTTGTACCACTACGCCTCATTGATTATAGCCTCACACTCACAGTCTTGGATCACTGATCGCACTCACAGCTTCAATCTTGCCCTCTGCTGCTCTTGCTTTGTTTCTTTTTCTGCTTTGACCTATTTTGCTCTTGCTCTGTTCATGCCAAGGTTTAGAAAATCGGACTAGTAATTGAATCGGTTGAGGTACTGATTCAAGGGTTAATGGTCGGACGGTTGTTGAACTGTGGTTGAACTGGTAATATTTAAAATATATTAAAATATATAATTAAAAACTATAGATATAATTTTATAAATATAATTAAAAATAAAATTTACATATCAAATTATACAAAATAACATTCGCAATAAAAAAATTACAATAAAAATTGACCAAATAACAAAAATTATTATTAATCAACATAATATTAACTCATAAATTTGTAAAATATCAAAATATTAATATCTCTACAAAAAAGTAATATAATCTTTACAAATTAATTTTATTTTAATTATGTACTTTAAAAAATTTTAATATTTAAATTGTTACAATCAATTACACCTACAGCTGGCACTTGAAGTTCGCTTCCCAAGAAAACATGCATTGCCCAACGAAACCAAATGACTGACTCTATCTTAATCGGCTTTGGAAAAAACTGAAAAGAAGACAAATATCTTAATTTAATTTTCAAAAATTATTTACATATAATTAATAAAAATTGAGTAAAGAAAAAAGGGTTAGTCCCCTCACAAAGTGACAAATCAACATTTAAATTTTTATCAAGAGGCTTTCATATTTAACGTTGAACAGTATCTTGAGTAAAATTATTTCTAATAAAAAAATATTTGTAAGAAATCAATATCTATATATATATATATATATGTATATATATACATATATATTAATCTAGTTATTTTTATTATTAAATTAATAAATTTATTATTATTAAATATCAATTTTTATTTTGATTATTGTTAAAAGTCACTTTGACAAACAAAGAAATAAAATTAAAATAAAAGTAATTTTTTTAGAATTAAACTAAAATGCTTGATATTTTAAGAATGAAATTGAGTAGTAAGTGTTAATTTTAAAAAAGAACAAATTAAAAATTAGTAAATTACACTCTACTTCCTTATAAATGTTTAAAGTTACACTCCCTTCCCTCTATCTTTAAAATATACACTCTTACCCCTTAAATTATTAGGCTTTAATTCAATCTTACATTTTCTATTCAGAGAGGTATATATATAATGTTTGGTAGCATAATAATGTATATTTCTTTTTACTAAAATATTATCTATTACATATTAGATACTTATTTTTAAAGACAATAAAATACTTGTGACAAAAGAAAAGAAAATCATTATATGTGAATATTAATATTCTTAAGCTAATATAAGGCTTTTTAATTAAAAGATATGTAATATTAATTAGTTATTGGATGTAAAAAAAATTGTAACATATCTCTCTTTAAACAAAAAATATAAAATTTAACTAACATATACTATATTTTATAATAACAAGAAAGATTGTATATTTTTGAACGTAGAAGGGAGGGAAGTATAATGTTAAATACTTGAAGGAGAGAGAAAAATGTAATTTATTCAATAATAATTTATTCTTAACTACAATAATGGAAGATTTTGGACGTTGAATCCAATGCTATCTTTATTCCCAAACCATTCATTATCGTTAATTAGTTATCTTAATTTCATTTTAATTAATGATCATAGCTTTTGACTCTGTTGGACAATGATAACATTAGCATTGATTAACTTAATTAAACAAGTAATCGATTTTCCTTAATTAAAAATTACTAAATTCTATAATTCAATTGGTAAACACTCAAGTAAGATATACTAATGACCTCTGTCTTCATTATAGTGCTTGTGTTTTGGAATTTTTTTATATATTTCAAAACAATCAACTACTAAACCCATTCGCTCAAATTATTTTTTTTACAGTTTTGAATTCTTTTTTAATATAAAATTAAATTAAGATAATTTTTATATTTTATATTATACACATTTGATATAATTTTTAGTTTTCATAAAACACTAAAAATAATTGTTGACTAAGATTTATAGTTTTTCTCTTCTAATTTTTTTGTATGAAGCATTTATTTATATCTTTATTATTATATTCTCTAATTAAAACACAATAAATGTATTATTTTTTTAGATATAATTATATATTTCATACAATTTATTATTGTATAATTATTTGATATTATATATTTAATTTTTTAAATATTTGTATGCATTTTTAATTAAAAATTTGATAAAATTGTATATATATATTTAGTTTTTTTAATTTTTTTAATTTCAGTGTCATGTATAGATGCTAATTTTTTTTTTTAGTTTACAAATGAGCAATCATTCTTGAGACCCGTACTAATCCAACGGGTGCATGGAAAAAGCAAAGGAAAGAGTAAAGAAGGAAGAGTTGAGAATCTCTTTATGAAGGAAAAACACAGAAGTTATTATTTTGATTCGCTATTGTGGCACTTGTTTTGAGCGATCAGGAGCCTCTATGAGCACTTTATTCTGCTAAACTCCTGAAGCGTTGCTCTTCTCGTTTCTCTCGATTTCTTCGTTACTTCTTTTTCAACATTTTTTTCTTAATTAATCTTTTAACAGGTACGTCTTTTTGCTGCTTCCAACTTTTATTTTTCACTCTTATTCAGAAGAATACTAATTATACTCATCAAATAAACATTGAGTTTCCTTCTACTCGTTCCGCAACTCAGTTGGGCTAAAGGCTACTCTTCTGCTTAATTTTGATTGCGGTTTATTGTAACTTTCACTCTTTGTTCGTATTAATTAGTTGTATTTTTGCCTAAACATGTTTTTTGCCATCGTTTACAAGATACATATATAATTTTCTTTCTTTTACCTTACTATCGTGAAGTACTCTGTAAATTAAGCAAACTGCAGCTATTTGATTCAGTTCTTCCTTCCTATTCCCACATTTTTGTTGGCAACTAACATTGCCACTTATATTGGTTACGGTTTTAGCAATCTTATGAGCAACAACATTACACAAAAAACGCAACATACAACTTCGTAGATCACCCTGCAATTGCGGGGTGATGCGGATGTGGTGGTCGCTGCATGCTACCACTATTTAGAACCCGATTACTTAGTGTTTTCAAAGCAGTTATAGACTAAAGAGTGGTATTAGCTTTTCAATTCCTTAGGATGAATGCATGTCCTTCCATGGTTTTAAATTGTCGCCACACTACAGTGATACGATCGTAATATTGTTGATGCGGCAACCGTAATTTCTGGTTGATTGAAAAACATACGATTGTAGCACAACTGAACCAATCTCAGCCATTTCAACCAAATTTCAGAAGTAGATCTAGTCCAGAGAAAAGAGAAAACGACTTACCCGTTGAAGATTACCGTCGCCGTTGTCTGTTCATCTATTCACAAAATTCCTCTCCTCTATTTTCCTCCATCCCTTCATCCTTCGTGGTTCATGCCTTTGTTTACAATCTCAATCTCCTTCCCTCGAATCCCTTCTTGTACCACTCGCCTCATCAGTCATAGCCTCACACTCACAATCTCGGATCACAGATCGCACTCACAGCTTCAATCTTGGCCTCTGTTGCTCTTGCTTTGCTTTTTTTTTTTCTGCTTTGCCCTGTTTGCGCCAAGGTTCAGAAATCTAGACTGGTAATTGAATCAGTTGAGGCACCAGTTCAAGGGTTAAGTGTCGGACCATGGTTGAACTAGTGATATTTAAAATATTAAAATATATAAGTAAAAACTATAGATATAATTTTATAAATATAATTAAAAATAAAATTTACATATCCAATTATACAAAATAACATTCACAATAAAAATTGTCCAAATAACAAAAAAAAATATTATTAATCAACATAATATTAACTCATATAAATTTGTAAAATATAAAAATATTCATATCTCTACTAAAAAGTAATGTAATTTTTACAAATTAATTTTATTTTAATCTTGTATTTTAAAAAAAATTTAATATTTAAATTGTTACAATGAATTACACCTACAGCTGGCACTTGAAGTTCACTTCCCAAGAAAATGTGCATTGTCCAACGAAACCAAATGACTGACTCTCTCTTAATTGGCTTTGGGAAAAACTGAAAAAGAAGACAAATATTTTAATTTATTTTTCAAAAATTATATACATATAATTAATAAAAAGTGAGTACATAAAAAAGAGTTAGTCCCCTCACAAAGTGACAAATCAACAATTAAATTTTTATCAGGAGGTTTTCATAGTTAGTGTTGAACAGTATCTTGAGTAGAATTAGTTCTAGTAAAAAATATTTGTAAGAAATCAATATATATATATATTCATCCAGTTATTTTTATTATTAAATTACTAAATTTATTATTATTAAATTTCAATTTTTATTTTGATTATTGTTAAAAGTCACTTTGACAAACAAAGAAATAAAATTAAAACAAAAGTAATTTTTTTAGAATTAAACTAAAATGCTTGATATTTTAAGAATCAAATCAAATAGTAATTGTTAATTTTCAAAAGACCAAATTAAAAATTAGTAAATTACACTCTACTTCCTTATAAATGTTTAAAATATACACTCACACCCCTATAATTATAAAATTATTATGCTTTAATTCAATCTTACATTTTCTATTCAGAGAGGTATATATATAATGCTCGGTAGCATAATACTATATATTTCTTTTTACTTAAATATTATCTGTTACATATTAGATACTTATTTTTAAAGACAACAAAATACTTGTGAGCAAAGAAAAAAAAATAATATGTGAATATTAATATTCTTAAGTTAATATATGGTTTTTTAATTAAAAGATATGTAATATTAATTAGTTATTGGATGTTAAAAAAAAGTAACGTATCTCTCTTTAGACAAAAATATAAAATTAAACTAACATATACTATATTTTATAATTACAAGAAAGATTGTAAATTTTTGAATGTAGAAGGGAGGGAAGTATAATGTTAAATACTTGAAGGAGAGAGAAAAATGTAATTTATTCAGCAATAATTTATTCTTAACTACGAGGATGGAAGAATCTGGGCATTGAGTCTAATGCTATCTTTATTCCCAAGTCATTCATTCTCATTAATTAATTATCTTAATTTCATTTTAATTAATGATGAAAGCTTTTGACTCTGTTGGACAAAGATAACATTGGCATTGATTAACTTAATTAAGCAAGTAATTGATGTTTCTTAATTAAAAATTCTAAATTCTATAATTCAATTGGTAAACACTCACGTAAGGTATACGAATGACCTCTGTCTTTATTTTAGCGCTTGTGTTTTGGAATTTTTTTTTATATATTTCAAAACAATCAACTACTAAACCCATTTTGTCCAAACTATTTTTTTCTTTACAGTTTTAAATTCTTTTTTAATATAAAATTACATTAAGATAATTTTTATATTTTATATTATATACAACAACAGCCTTATCCCACTAGGTGGGGTCAGTTACATGGATCACCCGACGCCATTGAGCTCTATCAATGACTAACTCTTTAGGGATCTCATTTACCAGAAGATCCCTCTCAATAACCTCTTTAAGCGTCCTTCTTGGTCTTCCTCGACCTTTTTTCACATAGCTCCAAACCATCTGCTCAACTCTCCTTACTGGCGCTTCTAATGGTCTTCTTTGAACATGTCCAAACCACCTTAAACGGTTTTCAATCATTTTTTCCTCAATAAGTGCCACTCCAATTCTCCCTCGTATACGATTATTATGGATCATATCTCTTCTTGTATGACCACACATCCAACGCAACATCATCATCTCCGCTACTCCAATTTTATTCTCTTGTTGTCCTTTCATCGCCCAACATTCGCTCCCATATAAAATCGCAGGTCTTATAGCAGTACGATAAAACTTTCCTTTGAGCTTATTCGGTATTTTCCAATCACAAACAATTCCTGATGTCATTCTCCACTTTAACCACCCAGCTTGTATCCTATGTGTCACATCACCAATAATTTCACCGTCATCTTGTATAACAAATCCCAGATACCTAAACTTTGACACTTGTGATACAACATTATTTCTAATTTTAACTTCCAACTCGTTTCTAGCTTGTCACTTGTTAAACTTACAATGCGTATACTCTGTCTTACTCCTGCTCAGACGAAAACCCTTTGATTCCAAAGTAGCTCTCCATAACTCAAGTTTAACATTGATCTCTTCCTTTGACTCTGCTATGAGAACAACATCATCAGCAAAAAGCATGCATTTAGGAATTTCTTCTTGAATATGTTTTGTCAAAACATCTAAAACCAAGTCAAACAAATAAGGGCTCAACGATGATCCCTGATGTAGGCCAATCTTAATAGGGAAGTCTCTAGTCTCCCCTCTAGACGTTCTCACGCTAGTTATAGCCCCCTCATACATATATTTTATAACTCTAATATATGCAACCTGTACACCTTTCTGTTCCAAGGCTTTGCAGAGCACCTCTCTTGGTATTCGATCATAAGTTTTTTTCAAATCAATAAACGTTATATGCAAGTCTTTTTATTTGCTTCGATACCTTTCCATCAACCCTCTTAGCAGATAAATAGCTTCCATAGTTGATCGCCCTGACATGAATCCAAATTGATTTTCTGAAATACTCGTCTCCATTCTTAACCTACGTTCAATCACTTTTTCCCATAATTTTAGAGTATGACTCATAAGCTTAATCCCTCGGTAGTTTGCGCAGTTCTGGATGTCTCCTTTGTTTTTGTATATAGGCACTAAAGTACTTCTTCTCCATTCCTCCGGCATTTTCTTGGACCTTAAAATCTCATTAAAGAGCTTAGTTAGCCAGATAGTACCCTCATTCCCTAAACACTTCCAAACTTCAATAGGAATACCATCAGGACCAACGGCTTTACGATTATCCATTCTTCTTAGAGCTTCCTTGACCTCATCAATCTTAATCCTGCTATAATATGTCAAATTTTGTTCTCTCTCCAAGGTTGTTAAATCTTACCTATTACAGGTCGACCCTGCTCCGTCATTAAAGAGCTTGTGAAAGTAACCTTGCCATATGTTTTTAATATCTCCATCTGTAACCAAAACTTTTCCTTCTTCATCCTTAACACATCTTACTTGATCTAAATCTCTAGATTTCCTTTCTCTAGTCTTCGCAATCTTGTAAATCTTTTGTTCCCCTTTTTTCGTTCCTAAGTCCTTGTAAAACTCTTCAAACGCTTTAGATCGTGCTTCACTTACTGCTTTTTTAGCCTCCTTATTAGCCTTCCGATACCTTTCCCAATTTTCTGAGTTATTGCTCAAATGGATAGCTTTAAAGAAATCTTTTTTAAATTTGATCTTCTCTTGAACGGTCTCATTCCACCACCAAGATTCCTTATCTCTTTGTCCAAAACCTTTAGATTCTCCTAAGAGTGCTTTAGCTATCTTTATAACCCTGTTGGCCATCTCCTCCCACATGATGTTAGCATTTTCTCGTAACTCCCAAGACGCTTCCTCCAATAGTCTTCTCTTGAAAGTCTATAGATTCTCCCCCTTTAGCTACCACCACTTTGTCCTAGGGTTCATCACCTGTCGATGCTTTTGTTTCCGACCCTTAATACTCACGTCAAGGACCAAGACCCTATGTTGAGTTGCAACGGGTTCCCCAGGAATAACTTTACAATTTTGACAAATTTTCCTATCTGGATTCCTTACCAAAAAGAAGTCAATCTATGACCTTGAAGCTCCACTCTTGTATGTGATTAAATGCTCCTCTTACTTCTTAAAGCAGGTGTTGACAACCTTAAAATTATAAGCCATTGAGAAATCGAGTATAGACTCTCCTTCCTCGTTAAGCTCCCCAAAACCAAAGCCACTATGAACTCTCTCATACTGTCATGCTTCTTTCCCAACGTGGCCATTAAGGTCCCCCCCTCCCCGATGAAAATCTTCTCTTCTAAGGGTATGCTTCTGACCAATCCCTCCAAATCTTCCCAAAACTTTTCCTTAAGATATGCATCCGCGCCTACTTGGGGTGCATAGGCACTAATGATATGGATAATATCTCTTCCAATAATCATTCTTAAGCATAAAATCCTATCCCCAATCCTTTTTACCTCCACCACACTCGGCGTCCAATCCTTGTCAACCATGATACCTACACCATTCTTTATCCTTATTTTTCCCGTGTACCAGAACTTGAAGCTTGAACCGTCAAACCTCTTAGCCTTTTCTCCAACCCATTTAGTCTCTTGAAGGCATAATATGTTAATTTTCCTCCTCTTCATAGTGTCTACAACCTCCATGGATTTCCCTGTCATAGTCCTGATATTCCACGTACCGATCCTGATTTTACTCTCCTCGGCTAGCTTCTTTACCCTCAACCTTCCAAGAACATGCCATTGTGACACTATACTCGATCGAAGATGCAGTGGCTCTAACTCATTTGACACTGTACTCGAGCCATACAGCGCGTTGCTTCCAGGCAACGACTTAGTATTAGTAGACCCTTGCACATTTAACACTACATCCGGGTGCCGATGCAGCGGCTCTAGCTCACTTGTCACTATACTCGAGCCATACAGTGCATTGCTTCCGGGCAACGTCCTAGCATTAGCATAATAGTGTCGTTGATCCATATTCATGAGAGATTCAACAAAGTTTTACGTTGGCTGTCGAGGGCCTAACACAACCCTCCTCCTTTACCCGGGCTTGGGACCAGCTATAAAACATAGGCAGAGTTATAATTGTTGACGAAGATTTATAGTTTTTCTCTTCTATTATTTTTGTATGAAGCATTTACTTATATCTTTATTTTTATATTCTCCAATTAAACACAATAAATGTATGATTTTTTAGATATAATTATATATTTTATACAATTTATTATTGTATAATGATTTAATATTATATAATTAATTTTCTAAATATTTGTATGCATTTTTAATTAAACATTTGATAAAATTGTATATATATATATTTAATTTTTTTAATTTCAATGAAATGTATAGATGCTATTTTTTTTTTTAGTTTACGAATGAGCAATTATTTTTGAGAGCCATACCAATCCAATGAGTGCATGGAAAAAGTAGAGGAAAGAGCAAAAGAGGGAAGAGTTGAGAATCTCTTTATAAAGGAAAAGGACAGAAGTTACTATTTTGATTTGCTATCACGGTACTTGTTTTGAGCGGTTAGGAGCCTCTGTGAACACTTTATTCTGCTAAACACCTGAAGCCTTTCTCTTCTCGTTTCTCTCAATTTCTTCATTGCTTGTCTTTCAACATTTTTTTCTTAATTAATCTTTTAACAGGTACGTCTTTTTGCTACTTCCAACTATTATTTTTCTTTTTTATTCAGAAGAATACTAATTATACTCATTAAATAAACATTGAGTTACGTTCTACTCATTTCGCAACTTAGTTGGGCAAGTGACCGCTCTTCTGCTTGATTCTAGTTTGGTTTATTGTATCCTTCATGCGTTGTTAGTATTTATTAGTTCTATTTTTGCCTAAATATGTTTTTTACCATCGTTTACAAGATACATATATAATTTTCTTTCTTTTACCTTGCTATCGCGAAGTACTCTGTAAATTAAGCAAATTGCAGCTATTTGATTCGGTTCTCCCTTCCTATTCCGACAGTTTTGTTGGCAACTAACGTTGCCACTTATGTTGGTTACGGTTTTATACCATAAGTAAGAAATTGAAATTTTTACAAATTTCTCTGGTTAATGTTGCTATTTTTATTATTGTGGCAACTAAAATATTTGCTTATTTCAAATTTTTGCTCTTTAAATAGCCTTATTTATCAATATTTGCTTATTTTAGTTATAGTCAAATTGTCTTACTTGCTTTTAACTCCAAATATAAGTAATGATGTCCGTAAATGGGACTTTGGAGTGATTTATGGTTTTCACAGATATTACAGTTTTTAACAAGGAACCAACCTTTTGGGGTAGCTATGGTTTCTATATTTTTTTTTCCTTTTGAAAAGGCCATAAGAGACCTAAATAATCAAACTGAAACCTAAATATCAATGCTAAATGCATAACAGAGGAAGGAAACACAATACAACAAAAACCTAGAGTAGAGCGGCAACCAAATTTAGCAATCTTATGAGCAATAACATTACATCGGCAAAAAAGAACAATTAGCTACCAAAATCTTCAGATCCAGCAGTAAAGATTCCATTGCATAAACATCACCATCACCATGGAAATCCTTCACTGCAAGCTCACAATCTGATTTCATCTCCATAGACGTGAATCCTTGTTGAATCACTGCTATGGATTCAACAAGGTTTTAAATATATCTTACACTATGGACTTAAGACTGCTTTAATGACCTTACTACATTGCAACGTTTTAAATTGCGATTGTGGTTGCCTTGTGGACACTACGATGCAGTTGCCGTCATTGCAAAGACCGTGAATTTTTTTTTTTGAGTTACACAAAATGTAGAAACAGTATTAAAAAATATATAAATGTTATATCTCATAATTAATTATGTAATATTTTATATTTAATACCTAAATTAATTTAATAAATATATACTCCATGTTAATATATTAATGGTGTGTGTGAAATTTATTTAAAAAAATAATTAATTAATATGTTAATAAGTCTCAAATAATTTTCTACTCATTTTTTAAATTTTTTTCCTTTCTTTTCTTTTTGCAAATTTTCCCTCTTAATCTTTCTAATACATCTCTTTCAAAATTTGTCAAATATTTCCCTCCAAAATTTGTCATATATTCCCTTCCTACTAATTAATTTTTATTATGCTTATGTTTTAACTTAATTTTAATTCATTTTATTTTTCCAAATCAACAAATTATCTCATGCCACAATGACTCTCCTCTCAGCCATACTCACACACTATAATCAGTCTCAGATCAGAAATAATATCTGACTCAGAAGCTTCATGTGTTCACGCATCTCAAGTCTCATTCGCAACTCATCTTGGTTCTTCTCTATTCTAACTTTTCACTTTAGATAGTCATAGAACTTAGAAGCCTCTCGAGTCTTGAACGCATGTCCTTCCATAGTTTTAAATTACCGCCGCACCGTAGTGATACGACCGTAATATTGCTTATGCAGCAACCGTAATTGTCGGCTGATTGAAAACACATGATTGCAGCACAACTGAACAAATCTCAGCCATTTCAACCAAATTTCAGAAGTAGACCTAGTCCAGAGAAAAGAGAAAATGACTTACCCGTTAAAGATTACCGTCACCGTTGTCCATTGAAGGTTGCCGTCTGTTCATAGAATTCCTCTCTTCTATTTTCCTTCATCCCTTCGTCCTTTGTGATTCATGCCTTTGTCTTTAATCTTGATTTCCTTCCCTCGAATCCCTCCTCGTACCATGCACCTCGTCGGTCATTGCCTCACACTCACAGTCTTGGATCACATATCACACTTACAGCTTCAATCTTAGCCTCTGTTGCTTTTGCTTTGTTTCTTTTTCTGCTTTGCTCTACTCTTGCTCTGTTCACACAGTTCAAAAAACTAGACCGGTAATTGAATGATTTGAGGCACCAATTCAAGGGTTAATGGTCGGATCGTGGTTGAACTGGTGGTATTTAAAATATATTAAAATATAAAAATATATAAGTAAAAACTATAGATAAAATTTTATAAATATAATTAAAAATAAAATTTACATATCAAATTATACAAAATAATATTCACAATAAAAATTGTCCAAATAACCAAAAAAAATTATTAATCAACATAATATTAACTCATATAAATTTGTAAAATATAAAAATATTCATATCTCTACTAAAAAGTAATGTAATTTTTACAAATTAATTTTATTTTAATTTTGTATTTTAAAAAATTAATATTTAAATTGTTACAATGAATTACACCTACAGCTGGCACTGGAATTTCACTTCCCAGGAAAATGTGCAAAGCCCAACGAAACCAAATGACTGACTCTCTCTTAATTGGCTTTGGGAAAAATTGAAAAAGAAGACAAAATAATTTAATTTTAAAAAATTATATACATATAATTAATAAAAATTGAGTACATACAAAAGGGTTAGTCCCCTCACAAAATGACAAATCAACAATTAAATTTTTATCAGGAGGTTTTCATATTTAGTGTTGAACAGTATCTTGAGTAGAATTATTTCTAGTAAAAAATATTTGTAAGAAATCATATATATATATATATATATGTATATTAATCCGGTTATTTTTATTATTAAATTACTAAATTTATTATTATTAAATATCAATTTTTATTTTGATTATTGTTAAAAGTCACTTTGACAAACAAAGAAATAAAATTAAAACAAAAGTAATTTTTTTAGAATTAAACTAAAATGCTTGATATTTTAAGAATTGAATTGAATAGTAAGTGTTAATTTTTAAAAGACCAAATTAAAAATTAGTAAATTATACTCTACTTCCTTATAAGTGTTTAAAATATACACTCTCACCCTATAATTATAAAATTATTACGCTTTAATTCAATCTTACATTTTTTATTCAGAGAGGTATATATATAATGTTCGGTAGCATAATATAGTATATTTCTTTTTACTTAAATATTATTTATTTCATATTAGATACTTATTTTTAAAGACAACAAAATACTTGTGACAAAAGAAAAAAAAAATCATAATATGTGAATATTAATATTCTTAAGTTAATGTAAGGTTTTTTAATTAAAAGATATGTAATATTAATTAGTTATTGGATGTAAAAAAAAGTAACATATCTCTCTTTAGACAAAAATAAAAATTAAACTAACATATACTATATTTTATAAGTACAAGAAAGATTGTATATTTTTGAATGTAGAAGGGAAGGAAGTATAATGTTAAATACTTGAAGGAGAGAGAAAAATGTAATTTATTCAACAATAATTTATTCTTAACTACAAGGATGGAAGGTTCTGGGCGTTGAGTCTAATACTATATTTATTCCCAAGCCATTCATTCCCGTTAATTAGTTATCTTAATTTCATTTTAATTAATGATTGAAGCTTTTAACTTTGTTGGACAATGATAACATTGGCATTGATTAACTTAATTAAGCAAGTAATCGATGTTTCTTAATTAAAAATTCTAAATTCTATAATTCAATTGGTAAATATTCACGTAAGATATATGAATGACCTCTGTCTTTATTTTAGCGCTTGTGTTTTGGAATTTTTTTTTTATATATTTCAAAACAATCAGCTACTAAACCCATTCGCCCAAACTATTTTTTTCTTACAATTTTAAATTCTTTTTTAATATAAAATTAAATTAAGATAATTTTTATATTTTATATTATATACATTTGATATAATTTTTAGTTTTTATAAAGCACTAAAAATAATTGTTGACGAAGATTTATAGTTTTTCTCTTCTATTATTTTTGTATGAAGCATTGACTTATATCTTTATTTTTATATTCTCCAATTAAACACAATAAATGTATGATTTTTTAGATATAATTATATATTTTATACAATTTATTATTGTATAATTATTTAATATTATATAATTAATTTTTTAAATATTTGTATGCATTTTAATTAAACATTTGATAAAATTGTATATATATATTTTAATTTTTTTAATTTCAATGTAATGTATAGATGCTATTTTTTTTTAGTTTACGAATGAACAATCATTTTTTAGAGCCATACCAATCCAATTAGTGCATGGAAAAAGTAGAGGAAAGAGCAAAAGAGGGAAGAGTTAAGAATCTCTTTATAAAGGAAAAGGACAGAAGTTACTATTTTGATTTGCTATCACGGTACTTGTTTTGAGCGGTTAGGAGCCTCTGTGAACACTTTATTCTGCTAAACACCTGAAGCCTTGCTCTTCTCGTTTCTCTCGATTTCTTCATTGCTTCTCTTTCAACATTTTTTTCTTAATTAATCTTTTAACAGGTACGTCTTTTTGCTGCTTCCAACTATTATTTTTCTTTTTTATTCAGAAGAATACTAATTATACTCATTAAATAAACATTGAGTTACGTTCTACTTGTTTCGCAACTTAGTTGGGCAAGTGACCGCTCTTCTGCTTGATTCTAGTTTGGTTTATTGTAACCTTCATTCGTTGTTAGTATTTATTAGTTCTATTTTTGCCTAAATATGTTTTTTACCATCGTTTACAAGATACATATCTAATTTTCTTTCTTTTACCTTGCTATCGCGAAGTACTCTGTAAATTAAGCAAATTGCAGCTATTTGATTCGGTTCTCCCTTCCTATTCCGACAGTTTTGTTGGCAACTAACGTTGCCACTTATGTTGATTACGGTTTTATACCATAAGTAAGAAATTGAAGTTTTTACAAATTTCTCTGGTTAATGTTGCTATTTTTATTATTGTGGCAACTAAAATAATGATCACTAGTTTTCAAATTTTTGCTCTTTAAATAGCCTTATTTATCAATATTTGCTTATTTTAGTTACAGTCAAATTGTCTTACTTGCTTTCAACTCCAAATATAAGTAATGATGTCCGTAAATGGGACTTTGGAGTGATTTATGGTTTTCTCAGATTTCACAGTTCTTGACAAGGAACCAACCTTTGGGGGTAGCTATAGTTTCTATATCTTTTTTTTTCTTTTGAAAATGCCATAAGATGCCTAAATAATTAAACTGAAACCTGAATATCCAACAATGCTAAACGCATAACAGAGGAAGGAAACGCAATACAACAAAAACCTAGAGTAGAGCCGCAACCAAATTTAGCAATCTTATGAGCAACAACATTACACTGGCAATGGATAAAGGATAGGTGAAAGAAAGAACAATCAGCTATGAA
Organism: Biancaea sappan; assembly: GCA_037074585.1. NCBI lineage: Eukaryota > Viridiplantae > Streptophyta > Magnoliopsida > Fabales > Fabaceae > Biancaea > Biancaea sappan. Next base: position 3,992,014 of record CM073493.1, read on the forward strand.
AATCTTCAAATCCAGCATTAAATATTCCATTGAAGAAACATCATGATCACCATGGAAAGCCTTCACTGCAAGCTCACAATCTGATTCCACCTCTATAGCCGTGAATCCTTGTTGAATTATGGTTATGGATTCAGCAAGGTTTTAAATATATCTTATACTATTGACTTAAGACTGCTTTAATGACCTTACTACTTAGTAAGGTTTTAAATTGCGATTGCGGTTACGTTGTGCACGCTGCGATGCCATTGTGGTCATTGCGACCGTGAATTTTTTTTGAATTTCACAAAATGTTATATCTCGTAATTAATGATATAATATTTTATATTTAATACCTAAATTAATTTAATAAATATATACTCTATGCAAATATATTAATGACAGCTGTGAAATTTATTTAAAAAAATAACTAATTAATATGTTAATAAGTCTCAAATAATTTTCTTTTCTCTTAATTTTTTTTATTAAATTTTTTCCTTCTTTTCTTTTTGTAAATTTTCCCTCTTAATTTTTCTAATACATCTCTTTCAAAATTTGTCAAATATTTCCCGCCAAAATTTGTCATATATTCCCCTCCCACTAATTAATTGTTATTTTGCTTATGTTTTAATTTAATTTCAATTCATTTTTATTTTCCCAAATCAACAAATTATCTCATGCCACAATGACGCTCATCTTAGCCACACTCACACACAATAATCACTCTCAGAACAAAAATCATATCAGAGTCAAAGACGAAGAAGGTTACTTACTTGTGTGAGAAGAAGGGAGATCGTGAATCACATCTAACGAAGAATGGCACAACAACAGAAAACAAAGGAGCTTTAATATGAGATTCTAAGGCTGTGGACTTCAAAGTGGAGACTAGAGAACTGGAGATGAATGGACGGCCAAATCTGCAGCAAGCAGCTGTGGCAACAAAGCTTCTTCATTGCAGGCAAGTCGGTCTTTCTCTTCTTAACTTAGATCTAGATCTAATTTCTTGACTGTGAGGATGCAGCTGTATTGAAAATTTTATTTTTTTAAAATTTATTACCTAAAAAACACAACATAATGGCATTGTAACCGCAACTCCGTTCTGTTGCAGCGTAAACTTGTGAACAAAGATCACCCTGCAATTGCGGGGTTATGCGGATGCGGTGGTCACTACTTAGTGCTTTCACAGCAGTTATAGACTAAAGAGTGATATTCGCATTTCAATTCCTTTGGATGAACTCATGATCTTCCATGGTTTCAAATTGATGACGCACTGCAGTGATACTGTCGCAATAATACTGATGCGGCAACTGCAATTGTTAGGCCGGGTGATTGAAAAACACACGATTGCAGTGCAACTAAATGAAGTTTGGTATTAAAAAAAGAAAAAAAAATTAACCGAGCACCAATCTTAGCCATTTCAACTAGATTTCAAAAGCATATCTAGTCCAGAGAAGAGAGAAAACGACTTACCCGTTAAAGATTACCATTGCCGTTGTTCATCGAAGGTTGTCGTCTATTCACGGAATTCCTCTCATCTATTTTCCTATATCCCTTCATCCTTCGTGGTTTGTTCCTTTGTCTTCAATCTCGATCTCCTTCCCTCAAATCCCTCCTCGTACCACTGCCCCTCATCAGTCATAGCCTCACTCACAGTCTTGCATCGTAGATTGCATACATAGCTTCAATCTTGGCCTCTGCTGCTCTTGCTTTGTTTCTTTTTCTGCTCTACTATTGTTTTGTTCACGCTAAGTGATGCGCTATTTCCCGACAAGTGTATCGGGTCGCACAAGTAGTAAAGTGATGAGAAAAAGTTATCGTCCTCAGGGATTGACTTTAACAATTACCAATTTCACTAGATCAAGTTATATTTGGACAGAGGAAAAATGTAAAGATAAACCGAAAATAAACTAAACTATCAACAAGGAATTAACTAAACACCAAACGAAAAACTACGCCAAAACACAACGGGTAGGGGATTGACTTTCTTAACTCCTAATCCGATTAATTCATAGACAAACCAATCTTTGAATCATTAAAGGATGCTTAGATACATTCACAGATTCCATTTAATGTTGGTCGAGTTCACGAAAATATTTGAACCCAATGTCTTGGTGAGCAAATCTTCCTAGCCAAAATAATTAGCTAATGTCTTAGTCCAATTAATTGGTTCGGAGTTTAAGTTCAAGAACTCATATGACCACGCAAACAAGATTATCTATGTCTAGACTAACCCGATTCACGGTAGAAATTACAAGGGCATGTTTATATCAAGCTATGTCTAGCATTAATACAAACCCCAAATTCATCTAAGTGAAATGATCACAATCACCTAAAACCAGTTAAACCAATAAAAACTACTCCAATAATCAGAAAAGCAATTGTATTTAAGCATCCAACAACAAAGCTTCATAGATAGTGAATATACATCAATCCCCTAACCCTAGAGTTTATAACAAGAGGAAGAAATACATAACAAATACACAATAAAATATGATCAAGAGGAAGGAGAAAAAGGAAGAAAAGCTTCAAACTCAGTAGAGAAGAGGTCTCCCAGCTCCTCCATCCTTGCCCTAGCAGAGCTCCCTTGCCCTCCAACCTCCAGATCCTCAAAACATCTGCAAAAGAGCAATATATACAAGAAAGCTCGCAGGTGCAGAACCGGGGCGCCTAGGCGCCACGTGTGGCGCCTAGGCGCCAAGCAGAAAAAAAGGAAAAAGGGGGCTAGCGCCTAGGCGCCAGCCCAAAACAGCTGGAAACAAGGAGTGGTGCCTGGGCGCCCTGGGTAGCGCCTGGGCGCCACGTTCTGACTCTTTGGCAGAGAGTTGAGGGGCTGGCACCTCCAGGCGCCCTGCGTGGCGCCTGGGCGCCAGCCATCAGATGTGCAGCAGAACCTCAGATTCTCCATGTTCCAGACCAGAATGGAAAGCCTACTAGAATGTACAACAAAAAGGCGTAAAAAGGCAAGGAAAAAAACTAAAATAAGATAAAGCAAAGCAACAACTATGTACAAAGAGGAAAGCAAAAATGAAGGACAAAGCAAGGAAAAGGATAACAAAAACGGACAAAGGAGAGGAAAAAGCCCTAAAGAAGCAACCAAAATTAACCAAAATAGAGGACTCATCACTAAGGTTTAGAAAACCATACCGGTAATTGAATCGGTTGAGGCACCGATTCAAGGGTAAATGGTTGAACCGTGGTTGAACTGGTGATATTTAAAATATATTAAAATATTAAAATATATAATTAAAAACTATAGATATAATTTTATAAATATAATTAAAATAAAATTTACATATCAAATTATACAAAATAATATTCACAATAAAAAATTTACAATAAAAATTGACCAAATAACAAAAAAATATTATTAATCGACATAATATTAACTCATATAAATTTGTAAAATATCAAAATATTAATACCTCTACTAAAAAGTAATGGAATTTTTACAAATTAATTTTATTTTAATTTTGTATGTTAAAAATATTTTAATATTTAAATTGTTACAATCAATTATACCTACAGCTGGCACTTGAAGTTCACTTCCCAAGAAAGTGTGCATTGCCCAACGAAACCAAATGATTGATGCTCTCTTAATTGGCTTTAAAAAAAATTGAAAAAGAAGACAAATATCTTAATTTAATTTTCAAAAATTATGTACATATGATTAATAAAAATTGAGTACAGAAAAAAGGGTTAGTCCCCTCACAAAGTGACAAATCAACATTTAAAGTTTTAACAAGAAGTTTTCATATTTAGTGTTGAACAGTATCTTGAGTAGAATTATTTCTAATAAAAAATATTTGTAAGAAATCAATATATATATATATATATATATATATATATTAATCTGGTTATTTTTATTATTAAATTACTAAATTTATTATTATTAAATATCAATTTTTATTTTGATTATTGTTAAAAGTCACTTTGACAAACAAAGAAATAAAATTAAAACAAAGGTAAATTTTTTAGAATTAAACTAAAATGCTTGATATTTTAAGAATTAAATTAAGTAGTAAGTGTTAATTTTTAAAAGACCAAATTAAAAATTAGTAAATTACACTACTTCCTTATAAGTGTTTAATGTTACACTCTCCTCCCTCTATCTTTAAAATATACACTCTCACCCCTATAATTATAAAATTATTACGATTTAATTCAATCTTACATTTTCTATTCAGAGAGATATATATAAAATGGTTGGCAGCATAATACTGTATATTTCTTTTTACTAAAATATTATCTATCACATATTAGATATTATTTTTAAAGACAAGTATTTGAAAAAATAAAAAAAATCATAATATGTGAATATTACTATTCTTAATATAAGGTTTTTTAATTAAAAGATATGTAATATTAATTAGTTAATGGATGTAAAAAAAAAGTAACATATCTCTTTTTAGACAAAAAATATAAAAATAAACTAACATATACTATATTTTATAATTACAAGAAAGATTGCATATTTTTGAATGTAGAAGGGAGGGAATTATAATGTTAAATACTTGAAGAAAAATGTAATTTATTTGACAATAATTTATTCTTAACTACGAGGATGGAAGATTCTGGGCGTCAAGTCCAATGCTATCTTTATTCCAAAGCCATTCATTCCTGTTAATTAGTTATCTAAATTTCATTTTAATTAATGATCGAAGCTTTTGACTTTGTTGGACAATGATAACATTAGCATTGATTAACTTAATTAAGCAAGAAATCAATGTTCCTTAATTAAAAATACTAAATTCTATAATTCAATTGGTAAACACTCAATAAGATATACGAATGACCTCTATCTTTATTTTAGTGCTCGTGTTTTGGAATTTTTTTTATATATTTCAAAACAATCAACTACTAGACCCATTCACTCAAACTATTTTTTTTTTCTTTGCAATTTTAAATTCTTTTTTAATATAAAATTTAATTAAGATAATTTTTATATTTTATATTATATACATTTGATATAATTTTTAGTTTTCATAAAACATTAAGAATAATTGTTAACTAAAATTTATAGTTTCTCTCTTCTAATATTTTTGTATGAAGCATTTATTTATATCTTTATTATTATATAATCCAATTAATAAAACACAATAAATATATGATTTTTTATATAATTATATATTTTATACAATTTATTATTGTCTAATTATTTATTATTATATAATTAATGTTTTAAATATTTGTATGCATTTTTCATTAAAAATTTGATAAAATTGTTTGTATATATTTTTTTTAATTTTAGTGTCATGTATAAATGTTATTTTTTTTTTTTGAGTTTACAAATAAGCAATCATTCTTGAGAGCCATACTAATCCAATGGGTGCATGGAAAAAGCAGAGGAAAGAGTAGAGGGGGAAGAGCTGAGAATCTCTTTATGAAGGAAAAGGGCAGAAGTTACTATTTTGATTCGTTATCGTGGCACTTGTTTTGAATGGTCAGGAGCCTCAATGAGCACTTTATTCTGCTAAACTGCTGAAGCCTTGCTCTTCTTGTTTCTCTCGATTTCTTCATTGCTTCTCTTCAACATTTTTTTTCTTAATTAATCTTTTAATAGGTCCGTCTTTTTGCTACTTCCAACTATTATTTTTCTCTTTTATTCAGAAGAATACCAATTATACTCATTAAATAAACATTGAGTTATGTTCTACTCGTTTCGCAACTCAGTTGGGCTAGAAACCGCTCTTCTGCTTGATTCCGATTACGATTTATTATAACTTTCACGCGTTGTTTGTATTTATTAGTTGTATTTTTGCCTAAACATGTTTTTTTACCAACATTTACAAGATACATATATAATTTTCTTTCTTTTACCTTGCTATCGCAAAGTACTCTGTAAATTAAGCAAATTGCAGCTATTTGATTCGGTTTTTCCTTCCTATTCCCACATTTTTGTTGGCAACTATCATTGCCACTTATGTTGGTTACGGTTTTATACCATGCGTAGTAAATTGAAGCTTTTACAAATTTCTCTGGTTAATGTTGCGATTTTTATTATTGTGGCAACTACAATAATGTTCATTAGTTTTCAACTTTCTACTCTTTAAAGAGCTTTATTTATCAATATTTGCTTATTTTAGTTAGTGTCAAATTGTCTTACTCACTCTTAACTCCAAATATAAGTAATGATGTCCGTAAATGGGACTTTGGAGTGATCTATGGTTTTCTCAGATATTACAATTCTTAATAGGGAACCAACTTTTAGGGGTAGCTATGGTTTTTATATCATTTTTTTTCTTTTGAAAAGGCCATAAGAGGCCTAAATAATTAAACTGAAACCTGAATATCCAACAATGCTAAACACATAATAGAGGAAGGAAACACAATACAACAAAAACCTAGATTAGAGTCACAACCAAATTTAGCGATCTGATGAGCAACAACATTACACCGGTGAAGGATAAAGGATAGGCAAAAGAAAGAACAATCAGCTACCAAAATCTTCAAATCTAGCATTAAAGATTCTATTGCAGAAACATCACGATCTCCATGGAAAGCCTTCACTGCAAGCTGACAATCTGATTCCACCTGTATAGCCGTGAATCCTTGTTGAATCACAGCTATGAATTCAGCAAGGTTTTAAATATATCTTATACTATTGACTTAAGACTGCTTTAATGACTTACTACTTAGCAAGGTTTTAAATTGTGATTGCGGTTGCGTTGTGAATGCTGCGATGCAGTTGCGGTCATTGCGGCGGTGAATTTTTTTTGAATTACACAAAATGTAGAAAAAAATATTAAAAAAATATATAAATGTTATATCTCGTAATTAATTATATAATATTTTATATTTAATACCTAAATTAATTTAATAAATATATACTCTATGCTAATATATTAATGACACCTATGAAATTTATTTAAAAAAATAACTAATTAATATGTTAATAAGTCTCAAATAATTTTCTTCTCTCTCAATTTTTTTTTTACTTTTCTCATTTTAAAAATATTTTCCCTTTATTTTCTTTTTGCAAATTTTCCCTCTTAATTTTTCTAATATATCTCTTTCAAAATTTGTCAAATATTTCCCTCCAAAATTTGTCATATATTCACCCCCACTAATTAATTGTTATTTTGCTTATGTTTCAATTTAATATTAATTCATTTTTATTTTCCCAAATCAACGAATTATCTCATGCCACAATGACTTTCCTCTCAGCCACACTCACACACTATAAGTAGTCTCAAAACAGAAATCACATCAGAAGCTTTACATTGTTCATGCCTCTCAAGTCTCATTCTCATCTCATCTTGGTTCTTTTCTATTTTGACTCCTCACTTTAGATAGTTATAAAACTAAGAAGCATCTCGAGTCTTGAAGGCTGAAGAAGCCAAGCTACACTCCTGACTCTTCCCACCAAACAAGAATAGAACAAAGCATGAAAGCATAACAGAGCGAAGGAAGCAAAATAGAGAATGCGATACGCGCTTGCCCGGTTGCCCTTGCCCCTACCTTGAACTGAAATAGAAGCTCGAAGGCCCGAAGATGAAGAAGGTTACTTGCTTGTATGAGGAGAAGGGAGATCATGAATCACATCGAATGAAGAATGGCGCAATGGTAAAAAACAGAGGAGCTATGATATGAGATTCTGAGGCTGTGGGCTGGAGAGTGGAAACTGGAGAACTGGAGATGAATGAACAGCCAAATATGCAACAAGCGGTGACAACAATAAAGCTTCATCATTGCAGGCAAGTCAATCTTTCTCTTTTTAACTTAGATCTAGATCTGAAGCAATAGAACAACATTGTGTTCGCAACTCTGTTCTGTTGCGGCGCAAACTAGTGAACAAAGATCACCTCGCAATTGCGGGGTGATGCAGATGCGGTGTTGCAGTCGCAATTTAAAACCTGGTCCATGGTTTCAAATTACAACCACACTGCGATGCGGTCGCAATATTGCTGCACCCAAATATTGCAAATTCAGCACCCCAAATTATCGGGTGATTGAAAAACACACTATTACAGAATGGAGTTTTAGTTTTGAAAAAAGAAAAAATAATAATAGAGTACTAATCTCCGCCATTTCAACCAGATTCCAGAAGTAGATCTGGTCTTGAGAAGAGAGAATGACTTACCCATTGAAGATTATTGTCGTTGTTGTCTGTCAAAGACTTCCTCTCCTCTGTTTTCCTCCATCCTTTCATCCTTTGTGGTTCGTGCCTTTGTCTTCAATCTCAATCATCTTCCCTCGAATCCCTTCTCCTACCACTGTGCCTCATGGGATCACACTCACAGCTTCAATCTTGGCCTCTGCTGTTCTTGCTCTGTTCTACTCTTGGTTGGCTTCTTTGGCTTTCTGAGACTTGAGAGGCTTGAATCCAAAGTGAGAACCAAGAACCAAGATCAAATGAGGCTTCAGAGGCGTGAATGTGAAGAGTCTAAGTTCTGACTCTGATTTGACTTCTGAATTCTAGAAAAGGAGGACAATATGTGACAAATTTGAGAAATTTTGGAAGAGGGATTGTAGAAAAATTGAGAGGGAAAATTTGCAAAAACAAAAAATTGAAAAGAAGGAAGAAATTTCAAAATTGAAGAAAATATAAAAATTTGGAAGAGAAGAAAACTATTTGAAATCTATTAACATATTGATTAGTTTTGTTTTTAAATAAATTTCATAGGTGTCTTTAATATATTTGTATAGAATATATATTCATTAAATTAATTTAGATATTAAATATAATATATTATATAATTAAAATTAAGAGATGTAATAATTATATATATTTTTTAATACTTTTTCTACATCTTGTGCAACAACAAAAAAATTCATTGCTGCAGTGACCGTAATCGCATTGCAGTGTCTGCAACACCGGCAATCGTAGTAATCTTCAACGCAATTGCAATCGCGACCGCAACCTCAATTTAAAACCCTGTGTCCTTCTACATCTGCTGATAGATAGTAGTGTAAGTTGACTACATGGACTAGTTATTTTTTATAGTCTCCATCCATTTAATCTCTTATTAAGTAGGGTTGGCTACAAGGACATCCTATTCTCTTAGACTAGATCAAATATATGGTTGAGGTTCTTTTTTTCAAATCATTTTTTATTTCATGGAGTTTACCATGCTTCAAATGGCTTGATGTTTTTGCAGATTGTGTTGGTGATTGACGCTACTGGCAATGGCCTACATGTTAGTTCTTTTGTTAGTGGCTTGCTTTTGTCCTATTGTATTTCCTTATTCAAAAGGTACAATGTTATGTGTGCTGGCACTCAACTTGTATGTTGTGTAATGTTTTAGCGGTTGTTTTAATTCTTTAGTTGTAATACACTTTTTTCATGGCAAATCAAGGTTTCAACTTAACCTTTATACAATACGGATATTTTCTCCATATTTAGATCCTGATATATAATATTTTCTGCTTCCCTAATTAGGCTTTCTTTAATAGTAAGTAATTAATCCCTGGAAAGTTACCTATATTAACTAAACTAACATAGAATTTAGATTTTAACCACAATTAGATTGTTCTTTTTACTTATTAGGAAATTGAGTTGCTATAAGTTTGCCTATCCTTTTTTCTTTTAATTCTTTGTAGTACGTGAGTCAACTTGATGCAAAAAGGTTTCTCCCTTTTCCTTTGTCACTTGGGTTGACTTAGTGATGGTCTTATTCTTTCTCTCTTATTTTTCTAGTAAAATCAGTTGGAGTATATTTTCTTTCATAAGTTGAATATATTTCTAATATGAATGATTATTTTGTCAAATAAAGAAGAAAGTTTACTTTTGGAAACAAAGGAACTTCTTGGATCATGTAATAGCTAGAATCAATTATAATCAAGTAAACTAACTTATGTTTGCAAGAGTTGCCTAAATATATCGTTTAAAATCATGTAATTGGTTAAAGAACATTAGCATCTACTTGTGCGTTCCTTGCTTTGAATTTAAAGGAATATTAACATAGCCTTGCTTTGAGCTTATGATTTGATATACTCTTTACTTTCTTTTGGACGAGTCTTGTCTTTGCCAACCTAGATGCAATTAACCTCCTCTAACAAAAGATATATTTATTTGGGGAAAAATGTTTGATTTTGTCTTTAAGGCTAAGATCATTATTATAATTGATAGAAAATGTTAATGTATATTTTTCTATATGACCTGTCCACTACCAAAGTATCATATTAATTTATTTTAGTTTTAATTTTGCCCCAAACATTTCACAAAATTTCAATTTCACTAAAGGCTTAAAATATTTTTTCTGGCAAAGAAATATTTCAATTATCACGTGAGTCTTGAAAACTATTACCTTCCTAGTTGATAGAATCGGAATAAATCAAATATCCCTTTGGTATGTCAAAATCCTAATTTCCCAAGCAATTAGGAATCAATTTATGAATGATTTGAGTATAACACACGAGGGGGACAAAGATCAGTATTATTATGTTACTTTTGGGACACATACAAATGTAAATTTTAAAGAACTTATAATTTGTTTCTAAATACTTAAAAAATTAAAATTCCAGAGAGAAGTGTTTTGAATTTTCTATTCAAAGTCTTGGCAATTATTATCTCACTATAGTTAGTTCAATTTGGTCCTTGAAAGATCAATGGTCTCAATTTAATTAATGAAAGTTGTATTTGTCCCAATTTAATCATTGTCATTGCTAAATTGCAAAATCTTTTGTGGCCACAAATTAACAAACACAAAAGGGTGTTTGATTTTTTAGAGACTAAATAATGACAACTATAATCTTTGAAAACCAAATTAGTAATTTACTCTTTGATCAATTATCAGAATATATTATTGCCCTCCATTATAAGTCATGGACTCAAATTTCGAAAGCTGAATACAATGAACCTCATTCTAATATGAGGACAAGAAAATCCATGTACAGTTTACTTTTGCTGTATTTCTTCATCCTAAAGGTCAACATAACAATGCCTGTAATACGCTAATATAGTCACAAACTGTAGTAGTGATATGTATATATATGTATGTGTATATATATATATATATAGGGTCAGAGAGAATGAGAGAATATGAGTGATAATTTGAGTAGGAGATAGTGGGATAAATAAGGGGCCACTAATAAATATTGGGTTTCCCCAGTACTATTTGATTAGGACAGAATAAGTGAGGTTTATGTAAGTTTCATCCCGACTTCCCAACGCAACAGAGGATACGAGCTCCTAATAAATGGGCTCATTTTTTCAAAAGAACACATTCACCCGGCACATTAAATGGGGCGGTCCGCATGTGAATCTTTTTTTTAACTAAATTTAATTTATTTTATCAAATAAATTCAACCAACTACCACAAAATAACTACTTAACATATTATTATTGTAATATAAATAACAATTATTTACTTTTAACTATGTATAGAAATAAATATGGTATCATAAACTAGACAATTTCTTATGTCATGCCTAGTACCAATATTAAATAATTTCATATATTATCTAAACCCTCCTCTTGGCTTTATATTTTTTCTTTCACTTCATCATATATATTATCATATATATTGTGAGTAAAAGGCAATTATACCACCTTTAAGTGATTTCAAAATAGTATCTCTCTCAATTTTTCACATGTTGGCCCATGGTGCAACCCAATTTTAAACGTTAAATCTTTTTTTATCCAAGCCCATCAGTTCAATGAGCTGAATGTGCTAATTTGCAGGTTTTGTTCCATTTTGACACCACTAACAGTTCAACCAAAAAAAGAAGACACAACTAACAAGAGACAAGACACTTATATTTAATCTCTTTAGGAATCAGAAAGATTTTCAGGTAAATTCAATTTATGTAAACTAAAACTAGGTTTATCTAATAATCTCTCATGAAATAATTCTATGCAAAAGATAAGATATAAGTGCATCAGATGAGACAAATAAAGTTATGCCAATGTCCCTCGTGGGGTTGTATTTGCTAAAGATACCTTGAATCAGAAAGAAAATATAGGCCAAATATGATAATAGAAGAATGAGAAAAGAAAACAATTAATATATCTGTGTGTGTGTAATAGAAGTATGAGTTGTCAAGATTATGCTGAGAAAACATATCAGTAACATATCTTTGATGACAGCTAATTCGATCTACATTAGTTGGTACTTAATGGTACATGTCTGTCCTATTCCTATGCCTTTAAAAGATCAACTGGTCATTCAATTTGAACACATTCAAACTTAGTGTCATTCATTTTCTCTCAAGGAAAAATGGCAGACTCTCCTTTGATCAACTTCTTCATTGCTCAGTTGAAGCTAAGTGGCCTTCTGGATCTGCACGGCTGCATCGAAAAATTAGTTCAACTCAATACAGCTCAAGAAGCACTTACAAAGGAATATCAAGAGAAATATGTAGATGAGCTCTTGGATGGGTCTCTGAGGCGCCTAGATGCATGCACGTCCACCAAAGAAGAAGAGGAGGAGAAGTAGAGGTTATGGTGGAGGCTAAGAAGTTCTGGGCCTGTAGAAGGTAGTGAAGAAAGCTGTCTTGAAGGCCTTGGAGAATTTGACCTGTGGTGCAAGTAAGGGCAGCTACAGAAAAGATTGTGAAACCATGGGATTGGTTAGACTGTTAATAGAAGGTGAAGTGGTGACACTTTCTGTATGTGAGTCACTTCTGAGATTCATGTCTGGATCAACACAAACCAAACAAGGAAGGTGGCGACCGGTTTCACGGATAATGCAGAGCAAAAGGGTAGCTTCTTGCACACATGATACCGGCTTCGATGATAATGAATTTGCAAAAATTGATGCTTAATTGCAGTACTCCTTTGTGTTTCACTTGACAAGAAAATCTGGGAAAACCGCATGGTCAATTGTGAGCCAGCCATGAAGAGTAATGAAGGTTAAATTTTGATCATTAAAACCGCATGGTCAATTGTGGTGTTTTTTCATTTCTTATTTATTATGCATGTTTCACTTATTATTATTATTATTAGTATTGTCAAAATGATTCAAAGGAATAAATGGATTGTGCTCAAAAAATTATACATGGTTAAAAACGGGCTAGTCTATTTAACTTGCAGGGATCGTGAGAAAGTTTTTTTTTTAACAAAAATTATATTATTTAATATAAATAATTCTATTTTATCACATCTTTATATTTTTAAACTATATATTTAATAACTATAATAAATTTAGATATGAAAATTTTTGTAACTTTTTAAAAAGAAATATAGAATTTTTAAATTTAAATATAATATAGTTAATTTAAAAATATAAAAAAATAAAGTTATTAGTTATTTAAAAATATTAAAGAAGTCATGTTTTACATGTATAAAATGTATTGCTAAATTTTTCTTACTAAAAAAAGTTTAATATTATATTATTTAAATATAATTTTAAAAAAAGTGACAAATTAATAAATTGGTTAGGCCCATTTATAAATAATCACCCCATTTGACAGTGCTAATTTTCTTAATATTTCCCCAAAATTGCTCCTATATCATAAGTGAAATGAAAGAGAAGGCAAAAACAAAAATTATATTTTCATTCCATTGCTAGAACAGCCTTATGAATCTTCTAAAAGAGGAAAAAAAAAAAGAAGGGGGGTGGGGGGAGGAAACCATCTTGTTCTAACATTTCGTTGTGATAACCTGTTTTAAATCAGGTGTTGCTAAACTGGTATTTCATGTTTTTGAGAAAGAAAAAAAATGAAGGTTTAAAGAGGAGGATTAGTATCACCAAGTACGTAGATCAACTAGTAAGATGTTATCTTAACCAGAGGTATTTCAAAGATTGATACTTTATTTACTTTGAAACAAGTATTTTAAAGTAAATAAAGTATCAATTGATAAGAATGTTATGATAAGAACATTACCTAACAAACATAAATTGTTTTAATTAGTTGTAAAATCTAATAACAAATATATTAAAAATTGTAATTTTCTCATTTAGTTCTGAACTTTTGAATTTTGAATATCGGTGACTGTTTTTTTGGGCTGAGTACTAAAAAAAATTTATTTTGGACTATTGTTGTGTCAACTCAATCAATTCGATCGAGTTTAACTGAATTTCGATTTTATAAACGAGTTTACTAGATTTTGGAACCTAAACTCACAAATTTAGACTTGTTTAAGAGTTAACATATAAACAGATTGAAGTCTTCTGAAGCTGCTTCTTCTTCATCATCCATAAGCCATAACAAACTACTAAAAAGCTCTGTTATACTCTTGGATATCTGCAGTACAGCTCAAGATTGTCCATGGCTCCTTGTTAGAATTCAAAAAAAAAAAAAGAGATAATTGTTCGTTTGATCGGAGAAGGATTTTTTTAAGAGAGAGAAAGATACAAATATGGAGGATCAGTTATCCTCCAAAGAAAACAACAACCAAAAAAAAAAACTAGCAGATGTCTAAAACACTTAACTATGGATTCAATTTTATGTCTTAGTTATGAATTGGGGAGATTACTTGTGGCAGACATTTGGAACTGAAATATGAATTGAATTGTCCCATTGTAATCTAAAGGGTTTGATAACATTCAAATATCTGATAAAGTAAAATATGAAAAGAAAAGTTTGCAGAGCTCCTTATTAGAATTCAAAAAAAAAAAAAGATAATTGTTCGTTCGATCGGAGAAGGATTTTTTTAAGAGAGAGAAAGATACAAATATGGAGGATCAGTTATCCTCCAAAGAAAACAACAGCCAAAAAAGAAGAAAGCAAATAATTATTCAATTGTTCCTTCTTTTTTTTTTTTTGTATATATCATTTCATCTTGCCTCATAGTATTGCAAGTACTCCTAAAGTACGGTTTCCCTAAATTAGAATAGAGTTAAGATACAATGCAATAACAAGTACTATATATACCAGAATAACTAAATGGGATAAAATACTTCACAATAATAATTCAAACAAATTTGAAGATATTGTTTAGGAAACACAATGCATACAAAATCATTATTTGCTAGTGATTCAAAGTCTGCATAGATACATGACATTCGAAATGGCTGCTTGCTTTAATGCATGTGAACTCGTTAATTATTTTGATCTGAATACGTCACACATGACGTAGTAGTCTTGAAGGCAAGGAAAGATGGATTCTTAAATATCTACAAAGAAAACACGTGATAATATCTTCTAATTCACTAAAATAATAAAAACTAAAAAACAAATATGTGCCAAAAAGGAAAAAGTTGATTTGGGTCACGCTACTATTAGAGTATTATTCATACATTTTTTAAAAGTAAATTTTTTAGATTTGTTTTAGTTTTATACTGCTTTTGTAGCACAGATTATTATTGATATCTTTTACAAATTTAAAATTTTTTTATTTTTTCTTTAAATAATTATTAGAGAACAATAATAATAGATTAATTAATCATCTATGAAAAACATTTTTAAAAGTAACTGTGACTATTATAAATTTTAAATATTTCAAATAACATTTTTGTTTCAACTAAATTTCATATACATATACACACACACAAAAACACACACACACACACACACACACACACACACACATATATATATATATATATATATATATATTCTCATTATAAACTTATTATGCTTTTTTATATACTTATTTTTTATATAATTTTTATATACTTATTAGTTTCTTGCCATATATATTTTTATTTATTTGTGGCCAAAATAAAAATTATTGTTACTGTTTAAAATATATCAATTGGACACATAATTTATTGATCAATTTTTATCATAATTTATTGGTTAATAAATTACATTATTATAATATATCTGATTAGATAACAAGTTATAAACATTAAAATTTATATATATGTATATTATATAGACATATAATATTCAAAATCATATATAATCTAAGTGAATTAATTACTCTCCTTAATTTCATTTTTATATATGTATATTATATACAAATATAATATTCAAAATCATATCTAATCTAAGTGAATTAATTACTCTCCTTAATTTCATTTTTATGTATATATATATATATATATTTACTTTTATAAATATATTAAGTCAAATATTAAATACGGCTTGCCTTTTACTTCCGTGAAATAAATGCTAATGAAGCCTCTGATATCGAAAACATGCATAGTTGGCTGAGACGGAGCTGCCAATGACAACAACTGAGGCTTCCATAAATGAAAATAAATATTTCACGGACATACACTGAGGCTATAACTCCGATCAGTCTACGCATAGAGGATTAATTAGGTAAAAATAATATTTTAATCCTATTTTGATATTTCACTGACAAATATTAACTACGCATTGCCTTTTATTTACTTGAAATAAATGCTAATGAATCCTCTGAAATCAAAAACATGCATAGTTGGCTGGGATCGGAGCGGAAAAGGACAAAAACTCTAGATTGAAGATTCCTTTAACAAAATATTTAACTGAGAAAATTAATATAATTTTTAATTTATTATTACCAATTAAAATATGATTACACACACATTTAAAAAAGAATAGAGTAAGTTAAGAGGTAGATCTAATAAAAAATAATAATTTTAACTTTTATTATTTAACTTTATATTATAATAAAAATATTTAACAAACTATTTTAAAAAAAAGATAGAAATACAATGCTAATATTAATAATTAGATTATTATAATATATCTGATTAGATAATAAGTTATAGATACTAAAATTTATATATATGTACAATACATACAGATATAATATTCATATCTAATCTAAGTGAATTAGTTACTCTCCTTATATATATATATATATATATATATATATATATATATGTATATTTACTTTTATAAATATATTAACTCAAATATTAAATATGCCTTGCCTTTTACTTCTGTGAAATAAATGCTAATGAAGCATCTGATGTCGGAAACATGCATAGTTGGCTGAGACGGAGCTCCCACAATGGAAATAATCACAGCAACTGAGGCTTCCATAAATGAAAATAAATATTTCACGGACATACACTGAGGCTATAACTCCGGTCTTAGTCTATGCATAGAGGATTAATTAGGTAAAAATACTATGTTAATCCTATTTTGATATTTCACTGACAAATATTAACTACGCATTGCCTTTTAGTTACGTGAAATAAATGCTACTGAATCCTCTGAAATCGAAAACATGCATAGTTGGCTGGGATCGGAGCGGAAAAGGACAAAAACTGAGACTTTTTGTTAGAAGAGTCCCTTTCTAGTTTTTAAAATGTTCATTGAGAAACATCTTCGGTTTCTATTTATTTTTAATGACTTTTTGAAAATAGATTTTCAAGTCAACTTAAAAACTTTTCTGGTTTCTTTTTGAAAAATAGATGTTTTAACAAAATAGATTGAAGATTCTTTTAACAAAACATTTAACTGAAAAAGTTAATATAATTTTTAATTTATCATTACGAATTAAAATATGATTCACACACACATTTAAAAAGGAGTAGAGTAAGTTAAGAGGTCGATTTAATAAAAAAATAATTTTGATTTTTATTATTTAAATTTATATTGTAATAAAAATATTTTAACAAACTATTTTTTAAAAAAGGTAGAAATACAATGCTAGTATTAGTCCCAAAAAAAATTTAACATAAGAATTAGCTCATTGTCTAAAAAATAACGAAAATATATAAGTAGGACCATAGAGAACAATGGATACAGAGTGAAGACTGAACACAACGTCGATTTGTCCAAATTTTCACTACCTGTGAACTGTGCTAATTAGGGATTGAGCTCTAAACTCTCAAGGGCTCATATTACGCAAGGTTCAGAAAATCAGACTGGTCATTAAATAGGTTGAGACACCGGTTTCACGAGTCAATAGTCAGATCGTAGTTGAAACGGTAGTATTTAAAATATATTAAAATATTAAAAATATATAATTAAAAAACTATAAATATAATATTAAATATTAAAAATGTAGAATTACACAAAATGTAGAAGAAATATTAAAAAATATATAATTATTATATCTCTTAATTATTAATCACATCGAACGAAGAATGGCGCAACGGCAGAAAACAAAGGAGCTATAATATGAGATTCTAAGGTTGTGGACTTGAGAGTGGAGACTAGAGAACATGAGATGAACGGACGGCCAAATCTGTAGTAAGCAGCGACCGCAACAAAGCTTCTTCATCGCAGGCAAGTTGGTCTTTCTCTTCTTAACTTAGATCTAGATCTAATTTCTTAATTATGAGGCTGCAGCTATACTGAAAATCTGATTTTTTTTAAAAAACTTATTACACAAAAAATGCAACATAACGGTGTTGTGACCGCAACTCCACTTTGTTGCGGCGCAAACTTGTGAACAAAGATCACCCTGCATGCTGCCACAATTTAGAATCCAACTACTTAGTGTTTTCACAACAGTTATAGACTAAAGAGTGGTATTATCTTTTCAATTCCTTAGGATGAACTCATATCCTTCCATGGTTTCAAATTGCGGCCGCACTACAGCGATACGACTGCAATATTGTTGTGCAGCACCCGCAATTGTCGAGTGATTGAAAACCACACGATTACGGCGTAATTGAACGGTTAACAGAGCACCAATCTCAGCCATTTCAACCAGATTTCAGAAGTAGATCTGGTCCAGAAAGAGAGAAAATGACTTACCTATTGAAGATTATCGTCGTTGTTGTCCATCGAAGGTTGCTGTCCATCTAGAGACTTCCTTTCCTCTATTTTCCTCCATCCCTTCATCCTTAGTGGCCAGTGCCTTTGTCTTCATTCTCGATCTCCTTCCCTTGAATCCCTCATCATACCACTGCGCCTCATTGGTTATACCCTTACACTCACTCTCGCATCGCATATGGTGACCTTTAAACCGGTACCTCAACCATTCATTTAAAATATTAAAATATATAATTAAAAACTATAGATATAATTTTATAAATATAATTAAAAATAAAATTTACATATCAAATTATACAAAATGACATTCACAATAAAAAATTTACAATAAAAATTGACCAAATAACAAAAAATATTATTAATCAACATAATATTAACTCATATAGATTTGTAAAATATCAAAATATTAATATCTCTACTAAAAAGTAATGTAATTTTTACAAATTAATTTTATTTTGATTTTGTATTTAAAAAAAATTAATATTTATTTGTTACAATTAATTACACCTATAGCTGGCACTTGAAGTTCACAGCCCAGGAAAATGTGCACTGCTCAACGAAACCAAATTCCTAACTCTCTTTTAATTGGCTTTGAGAAAAACTGAAAAAGAAGACAAATATCTTAATTTAATATTTAAAAATTATGTACATATAATTAATAAAAATTGAGTATAGAAAAAAAGGTTAGTCCCTCACAAAGTGAAAAATCAACATTTAAATTTTTATCAACAGGTTTTCATATTTAGTGTTGAATAGTATCTTGAGTAGAATTATTTCTAATAAAAAATATTTGTAAGAAATCAATATATATATATATATTAATTTGATTATTTTTATTATTAAATTACTAAATTTATTATTATTAAATATCAATTTTTATTTTGATTATTGCTAAAAGTCACTTTGGCAAACAAAGAAATAAAATTAAAACAAAAGTAATTTTTTTAGAATTAAACTAAAATGTTTGATATTTTAAGAATTAAATTGAGTAGTAAGTGTTAATTTTTAAAAGACCAAATTAAAAATTAGTAAATTATATTCTACTTCCTTATAAGTGTTTAAAGTTACACTCTCCTCCCTCTACCTTTAAAATATACACTCTTACCCCTATAATTATAAAATTGTTATGCTTTAATTCAATTTTACATTTTCTATTCAGAGAGGTATATATACAGTGGCGAAGCCACTTTTTAGTGAGGGGGTGCATCTAAAATTTCAAAAGCTTCATGTAAAATTTTTTTTTTACTTTTTGCCCCCTAATTTTTATTTTTGACCTCCAAAATTTTTTGAACCTTATATTTTTAGGGGGGACCCATGTTGTGCACTCTCTAAGTTTTTGCAAAAGTTATATTTATAAGTATAATATTTTGAATATTTATATTTTAATCCTTAATTTTAAACCTCCTTTTCACTTTAGCCCCTATTTTTTTGGCTAAAATTACAATTTTAAATATAATATTTTAAAAATTTATTTTTTAGCCCTAAATTTTAAACTTTTTTTAAATTTTAACCCTTACAATATTTTAAAATTTATATTTTGCCCCCCTGACCAAGGGGTCCTAGCCGCCACTGTATATATATAATGTTTGCTAGCATAATACTATATATTTCTTTTTACTAAAATATTATCTATTGCATATTAGATACTTATTTTTAAAGACAACAAAATACTTGTGACAAAATAAAAAAAATCATAATATTCTTAAGTTAATATAAGGTTTTTTAATTAAAAGATATGTAATATTAATTAGTTATTGTATGTAAAAAAAAATAACATATCTCTCTTTAGACAAAAAATATAAAATTAAATTAACATATACTATATTTTATAATTACAAGAAATATTGTATATTTTTTAATGCAGAAGGGAGAGAGGTATAATGTTAAATACTTGAAGGAGAGAGAAAAATGTAATTTATTCAACAATAATTTATTCTTAACTACGAGGATAGAAGATTCTAGGCGTTGAGTCCAATCTTATCTTTATTCCCAAACCATTCATTCTCATTAATTAGTTATCTTAATTTCATTTTAATTAATGATCGAAGCTTTTGACTCTGTTAGATAATGATAACATTGGCATTGATTAAGTTAATTAAGCAAGTAATCAACGTTCCTTAATTAAAAATTATTAAATTCTATAATTTAATTGGTAAACACTCAAGTAAGATATATAAATGATCTCTGTCTTTATTTTAATGCTTGTGTTTTGAAATTTTTTTATATATTTCAAAACAATCAAGTACTAAACCCATTCACTCAAACTATTTTTTTTTCTTTACAATTTTAAATTCTTTTTAATATAAAATTAAATTAAGATAATTTTTATATTTTATATTATATATATTTGATATAATTTTTAGTTTTCATAAAACACTAAAAATAATTGTTAACTAAGATTTATAGTTTCTCTCTTCTAATATTTTTGTACGAAGCATTTATTTATATCTTTCTTATTATATTCTCTAATTAAAACACAATAAATGTATGATTTTTTAGATATAATTATATATTTTATACAATTTATTATTGTATAATTATTTAATATTATATAATTAATTTTTTAAATATTTGTATGCATTTTTAATTAAAATTTTGATAAAATTGAATATATATTTAGTTTTTTTATTTTTTTAATTTCAATGTCATCTATAGATGCTAATTTTTTTTTTTGAGTTTACAAATGAGCGATCATTCTTGAGACTCATACCAATCCAACGGGCACATGGAAAAAGCAGAGAGGGAAGAGCTGAGAAGCTCTTTATGAAGGAAAATGACAGAAGTAGAGGTGTCAAAGTGGGCCAATCCGGCCCGTTCGGGCTGGCCCGCTGTCGGGTTGACGAAAAGTGGGCCGGGCCAACCCGGCCCACTTTTGAAAACGGGCTGAATTTTGAGGGCCCGGCCCACTTTTTGCGGGCTGGCGGGCTAAACGGGCCAGCCCGCCAGCCCACTTTTTTTTTTATATTTTTTAATTTTCTTTTGTTTTTTTAATCAATCAAAGCCAATAAAATCATTTAAGGACAATACAACTAATTTAAAAACATCAAAAGTCTTACAATACAAAATAATTTATCAATATTCTCTAAGATGTAATATTAAAAAGAAAAAAAATTGAAAGATCATACATCACTAATTATTCAATACTCATCATTTAACTAATATTGTTATACAAATACATACACATTTATGTAATCACATCATATATTCATATATAGTAAAGTAGGAAAATATAAATTTAAAAAAAAAAAAAACGGGTTAGGCGGGCCAACCCGCGGGTTGGCCCACCTAACCCGCGGGTTAGGTGGGCCGGGCCTAAAAAGCCCGGTAAAAAACGGGCCTAAATTTTAGAAACCCGACCCACCTAAAAAGTGGGCTAAACGGGCCCAACCCGGTGGGCTGGGCCCGTTTTGACAGCTCTAGACAGAAGTTACTATTTTGATTGACTATCATGACACTTGTTTTGAGCAGTCAGGAGCCTCTATGAGTACTTTATTATGCTAAACTCCTAAAGCATTGCTCTTCTCGTTTCTCTCTATTTCTTCATTGCCTCTCTTTCAACATTTTTTTCTTAATCAATCTTTTAACAAGTATGTCTTTTTGCTGCTTCCAAGTATTATTTTTCTCTCTTATTCAGAAGAATACTAATTATACTCATCAAATAAACATTGAGTTATGTTCAACTCGTTCCGCAACTCAGTTGGGCTAGAGACTGCTCTTCTACTTGATTCTAATTGCGGTTTATTGTAACTTTCACGCGTTGTTTGTATTTATTAGTTCTATTTTTGCCTAAACATGTTTTTTTTACCATCGTTTACAAGATACATATATAATTTTCTTTCTTTTACCTTGCTATCACGAAGTACTATGTAAATTAAGCAAATTAGAGCTATTTGATTATGTTCTTCCTTCCTATTCCCACATTTTTGTTGGCAACTAACGTTGCCACTTATGTTGGTTACAATTTTATACCATGAGTAGTAAATTGAAGTTTTTACAAATTTCTCTGGTTAATGTTGCTATTTTTATTATTGTGGCAACTACAATAATGTTCACTAGTTTTTAACTTTTTGCTCTTTAAAGAGCCTGATTTATCAATATTTGCTTATTTTAGTTACTGTCAAATTGTCTTACTCGCTCTTAACTCCAAATATAAGTAATGATGTCTGTAAATGGGACTTTGGAGTGATCTGTGGTTTTCTTAGATATTACAGTTCTTAACAAGGAACCAACCTTTGGGGGTAGCTATGGTTTCTATATCTTTTTTTTTCTTTTGAAAAGGCCATAAGAGACCTAAATAATTAAGCTGAAACCTGAATATCCAACAATGCTGAACGCATAATAGAGGAAGGAAACTCAATACAACAAAAACCTAGAGTAGAGCTACAACCAAATTTAGCAATATGATAAGCAACATCATTACACCGGCGAAGGATAAAGGATAGGCGAAAGAAAGAACAATCAGCTACCAAAATCTTCAAATCCAGCATTAAAGATTCCATTGCAGAAATATCACGATCACCATGGAAAGCCTTCACTACAAGCTCACAATCTGATTCCACCTCCGTAGTTGTGAATCCTTGTTGAATCATGACTATGGATTCAACAAGGTTTTAAATATGTCTTATACTATTGACTTAAGACTGCTTTAATGACCTTACTACTTAGTAAGGTTTTAAATTGCGATTGCGGTTGTGTTACGGATGCTGTGATGCAGTTGTGGTCATTGCGGCTATGAATTTTTTTGAATTACACAAAATGTAGAAAAAATATATATAATTGTTATATCTAGTGCTGAGTGCGGGTTGGGTTAGTTCGGGTTGAGGGTAAATCTCAACCCAAACCAATCAAAGATGTTCGGGTTGGGTTAGGTCGGTTCATCATTTTTTATTGCTAAACCCGAACTAACCCAACTTGCACTCTAGCGGGTTTGGACGGGTTGGTTTTTTTTTTTTTTTTTTCCAGTAGCAGCCAACAAATTGATCTATTTTCTTCAACCCCAAATAATGTGAAACACCGAAACCATAAACAATGGCAAGTGAAGTGAATAACTAAGATAAATAAAACATCTATTCTTCAAGACTTATAAACTTAAATCACAAATAAATCTAAGACATAACACAAAAATAAAATAAGAAAGAACTTTAAGTCTTTCATAATTCACACAACATCATAATTATATTCAAACATTCTTCATTCTAGTAATCATCATTCTTCAATCTTCAATCCCAAAAGTCAAGAGCTTAGAGCTTTTTAGTCCTAAGATAATAATTGAAAAAACAATTAGTATTATAGAAACAATATCAAAGTAGGAAAATATTAGTTTATAAATGTTAGAAAATTTACCTATTTCAAACATTTCTTTTTTCCAAATCCTCTAGTCCCTGACCATCATCATTCATCAATTCCCAATATCTCTAAAATATTAAACAAAAAGTAAAAAAAAATGTAAATATAAATATAAAATTATAAACATTAAACATAAAATTATCAATATAAAATATTTACTTGCTTCAATTCTTTCAACTTCATCCATGCTACTCTTCAAATCAATTTCTTTTTTAGAAATCTTTAGCCAATTTTGTAAAAAAAAAAAGGCCAAATGATATTTTAAAAATATAAAAAATATATATATTTAAATTTGATCGGGTTTGCGAGTTGGGTTTGTTTCAAAACTTTGAACTAGCCACCTGACCTGCACATGTGCGGGTTGAGTTTTTTTCAACCCAACCCAATCCACTAATCCAACCTAATCTAACCCAACTATGCGGGTTGGGGCAGATTATACGAGTTGAGCGGGTTCGCAGGTCATTTGCTCACCCCTATTTATATCTCTTAAAAATTAATTATATAATTTATATTTAATACCTAAATTAATTTAATAAATATATACTCTATGTAAATATATTAATGACACCTGTGAAATTTATTTAAAAAATAACTAATTAATATGTTAATAAGTCTCAAATAATTTTCTTCTTTCTCAATTTTTTTTATTTTTCGCATTTTTAAAATTTTTTCCCTTATTTTATTTTTCCAAATTTTTCCTCTTAATTTTTCTAATATATCTCTTTCAAAATTTGTCAAATATTTCCCTCCAAAATTTGTCATATATTCCCCTCTCACTAATTAATTGTTATTTTGCTTATGTTTTAATTTAATTTAAATTCATTTTTATTTTCCCAAATCAACGAATTATCTCAAGCCACACTGACTCACTTCTTAGTCACACTCACACACTATAATTAGTCTCAGAACAAAAATCATGAGTCAGAACCTTCACGTCGTTCACGCCTCTCAAGTCTCATTCTTATCTCATCTTGGTTCTTCTCTATTCTCACTTCTCACTTTAGATAGTCATAGAACTTAGAAGCCTCTCGAGTCTTGAAGGCTAAAGAAGCCAAGCCACACTCTTGACTCCTTCCACTAAACCAAAATAGAGCGAAGCACAGAAGTAGAATAGACCGAAGGAAGCAAAACAGCCGCAATTTAAAACTTGGTCCATGGTTTCAAATTACGGCTACACCGCAACGATGCGGCAGCAATATTGCGGATGCATCACCCATAGTTACTAGGTGATTGAAAAACACAAGATTGAGGAATGGAGTTTTGGTATTAAAAAAAGAAAAAAATAATAATAGAGTACCAATCTCAGCCATTTCAACCAGATATCAGAAGTAGATCTGGTCCAGAGAAGAGAGAAATCGACTTACCCGTTGAAGATTATTATCGCCGTCATCCGTCAAAGGTTGCCATCCGTTGGCAGATTTCGTCTCTTATGCTTTCATCTATCCCTTCATCCTTTGTGGTTCGTGACTTCGTCTTCAATCTTAATCTCCTTCTCTCGTATCCCTCCTCGTAGCACTGCGCCTCATTGATCACAGCCTTACACTTATAGTCTCGCGCAGATCACACTCACAGCTTCAATCTCGGCCTCTGCTGCTCTTGCTTTATTTCTTTTTCTACTTTGCTCTATTTTACTCTTGGTTGGCTTCTTTGGATTTCTGAGACTCGAGAGGCTTCAATCCAAAGTGAGAAATGAGAACCAAGATCAAATGAGGCTTCAAAGGCATGAACGTGAAGGCTCTAAGTTCTGACTCTGATCTGACTTTTGAGTTCTAGACTGGTTGTAGCGTACGTCTGTGTGTAACTGTGAAGAGGATCTGAGTCACTCTGAGGCATGAGATCTTTTGTGGATTTGAGAAAATAAAAATTAATTAAAATTAAATTAAAACATACTCACAATTAAAATTTAATTAGAAAGGGAGGATAATATGTGACAAATTTGAGAGGGAACTATTTGATAAATTTTGGAAGAGGGATTGTAGAAAAATTAAGAGGGAAAATTTGCAAAAACAAAAAATGAAAAGAAGGAAGAAATTTCAAAATTGAAGAAAATAAAAAAACATTGAAAGAGAAGAAAACTATTTCGAACCTATTAACATATTAATTAGTTTTGTTTTAAATTAATTTCATAAGTGTCTTTAATATATTTGTATAGACTATATATTCATTAAATTAATTTAGATATTAAATATAATATATTATAGAATTAAAATTAAGAGATATAATAATTATATATATATTAATAATTTTTCTACATCTTGTGCAACAGAGAAAAAATGTCATGACTGCAGCAACCACATTGCAGCATCCGCAACACCGACAATTGTAACCACGACCGTAACTGCAATTTAAAACCATGTGTCCTTCTACGTCTATTGATATATAGTAGTATAAGTTGACTGCATGGACTGGTTATTTTTTTTTATGGTCTCCATCTGTTTAATATCTTATTAAGTAGAGTTGGCTACAGGGACATCCTATTCTCTTACACTAGATCAAATATATGGTTGAGGTTTTTTTTTAAATTATTTTTTTTCATGAAGTTTACAATGCTTCAAATGGCTTGATGTTTTTGCAGATTGTGTTGGTGATTGACGCTATTGGCAATGGCCTACAAGTTAGTTCTTTTGTTAGTGGCTTGCTTTTGTCCTATTGTATTTCCTGATTCAAAAGGTACAATGTTATATATGT
Organism: Biancaea sappan; assembly: GCA_037074585.1. NCBI lineage: Eukaryota > Viridiplantae > Streptophyta > Magnoliopsida > Fabales > Fabaceae > Biancaea > Biancaea sappan. Next base: position 4,018,513 of record CM073493.1, read on the forward strand.
CTGGCACTCAACTTGTATGCTATGTAATGTTTCAGCGATTGTTTTAATTCTTTAGTAGTAATACACTTTTTTCATGGCAAATCAAAGGTTTTGACTTAACCTTTATAGAATACTGATATTTTCTCGATATTTAGATCATGGTATATAATATTTTCGGCTTCCATAATTAGGCTTTCTTTAATAGTAAGTAATTAATCCCTGGAAAGTTACCTATATTAACTAAACCAACATAGAATTTTGATTTCAACCACAATTACATTGTTCTTTTTACTTATTAGGAAGTTGAATTGCTATAAGTTTGCCTATCCTTGTTTCTTTTAATTCTTTGTAGTACATTAGTCAACTTGATGCAAAAAAGTTTTCCCCTTTTCCTTTGTCACTTGGGTTGACCTGGTGATGGTCTTATTCTTTCTCTCTTATTTTTCTAGTAAAATTAGTTGGAGTATATTTTCTTTTATAAGCTGAATATATTCCTAATAGGAACGATTATTTTGTCAAATAAAGAAGAAAGTTTACTTTTGGAAACAAAGGAACTTCTTGGATCATGTAATAGCTAGAATCAATTATAATCAAGTAAACTAACTTATATTTGCAAGATTTGCCTAATTATATCATTTAAAATCATGTAATTCTTTAAAGAACATTAGCATCTACTTGTGCGTTCCTTGCTTTGAGTTTAAAGGAATATTAACATAGCCTTGCTTTGAGCTTATAATTTGTTATACTCATTACTTTCTTTTTATACGGGTCTTGTCTTTGTCAACCTAGATGCAATTAAACTCCTCTAACAAAAGATATATTTATTTGGGGGACAAATTCCTCTTTCCAAATTCTAGTTTTCGACTTGTTTTAACAACTTCTATTGGGGCAGGGGGTATAAGCATGCAGCGAAAAATGTTGCCATTTGAACTATATCTGCCTTTTTGGTTTTCTAAAAGTTGCAGTGATGTGGGGCTTGAAGCTCTAGTAGATGTCAACAATGTTCCTGTTCATTTCAGATGGAGATGCACTATTTGCGCTGAAGAAGTCACTGAATGATTCAGCTAATCAGCTTAGTGACTGGGATGTATATCAAGTTGACCCTTGTACTTGGTCCTATGTTTCTTGTGACCAGAATCACCGTGTTGTTCATATGTAAGATATTCTTCATTCAATTCTCCGTTAATTCTTTTCTTATACATATTGGTCGATAGTCAAAACCATTGTGGATCATGAAAAATTATACATTCCTAACTTGTATATCTTCAATTGTATTGTCTAATTGTATAAATACTTCATTGCAGTCAACTAGCATTTATGGGATTTTCAGGATTTCTGACTTCAAGAATAGGAGATTTAAAAAGTCTCACAATTCTGTAAGTATTTATTATAGGAAGTATCCATAAAATCTAGATCAATTTAATATATATGGTTGTAAATCTTCTTGAATTTGACTTTATTTAAGATGATATAGAAATTAAGTGATAAATTTATCTGATTAGTTGTTACAAAAGAATTGGTAGTTGAGTTGAGTCGTATGTGATTTTGCAGCCACTTATTCTTTCTCTTCTACTGTTTTAGTAGCTAGTCTCATCATTCTTGGTGTGTTGCATTCTAGGTTATGCTACGAAATCATATGCATACATATATGTTAGTCTTCTAACTTACTTTAGGATTTGAGACTTTTTAAATGACATGTGAATATACCATCTTTGAATGAGATGTAGTTACTCCAATGCAATCACTTTCTAGTTACAAAGGAAGTTTGTATGTCTTCTATATTCCCTGAAGTCCTTGAGGTCCAAGATCGCCTAAGGTTACAAATAATTTTTCTATCAGGTTTAATTTGGCTATATTTAAAAAATTTATTGATCTTTAGGTCTAGGATTCCCTTAAGGCTTTTCTGCATTCTATCTCATTGCTCATGAGTTCATTCCATTCTTGTTCATATTGCAAAGTTCTTTTGGTTTTGTTATGCATTTTTTTTTACAAATGCTTAACTAACATCAAAGAAGCAAGCAATTTTCTTAGTGAAATTTATACGTAATGAATTTATGATGCAGTTCTTTGCAAGGGAATGACATCACCGGTGACATACCAAAAGAACTAGGAAATTTGACAAACTTGACCTGGATAGATTTGGAAAGCAACAGATTAACTGGTGAAATACCATCTTCCCTCGGTAACCTTAAAATGCTTCAATTCTTGTAAGTTTTGTAATCTATTTCCAAGGTTTTAAAAATCTATGATGAGTCTTAGCATTTGTTTTTATTTATATTATTTAACGATGTCTTTTTTCCATTCTACTATCAGGACTTTGAGTCAAAACACTCTTAGTGGGAGTATTCCTGAATCACTTGCCAGTATCCCTAGCTTGATCATTGTGTATGTAAATATTCTTTGATGTAGAAATATAATTATTCCATTTGGTATTTCAAGTTAATCTTGAAAAGATTGTTTCTGGAAGTTTGCAGGCCGTTTATAGATCTCTCTTGTTGGTTTAGCGTTTGATGGATTCTTAAATTCCTCTTTACAGTTTGCTAGATTCAAATAATCTCAGTGGTCAAATTCCAGAGCAATTATTCAAAGTTACAAAATACAAGTATGGATAGTAATCAATATTTGGTTGAACATTATAGCACCTTGAAAGATGTATTTCTATAATTAACTATAGGGACCATATACATAAGGTAACACATGTTTTAAGAACCCAAATATATGACTTCTTTCAATAATCATTATTTAATAGCAATCCAATAATAATAAGGATTCCGGTAATCTTTTTTGGCTCCACTCTCCAGTTACCATGGGATCATCGATCATATATGATGTTTTGGACAAACAAATTTTACGTGTCTTAGCTTGCTACCATAGATTCTTGTTGCTTAATATTGAATAATAAAATAATAGAAAAGTGGTCAATTTTCCATCTAAGATATAGGATTTATTAGAAATACACTTCTATATGTAGAAAGTTGATCCTTAGTGACAAGAGGTATACTTGATGAAGAATATTGAACAACAGATAGGGTTGATAACAATAAACAAATTGCTTCTTGATATTGTAAGATGACAAAGTAAAACTATAAGTTTTAGCATATTCTAATTGAAAACCCTTTGTCCTTCCCTGTATTAGGTATGCCACATGTTTATGTTATTTATTGTGTTGTTAAATAGAATTTGAGTTTAATATGCATGAGATGTTTTCCTTATTAGTAAATAGCAATATTTATTACTTCATTGCACTCCTTTTTTATTTGACTGTTTCTTTATTTCAGTTTTACAGGAAATAAGTTGAATTGTGGCTCTATTTATCATCACCCTTGTGCAATTGATAGCACATATCAAGGTTATTTAATTAGAATTTTTTTGGGGGGTTACAAAGGAACAAGACCTAGGGAGTTGGGAATGGGGAAAGAAGCGGGGTTGTCACACCCAAAATGTGACCAGCCGACGTTTCTTTTAAAAAGAAATAAAATATAAAATTGACTTTGAGAATTGAAAATCAATTTTATTAGGAGTCGCCACCTAAGTTTGATTCGTTGGGGAAAACTTGAAAAAATCTTTAAATTTGATGGTTTATGTTTAGAGTAAAACTAAGTTTAGAAGTTGAACTACATAGGGAAGGTGTTAGGCACCCTATGTCTGATTTAGAAAGTGAGCAATTATTATATTTGCATTGAATTACCCTTATCAGTCACATACAAATGGAGATATGTACAAGGGTGAACTTGGCTAGGTGGAACCTAGGTCCTACGTATCCAATAGGTCAGATCAAAGTCTACATAATTCATCATTTTGGAATGCCGCAAGGGGCCAAGGGAAAGGCTGAATTTTTTTGCAGGAAGAATCAAGAGGTTCAAAAATAACTATTTTCATAAATCAAATAAGGTTGAGTAGTTGTGATTGTGTTTAAATTTATAAAAAAAACAAATTACTCTGATTTTTTGACTCTTCCCATTTTGAAGATTTTTGATTTTTAGTTTCTTTTTTATTTCTTTTGGAAAATGATTTGGAATGGAATTGAAGTTTTTTGAATTTTTTTGAATTTTAAAAGGAAAATATCTTTAGGATTTTGAAACTATTTTTTGTGAGATAATTTGAAAGGAAACATATTTTTGGACTTTTGAAATTATCTTGAAAATGAAATTAAAGGAAAATATTTTGGGATTTTATAATTATTTTTATGGAATAATTTAAGAAGAAACATGTTTCTTTTTTTATTTTTGACATTTTCATGTGAATGAACTTAAAGGAAAAATATTTTTGAGCTTTTTGAAATTATCTTGTGAATGAATTTAAAAGGAAACATATTTTTTGAAATTATCTTTAATTCAATGAATTTATTTTTTTATTTTTCAAAATACATTTATTTGAGACTACATTAAATATATACATACTCTCACATACACATACATAACTAAACGCAGTAACACATACACACACTGGTACATATATATATAGACACATAACACAATTAAAACACATCCATACATAATCAGATATATAGATGTTATCACATATACATACATACTAGTTCAATATACATAGTAATGCATCAACTCATCATTAGTTCTACCCATTCATCCCTCATCTCTGTCCCTCTCTCACATTCTCACTCTCTCTGTTGTCTCTCTCTTACTCTCTTATATTCTCACATTCTTATATTCTCGTCTATCTCTCTCCCATCGGTCTCTCTCACTCTCTTGTCCGTCTCTCTCTGGCTTTCTCAAGGTCTCAATCTCTCACCTTTGAATAGCATCACCCAACACAAAGATGGAAGGAAACACTAACTAGAAACAAAGCATAAGCTTCCGAAACTTGCCCATGCACCATTGCCTCTATTTTCCACGTCAGGAACAGAGGATTTGTTTTGCAATGAAGGTGAGGTTCCGCTTCTCTTTCCACCGTGATCTCGGTCTCTCTTCACCATGCCTTTTGGGGATTCAAAATCGAGGGTATACTGCTAGTTTGTGGGGTGAGATGGTGAGGCTAAGGGGGTTTGTGCATGTGGCTAGTTTCCAAATGAAGGTAGGAAGTAAGAAAAGGTATGAGCTACATGTAAAAAGAGAGGGAAAAAAAACCAGATGTATGCGTGGAGCTGATAATGTAATGAAATCTTGGTTTTTTCTCTTCCTCCACTATCTTGGCTGGTCGGTGGGTGTGTGTGTCTCTCTTGGTTCTAATAACTCTATCTTTCACTCTCGGCTCACTAGCAGAAAATGGAAGAGGAAAGGGAGCTCACAGTTTTCCTTTCTTCCTGAGGACGTTTCAGCTGAGTGAAGACTCTCTAGCTATTGTACTCTCTTTCTCTCGACTAATAAGTGGTGCCCCTTGAAAGGGAATAAAGGTTTGTTATTTATAACTAGAAATGGGGGTGCAAAATGATTGTGTTACTGGAAGAGCTCCTAAATCATGTAGCTAATACTTTGTTGTCATGTTCTTTCCCTAACCGATAGTATGGGTTGCCACGTGAATTTAATTGGAGAGTCTTAATAATAAGAAGCAATCACCCATGCTACTCCCTGATGCTCATGTTGTGTAAAATATGGGCATATAACATCTAACAAGAAGCAATCATCCATGTTGCTCCTTGATGTTCACGTTGTGTAAAATATGGGCATATGCCATTTTTTATATTATTTTTTCATTTTTTTTATTTTTTATTTTTTTTATTTTTTATTTTATGTTTACATTTTATATTTTTATGTATATTTTTATTTTTTTTACTTCTTATATTTTTTTATTTGGTTGATCATCTATTTATTCAAAAAAAGAAAAAAAAGGAAATTATAATTATTATGGACAAAATTAGGTGTTACAGGGGTGGGGATCTAACCCAGGTGCATAAGGTTTCCTTAACACTTATGTCCTTGGGGGGAGCCATATGAGCTGAGGCTCTTAGGCATATTAGGATTTTTTTTTTTGGGTGGGGTGGGGTAGTGTGGGGGGGCTTTTGTAAAGTTGAATTATCTATTTCTCTGTGAAGAACTGAATGCTAATTTTTCTATGTTTGGCAGGTTCAACTTATAAAGCAAGGATTGACATTATAGTTAGAGTTATTGTAGCATTAGCGATTATTCTTTTTCTTGGTGGTCTACTATTCTGGTGCAAGGTTAAACACAAGGGTTTCAAGTGTGAAGTTTTCGTAGACGTGGCAGGTTTAAGTTCATTTTTGGTCTGTGAACTGTTTTTTATGCAGTTATGTTTGATTTAGCCTAAGTGAAACATGGACATAGATGTATCATGTTTGTGATATTTGCAATCATTTATTTGATTTTCACTATATATGCATTCAATTTCAAGATAATGTAATAGTGTAAACTCAGTATTAGTCATTATTATACAAGATATTATTCTCCACATAGATTGATTTATATGTACGTTTTATTGCTGACTTCATTATGCATGCCCAATTTATTGATATTGGATCATTTCTCGCTAACCAAATCCACATAGATTGATTTATATGTACGTTTTATTCTGGCTGCTCTAATTTTCCAAACAAATTTTGAGGATCCATTTTATGGCATGTGGCTGATTAACACAGTGCTCTATTAATTAATTATGATTAGATTTTCTAGTTTTGTGCTCATTTATATTGTCAATGTGTATTTATCATGCTTTTCCTTTTTTTGGGTGTTGTTACTCACTACCCAGTGGCCCACTGGATTTTATGGCTATACAATGGAACCTATACCCCTTCATTCCTATAAAACTCCCATGTCCCATTAGGGTAAGGATTATATTAAGCCATGTTTTTGGGATGACAGGAGAATTTCCTGGATGAACCTCTCATGCTTTTAGTTATAAAAAGTAAAAACTAATTGAAATTAGATAATTTAGAAGATAAATAGTTAAGATTGTTATGATTCTGCTTACTTCTAAATTTTCTCATGCAAACTTTTCTGTTTTAGTATCATATTTTTGGCAATATCTTGTATGGTCAGGGGAAGTCGATTAGCAGATAGCATTTAGTCAACTAAAAAGGTTCACATGGAGGGAACTACAAATAGCTACAAACAACTTCAACGAGAAAAATGTTTTGGGTCAGGGAGGCTTTGGGAAGGTTTATAAAGGTATTCTCGTTGATAACACAAAGGTTGCTGTCAAAAGGTTAACTGATTATGAGAGTCCTGGGGGAGATACAGCTTTCCAGCATGAAGTCAAGATGATAAGTATAGCTGTCCAAAGGAACCTATTACAGTTGATCGGGTTTTGTACAACTCCAACTGAGCGCCTTTTAGTTTATCCATTCATGCCAAACTTAAGTGTTGCCTATCATCTGCGAGGTATATAGTTACAACTTACAATGAATATGTTCATTGATGGTCTGCAAAATATTAAATATGATATTTTAGAATTGAAATTTGAGGGTCCAGTCTGAGAGTTGAATTGTGACTAGTGTAACTTCTTATCGTGCCAAATTTATATAGCCACTTTAAACATTTTTAGAACATAATTGGTAGCACGAAGTAAATAACTTTTTGTAGATTTTAAAATGGGCTAGCAATTTTATGGTTTTCCCAGAACTTAAATTTTCTTTCATTCTTTATTATCTCCATATACTTAGGGAATGACATAAGAATGTGATAGACAAAAAGGATGATACAGATACTTTTCGTAGCTTCTCTTTAGGTGATTGCCAATGGTGTCTCTGAGGAGGTTTCTTTTACAGATACTTATAGGGATGATAAGGCTTTGTTGTCTTAGGTTTCTAAGTTCAGTTGTTTAGTTTTTCCCTTGTTCTTTGTCTTTTTCTTCATGGAGGATCCCTTGTCCTCCCTTTTTTTTATGTATTTGTTTCTCTTAAGACGATATTCTTTTCTAATATAAGCTTTCTTTCATTATAAAAAAGAAAAAAGAAAGAAAGATGATACTTTTCAGTAAATTGCATTATAATCATCATGTAAGCCTGTACCATTTCAAATATTCGGCTTCATTCTGCCTTTACATCATGAAAGAAGTGTCATTGGTTCAAACTATGTAAGACCTATCAATCTTGCATCCTTTGTTTAGTGGGATTTAAATTAGGGTGAATTACAGGTTACCCCCTATGATTTAACTTAAAATTAGTCCCTCCCTTTTGGTTTGAAGTATGTTATTCAATTTTTTTCAGCTTCATTACTATTTAGTTACCCTGTGATAGTTCCAAAATTTAGCAAAATTAGTTAACCTATGTGGGTAGCTTAGTGTACAGTAATTTATTACTTTTTCTTGTAATATTTGGGATCCTTTTCATTGATATTTGACAACTTGGATATTGCTGTAGAACTTAAACCGGGGGAACCTATTTTAGATTGGCCTACAAGAAAAAGAGTGGCTCTGGGCACAGCTCGTGGCTTAGAATATCTTCATGAGCATTGCAATCCCAAGATTATCCATCGGGATGTCAAAGCAGCTAATGTATTACTAGATGAAGATTTTGAGGTAGTTATTGGTGACTTTGGTTTGGCAAAGCCAGTTGATGTTCAAAGGACTAATGTGACTACTCAAGTTTGTGGGACAATGGGCCACATAGCTCCTGAATACTTGTCCACTGGGAAGTCTTCAGTAAGAACTGATGTTTTTGGTTACGGGATTATGCTTTTGGAGCTTGTTTCAGGCCAACGGGCAATTGACTTTTCTCGCTTGGAGGAGGAAGATGATGTGCTATTGCTTGACCATGTGAGACAACCTTGTATTACTTTATGTTTTGTGTGGCATCCACCTCTAATACTATTTTCTAATGTTAAAATCATGTCCCATTACTTCTCTTAAATATAACAGAGTTTTACTTGGATCACTGAAATTTTATTTCCACTGAAGTTGCTATATTTATTGTTGGACCTCTACATGCTCATCAAGTTGGAAAATATCTGGTGGTTTCCACAATTTACCAAAGCATGCTTTGCTTCAACTCACCTTTTACTTTAATGATGTTGATGATCAAAAGGTGAACAGTAGGCTTTCTATTAAGAGTTCTTGATCCTCTACATTGGCCTTCAAGTGTTACTGCTTGTCATGTTCGAAAATGTCTTGTGCTGTTTTTAGTTTATACATATTGGTTATATGCCCTATAATTTACCTTTTCTCTATACTTTTGTGCTTTATAGGTTAAGAAATTAGAACGTCAGAAAAAACTAGATGATATAGTTGATCGTAATCTAGATAAAAATTACGACTTACGAGAGGTTGAATTGATCATACAAGTTGCATTATTGTGCACACAAGCATCCCCAGACAACCGTCCAGCAATGTCTGAAGTAGTAAGAATGCTAGAAAGAGGAAGGCTTGCTAAAAGGTGGGAGGAGTGGAAGCATGTGGAGGTAACTCAAAGGCAAGAACATGAGAGACTACAAAGAAGATTAAATTGGGGAGAAATTTCAGTTAACAAAAAAAATGTCATTGAATTGTCTAGTGAGAGATGATGTAATCCTTTAACTTTTTTTGACAAGTTAGCTTGATGAGAGATGTAGCCATTATTGTATTTCAAGTTTGCAACTGTAAAATAGGAAACTTCTGTTGTAATCATTTCCACAATGCTGCTCTTGGTGAGTCTATCTTTTGTCCTTGATCTTGTATATATGTTTTGTAGTGAAATTACTGATTGGTTCTCAAAAATTTATATTTGTCTCAATTTAGCCTTTACAAGATTGCAAAAAATAAAAAAAGGAAATGAAGAGATTTTGATCAAGTAAGATGTGTTAAGGATGAAGAGGGAAAAGTTTTGGTTACAGATGAAGATATTAAAAATGGATAGGAGGGTTATTTTTATAAGCTTTTTAATGATAGAGCAGGGTCAACTATTGATATGGAATATTTAATAAGCCAAGAGGGTGAACAAAATTTGGCTTTTTATCACAGGATTAGGGTTGACAAGGTCAAAGAAACTATTAAAGAGAATGGATAATAATAAAGCCATTAGCTCTAATGGTATTCCTATTGAAGTTTGGAAGTGTTCAGGGGAGGAGGGTATTATCTAGCTGACTAAACTATTTAATGAGATTTTAAGGTGTAAGAAAATGCTTGAGGAATGGAGAAGAAGCACTTTAGTCCTATATACAAGAAGAAATGGGACATCCAGAATTATGCAAACTACCAAAGGATAAAACTTATGAGTCATACTATAAAATTATGGGAAAGAGTGATTGAACACATGTTAAGAATTGAGACGTATATTTCTGAGAACTAATTTGGATTTATGCCAAGGTGGTCTACTATAGAAGCTATTTATCTACTAAGAGGGTTGATGAAAAGTATTGGAGTAAACAAAAGGACTTGTATATAGTTTTTATTGATCTAGAAAAAGCTTAAGATCAAGTACTAAGGGAAATGCTATGGAAAGCCTTGGGAAATAGAGGTGTCCATGTTACGTATATCAAAGCTCTAAAAGATATGCATAAGGGGACAACAACTAGTGTGAGAACATCTAGAAGGGAGACAAAAGACTTTCTTATAAAGGTTAGTCTATATCATAGATCATCTTTGAGCCTTTATTTGTTTGACCTGATTCTAGATGCTCTGACGGAGTACATCTAAGGAGAAATATCCAAATTCATGCTTTTTACAGATGATATGGTCCTCATGGTAGAGTCAAGGGAAGAGATTAACTCTAAACTTGAGTTATGGAGATGTACTTTGGAATTGAAGGGTTTTCGTCTAAGTAGGAGTAAGAAAATATATACACTGCAAGTTTAACAAGCAACAAGCACGAAATAAGTTAGAGGTTAAAATTAGAGATCAGGTTATACCACAAGTGTCAAAGTTTAGGTAATTAGGATCAGTAATACAAGATGATGGTGACATTAATAGCGATGTTACACATATGATACAAGCTGGGTAGTTGAAATCGAAAAAGGCATCCAGAGTTTTTTGTGATCAGAATGTACCTAACAAGCTTAAAGGAAAGTTTTATCAAATTGCTATAAGACTGATAATATTATATGGGAGTGAATGTTAGGCATTAAAAGGACAATAAGAACAAAAAAATTGGGATAGCAGAGATAAGGATGTTGAGATAGATGTGTGAATATACAAGAAAAGTTATGATTCATAATGATTATATAAGAGGTAGAGTTGGCGTGACACCTATTAAGGAGAAAATGGTAAAAAATCATTTAATGTGGTTTGGACATGTTCAAAGAAGACAGTTGGAGGTGCCAGTAAGGAGGGGTAAGTAGATGGTATTGAGTCACGTGAAAAAAGACCGAGGAAGACTAAGAAGGACACTTAAAAAAGTCATTAAACGATATCTTTTGGTGAATAAGATACCTAAAGAGTTGGCTATTGATAGAAATCAATGGCGTCGTGCGATCTATGTAGCTGACCCCACCTAGTGGGATAAAGCTTGTTGTTGTGGTTGTTGTATATTTGTTTTAATGTGATCCTTTAGTTTGTCAAAGTGACTCTTAACAACTAAAAACTTGAGATTTAGTAATAGTAGATTTTGTCATTCAGTTGAGAAAAAGACTAAATTTAGACAAATGTAATCTTTCAAGAACTAAATTGAGATACTTAATCTTTTAAGGGCCAAATTGAAAAATTTGTTACTTGAAAAAAGTTTGTGCCAGCTTGTAAAAGCTCTATAATACATAATGATTTATTGCTGCAAAGACATTTTCCATGAGACTGACACAACATATGTTATGATTTCTCACCAACACTAGCTAAATACAGTACATTTTACATGCGAGACATAGAATAATGTTGGGCAACAGGTTTTACCTATTCTCTAAGCTTAGCTTTCATTTCTTGTACATTTACAATCTTTTTTTTCTCCAAGTCAATGAACTTAGAGAGTCAGAGTTAGAAGTTTGTAATTAGTTTTTGTTATTTTTGTTAGTAGCTATTTGTAAATTAGTTAGTGATAGTTAGTTGTCGTTAGACGTAAATGTTAGTTAGTTCACTTATAGAGTTTTACTTAGCTACTGATATGATGTATATACATAGGGAATTACTATACAGATATTTTTTGCATAATTGAATGAGAATATTTAGTTCATATTTTTTCTCTCAAGTGTAAGCTTCTACATGGTATCAGAGCCACAAACACTGTATAGTTAATGGGCTTACAAGCAATGTAGTCAATGGGTTTACAAGCACTGTAGTCAATGGGCTTTATTCTCATGTTGCTTTTTGTTTGGCGATATTGATCTTCCCTCAGAGTCGAAGAACATGTCTACAAAATTGGAAGGAATAGCAGATTTGATAGTTAAGAAGAGATCAAACTCGATGCTAAACCTAGATGATTTGCTAGTGATGCAGATGTCCGATAACCCTGGGATAGTATTGGTGATAGTACCATTAAATGAGTTAAACTTTTTGACCTGGAGTAGGTCAGTGAAAAAGGCACTCGCTGCCAAGAACAAGCTTGGATTTATCACTAGAAGTATTTCGAAGCCATTGGACAAGTTGGAACGAAGGAAGTGGAGAAGAGTTGACGAAATGGTTACATCTTGGATCATCAGTTCGATGATCAAAGATATTGCAAAAAAGTTCATGTATTGCAACTCGACGAAGAAGCTCTGGCAAGAACTCGAGGAGTAGTATGGCGAGTACAATGGTCTGCAAGTGTATCAAATTCAATGCAAATTGCTTCAATTGAACAAGGTAATCAATCGATAGTGGCTTATTACAGTAGATTGAAAAGGTTATAGGAGGAACTCAATGTTTTGCAGCACATGCCCTACTATGAATGTGGAACATCGACTAGTTATGTGTGTGACATTGCCAAAAAATTCTCAAGCATCATTATTCAAAACAAATTGATGCAGTTCTTAATAGGTTTAAATAAGGGATATGACGTAGTGAAGAGACAGATACTTGTCTTGGATCCCTTACCCATAGTAAGTAAAGCATTTTCAATGGTTCTACGAATTGAGAAACAAATGTCTATACAAAGTGATATGGCCGGGACTACTGATGCAAGTGCTATGGCAGTTAAGGAAAATCAATATGGTAATAACTGTTGTGGCGTTCTGGGAAGTGCACCAGTCACACAAGTAATATAGTGTAAAAATGAGTAAAGAGTTATCGTCTCCACAGGGACTAACGTGCTAAGTACTCCAAAAATTCAAACGCATTATTTAGGCAAACCAATTTTTGATTTTAGAAAGCTTTAATTGAAAGTAAAATCAAATTGCAATAGAATCAAATGGAAATAATTCAAATAAAAGGTCTAGAGTTACTAATCCCCCTCTTTCATTCTAAGAATTGCTAATTCTCCCTAACACTTGTGATTCAAATCAATTATACACATTAATCTTAGGTTTTCTAATGGCTTAAAGTGATTCTCCTGAACCTACATTAAGCTACTCAACTCTACACAATCCCTTATGTGAGTTTAAGTCGAATGAATGTTAACCTAATTTGATTAAACGAGGTTAATTAATATTCCTACTAATTAACAAGTAGAACCCTTAAGTTCTATCACCCGCCCTAATCATTCAGTGTTCTACCAATATCTCCCTCTCCCGAGTTCGACGAAAGCAACAAACAAGTCATAAAGTGGCCAATTTCATAACAAGTACAGTAAATATGAATAATAGGTATGTATTAAATTGAAAAGAATCACAAGTTTCAAGAGAAATACAAATCCTAATCTGAAATTGGATTCATAGTAACCCTAGAACAGAAAATCAGCCACTCATGGCTCTAAAACTACAGAAAACAGTAAAAGAATAAGCAAACTTCATGAATCCGAGGTTGAGTTGACGAAATTCTGGCTTGATCGACTTCAGGAATGGATTCCTCCTTCTCCTCTAGCAGAAATTGGCGCCTCCCCTCTATCTCCAACTCAGAATTCCCTAGAAAATATGTTCTGACGCATTTAAATCAGTGCAGGATCACGAACCACCGCTATGGCGGTGAATTCCCACCGCTATAGCAGTGGGAGGCAGAGAAGAAAGCTTAAAAATAAGTTTTTTCAGGTTTTACCGCTATAGCGGTGAAGATCCACCGCTATAGCGGTGGTTGGCAGAGAAGAAGGCTCCAAAATCATTTTTTCAACAGTCCACCGCTATAGCGGTAGATTTTACCGCTATAGTTGTGAGAGACAACAATCACATCAGTATTTTCAAAATTTCAGCTCTTGCATTCCCTCTTCTAACACGAACTTTTTACCAACTCAACCTACACCAAAAATAGCAAATAAACCAATTAAATCGTATAAAAGAATCATGAAATCACTCCATTTATCAAAAGATCAAAGAAAACTAAAACTAATCTAAACTACTCAAAATATAAGTTAAGTACTACAAGACAACAAGAAAGAGATCAAAAGAGAGGGTATTTAGCATCAAAATGACACTAAATTGAGAACTCAACAATAACTCAAGGAATAGCAACACTAAAAGGAATCAAAGGAAAGATGATTAGACATATGAACACATAAGGCCACGAGACATGTGAAGGAAGCATGCTTTAAATTACATAGCTATCCTAATTGGTATAAGCAGCTTAAAAAAGAGAAGGCAAGAAGAAAGGGATTTGCTAATGCAGCAAAGTGTATTGAGGACTTAGAAAAGGGTTATGTGGAAAGAAGAGACACAACAATAAAGTTTACTCCTACTATGGCTGAGATTATTGTATCAAGGATCTTGAGAATTAAGCAGCATCAAAAGTGGAGCAAGTGAATTTTGCTCAACTTGATGAGTTTACTAGTAATGTATCCAAAATAGCTTTTGATTGCGATAATAACTTGTCTAGGTGGATTGTGGATACTGGAGCCATAAACCACATATGTGCAGTAAAGGATAAGTTTGTTTTCCTAAAACCTTTGACTAAACAAATTTTAATTAACTTACCTAATGGAACCACTAAGCCAATAGAATTTTGTGGTGACATCCAATTGCATAGGACACTTTATTTGAAAATTGTCCTTTATATTCTTTCTTTCAAACATAATCTACAGTTAGTTAGTAGATTAACCAAAACAAACAATCTTAAACTGACTTTCTATCCTACTCACTGTGAATTATAGGACCAAAGGACTAGTCAGACTGTTACTATAGGTAGTTTGTATAATTAACTCTATTTCCTAAGTGATAAGTCAATGAATACACACATTGGTTGTAATTTGTCTTCTGTACTAAATATTGCTGATTCACCAAATGTTGAAAATAGTAATGATTTTTCAATATGGCACCAAAGATTGGGCCATGCTTCTGAACTTGTACTGAAACACCTACCTTTTCCTATAAATAAAACCACTTCACATTTGAACACTTATGATATCTGTCATTTCTCAAAACAAACTACATTACCCTTCCAAATTAATGTGAGTAGAACCAAAAATATTTTTGAGTTGGTTCAATGGATGTATGGAGACCATATAGGATCCTATCTTTAACATGGGCTAAATATTTTTAATTGTAATAGATGACTAAAGCAAAGCAACATGGATTTATATGATGAAAGAAAAGACTCAAGTTTTCATCTTGATGAAGAATTTCATGGCAATGGTAAAAAAACAATTTGATAGGAGAATTAAAATCATACATACAAACAATGGCAAGGAATTTGTGAACAACAATTGTCAAATGAAGTTTAATAAGGAGCGCATAATCCATTAGAAATCTTGCACTTATACTCCACAGCAAAATAGAGTAGTGGAAATGAGGCATAGAACGATCATTCAAATGGATAGTGATCCTATGTTTCATATATGACAAAGACTCAAAGAGAATAAAATGCCTCACTATAGTATCAGTGGTCCTTGAGTGGGGTCCACTACTTCTCCTTACATCAGATTAGTATCAAACTTCTGCTTTTCTTCAGTTTCAATCGCATGTCGAGCCTGGGTTGTGGGCATTCATGGTGATTCTACTGCGCCTCTCTTATTGGTCACCATCTTCAAGCCACCAAAATTAATGGAAGTTCAAGTCTAAAGATCCAGATTGTGCGCCATTCGAGTTCGAGGAGCATGAAGAAGAATAACAGGAGAGTAAATAGATTCAGTAATTGAATCCGAGTGAAGTTGTGGGCTGGATCAGGTTTTCGTTGCACGGTATGAAGCTGATGTCAGGGTTTGGGTTTGGGGTAGGATCGTGTTTTATGGGGTAGGTTCAATTTTGGGTCTGGCTGACATGACCTTTTTTTTGCCATGTCATCAGTTGATGTGGCATTTTTTGATGATGTGATGTTAACCATTATTTTGACTAACGCTTTTTTTTAAGAAAAGGGGCAAAGTACACTAACTTGAAACTTTGTAGAGGTTATTTGTTCAGTTTCAAAGTTCATAGGAGTTTTCTGCACAATGATGATAATTCATGGGGATAAAGTTATTTTTTTCCGAAGAAAAAAAGATGCGGGAATATATTCTATTTCTCTATTAAAAAAAAAAGAAGACATGCAAGAAAAGAAAAAGTTTATTTGGGTCATGCATTATTAGAGTATCATTCATACATTTTTTAAAAAATAAACTTTTCGATTTATTTTAGTTTTATACTGCTTTTGTAGCATAGATTATTATTGATATTTTTTACAAATTTAAAATTTATTTTATTATTTTTTTCTTATTCGTTAAATAATTATTAGAGAATCAATAATAATAGATTAATTAATCATCTATAAAAACATTTTTAAAAGTAACTGTGACTATTATAAATTTTAGATCTTTCAAATAACATTTTTATTTCAACTAAATTTCACATATATATATACACACACACACAAACATAGATACATATATATATATATATATATTCTCATTATAAACTTATTATGCTTTTTTATATACTTATTTTTTATATAATTTTTATATACTTATTAGTTTCTTGCCATATATATTTTTATTTATTTGTCAGAAAAATACAAATTATCGTTACTATTTAAAATATATCAAATATATCAATTGACACAATTTATTTATCAATTTTTATCATAAAAATATATTATTTTAGTTTATTTATTGTTCATAATTTATAACTCCAAACTTGATAAGTTTTTTTTAAATATATTCCAATTATGATATGTTGTTTACACGAAACTTCTGAATATCAATAGCAAGCACTATAGAGTCAAATATACTTTTAAATGCAGTATAAACTTACAATAATTTAATCAAACATTATTTCTAATTTTTTTTTACAGATAATAACTTTATACAGTATTTATAACTTTGAAAAGCTACAACATTATCAACCAAAATTAAATATATGAATATGTGTGTGTATATGATATTCTCAACCAGTTAGGGGTCAATTACTGTGTTTCAGCTACCAGCATAATTTTCTTTGTTTCGTTCTTCAATTTGCTTGTAAATAATGAACTTTTTTTTGGCAATCTTTAATTGGGTATGAAAAAAAAAACTAGACAAGAAAGAAATTGCAAAATTAATTGATTTAGAATTTCAATAATAAGCAAAGATAGTAGCACCACTTAATTAATACACCTTTCAAAAAAAAATCTCTTTTTGGAGTAAACTGATACAAGGGACCACAAATTATTGGCTTTGCTTTAATTGGGAGTACAAGACTTTGAATTGACTTGGATATTCCACCAATTTTTGTTCATTGCTTCAAATGACTTATAAAAATTTTAGGATGAAATGTTTTCTTCAAAAACTAATTACTTGAATCGCTCTTTTTTGAGTACATTGTATTCTATCAATGTTTGATGTGGGCATTGTGAATACAACAACTTGATGTTGACACAATTTATTGCCATTGCTTTTTTTAAAACAATCATTCAGTGTTTAATTACTAAATTATGGGTGGTGATTAACACAGATTTAAGTCAGGTAGGATCACAATGAGCGATAAACTTCTCCCTACTAAGTTTTAACACAACTGTATTCTCATGATTTCAAACTCGAGACCTTTGATTAAGTTAGAACAACTCTACGTGCTTGGTGGTATGTCATCGCTTTGAGGTAGACATGCAACGAATGTGGTGGAAAATCAATTTTTTCATTGATTACATTGACTTAGATATTTCTAAGATTATTAAAACCAGTAATACATAATTCTATTTCCATACATTTACATAGTATAAAAGCATCACCTTGTTGCTATTTATATATACTCACTCATTGTACTTCTCACAGTAGTCAAATCATGGCATTGTGGCGGAATCTCTTAATATTCTTTTGTGTCTCTGTAATGCTCTTTCCATCTCATGTTGCTTTTTTTTTTGCATCAGCTGCTGTTGTTACTATTGCAAAAGATGGTGAAGCAAATGCTCTGTTTAAGTGGAAAGTGGTTAAAGCCACTACGACTGTCGAGTCACCCAGAATTGAATTCATGGTAACTTGTAGTATAATGATCGTCTCAAGTCATATTCTCTCAATGAGTCTTCCTTCTAAATTGCTTAATTAATTGTTTTAACACTAATCTTCCCTAATTGCAACCTAATTACCTACTGATTACCACGGAGGAGGGGGTGGTTGCATAATTAAAGCATAAAACAGAAATTAAAACAAAACAAAAACAGAATTAAAACAATAACAGAACTGAAATGCAATCAACCTTGGGTCTTCTCTGAAATTGCAACCATCCTAGTCTTATTCTAATATTTAATCCAGTTCTATCCATCATCTGACATTCAAATAATTTTTCCAGAGAATCTTGTAGCCTAGGTTACAATAAGAGATAAGCAAGAAAATCTTCTCTACTATATAACTTAGCATAACCTCAATAACCTATTCAGCATCATGCAAGATAAACATCATTACATGCCATTTTCATCTCATTTACCACATCAAACGATTACAGTAAATAAACCTCAAACAGAGAACATAAATCAGAAAATAAATCTATGCTATCCAACCAAAGCAATACAAATCCATGAATCAAAGGCAGAATGCAAGATGAAAATGAAATGTACAGACCAAGTACTTATCTTATATTGCTCAAGAACTTAGATTACATCTCCAGTTTCCAACCAAGATTGATTACAAAATGATTTTAGCCCTCTATAGAGGCCAAAACAGAGGAGAAATTTGGGGGGGGGGAGGGAACCTACGAAATCTAAGAGAAAAGTGGAAGAAGAAAGTCTTCAACAGATGAAAATGGTGCTCTGAGCTCTTCTTAAGCTGCAGAAGAAAAGGAGGGACAAATTTGGCTTTGTTTGACTTCATGGACAAGTCCCTTTCATCTGTATTTTTCTATTACTGTCTACTGTGTTTTGCTGTCTATTACAAAAAGTAATTCTGCTACTGTTTGTCTTTTTCTCTGTTGGTTTTGCTGCACTTTTCTGGTTGCTGTTTAAAGCTGGAAAGTGCTAAAATATGGGCCCCAGTCAGTCCAGTTAGCCCTAGTCAATGCCCAGTCAGCACATAATGCCATGTCAGTGTCTAAGTGGCATCCAAGTTAGCAAATTACTCTTCAATAATTAAATTTAAAAATTAAGCACAAGGATTGATGGGTCTCTAATCAATTAAGCTCATAAAAATATAGAATTAAGACATATTAGTTCTATAATTATTTTAGACCTAATAATTACCAAAATATAATAAAATTAAAGAGTTCACAATATTTAAGATGCAAAAAGGACTAAGATAGGGACTACAATATATATAAAAAAAATGTCCGATATCAGAAAGCAAGCCTTGACAATCAAAGCCAAGAGACCTTGTCTTCTTGGAATTATAATACTAGTCCTTGCAAAGTACACTAGAAAGGTGTCACGTGTAATGAATCCATGTCTGTTTCCATGATCAATCTTATAAGTTTGGGTATGAAAGGTAAACTATAGCCTCTCAACTTCTCATCCTTCCTTATCCTCCATGTTTTAGATATAAGTAACAACTAGTTTTATGGAGTTATTCCTCCCTAAGTTGGTAACTTGTCAACTATTTTTATATTGAGCTTGTACTCTAACCATTTTACTGGTTTTATACCTCAAGAAATATGGGCATTAAGCACTCTCAACCATCTTGATATTGGTGTGTGTTATCTCACTGGGGAAATTCCTGAGGAAATTGGGAACTTGAGGAATCTAACATTTTTAAGTCTTAGCACTAATCACCTTTTTAGTTTAATTCCTTCTTCAATTGGAAACCTTAAATCTTGAGCTCTTTAACAATAGTCTCTCTAGACTTGTTCTTGTCACTATAGGAAACTTGAGGCAACTTACAACCCTAAAACTTCATGTGAACAAATTCAATGGTAGCATTCCAATAGAAATGAATAACCTTACTTGCTTAGATACCTTACAACTAGGAATAAATGATTTCATTGGCCACTTGCCACAAGATATTTGCCTTGGTGGATCACTAAGACATTTTTGTGCAGATGAGAACCAATTTACCGGTCCAATTCCAAAAAGCTTAGAGAATTACTCCACTCTTTATAGGGTAAGGCTTGACCATAACCTTTGGTTGAAAATATGACTAACAATTTTACGTATGCCCAAATTTGAACTATATCAACCTAAGTGACAATAAATTGTATGGCTACCTTTCTTCAAAGTGGGGCAAGTGTCATAATCTCTCAAGCCTCAAGATTTCCAACAAAGATCTTTCTGGTGCATACCACCAGAAATAGGAGAGGTAATCCAATTGAAACTGCTTGATCTCTCTTCAAATTATTTAAAAGGAGGAATTTCAAAAGAGCTAGGTATGTTAAACACGATGACCAAACTCTATCTAAGCAATAATAAACTTTCAGGCAAGGTTCCAGTAGAAATAGAATCATTAAATCAACTTAAAAAGTTAGAGTTGGAAGTAAATAATTTTAGTGGCTCAATCCCAAAAGAGCTTGGACAATTTCGCAATTTATGGCTCATAAATTTGAGCTTTAACAAGAGGATAGAATTCCAATTGACTTTGGTCAATTACAAGCTCTTCAACAACTTGATCTTTGTCACAATTTGTTGAGAGGAAAGATACCAACAACACTTGGAAATTTGAAGAGCTTGACATTGTCGAATTTATCACATAATAATCTCTCGACGTTGTTGTCCCAAGCTTTGATGGTATGATAAGCTTGTTATCAGTTGACATATCATACAACCAATTAAAGGGCTTATTTCCCAATATTTTAGCCTTTCAAAACACTACATTTGAAGCATTGAGGAACAATAAAGGTTTGTATGGTAATGCCATTGGCTTAAATTCTTGTAATAAATTTAGCAATTACCCATATGGCCATCAACACAAAAAACACAAGCTATTGATATTACTCACTTCTTTGGGTACATCAATTCTAGTAGTGCTTGGAGTTTCAAGTATTCTAATTCTTCAAAACTTAAAGAAAGCAAAAGGCCAAGATAGGGAAGGACAAACACAAAGCCTTTTCTCCATATGGGGTTTTGATAGAGAAATTCTGTATGAAAAAGTTATTAAGCCCATAGAGAATTTTAGTGACAAATATCTTATTAGGGTAGGAGGACAAGGAAGTGTGTACAAGGCTGAGTTGGTGACAGGTCAGCTTTTCACTATCAAGAAACTCTATTTGCATTCAAATACAACAGAATCCTCCAGCATTAAGGCTTTTAAAAGTGAGATTCAACCCTTGACAGAGATCAAACATCGCAACATTGTAAAGTTATTTGGATATTTTTCAAATCCACAACTCTTGTTCTTGATTTATGAGTTCTTAGAAAGTGGCAGTTTAGATACAATATTGAAAAATGATGAACAAGCAATTACACTTGATTGGAATAGGAAGGTGAACCTTATTAAAGGTGTGGCAAATACATTATTCCATATGCACCATGGATGCTCATGTCCTATAGTTCATCATGACATACCAAGGAAAAATGTTCTCTTCGACTCAGAATATCAAGAAGTTGTTGAGTTCTCAATTCAGTACCATTTTGGTGCTAAATCTCTTCTATTTTCAGTCTCTTTCTTGTTGGCTTGTGATTCTTAACCCTTGTTTTGAGTATTTTAGTTTTGTTTAATTTTTCTTAGAGCTTTTAATAAATTGAGTGACTTCATGACTCTTTGCTTATAATATTAGGTATTTTGTTGTTTTTGTTGTAGGTTGAGTTGGTGTGAAGCTTGTGCAAGAAGATGAACCCTGTCAAAGGAAGAATTGGCTTGCTGTCTCTCATAACTATAGCAGTGGATTCCACAGTTATAGCGGTGGATGCTAAAAAAATCTATTTTGAAGTCTTTCTCTTTGTTAGCCACCGTTATAGCAGTGGATTTTCACCGCTATAGTGGTGGAACCTAAAAAAAAAGTGTTTTTAAGCCATTCTCTCTATCTTCCACCGCTATAGCGATGGGTCTTTATCACTATAGCGGTGGGTCACGTTCTACGATGATTTAAATAGCATCAGAATAGAATTTTTAAGGTATTTTGAGTTCTAGGGGAACGTCGACTTTACAGGGGGAAGATGAGGAATCCCGTTCTGAAGCTTTCCGGGTTCAATTTTTGCCAACCCAACCTTGAATTCATGGATTTTGCTTCATCTTTTACTATTTTTTTTTATAGTTTTAGGGCTATAAGTGACTGATTTTCACATTCTAGAGTTGCTATGAACCTAAATTCAGATTAGGGATTATTAATCTCCTTGTATTTGTGATTTCTTTTAATCAATACATGTATTTTCATTCATTTACATTGATCTTACTATTAACTTGGCCAATTTTTGTCGATCTCGGGAGAGGGGTGTAAGAGTAGAACACTGAATGGTTAGGGTGAGTACTTGAACTTTAGTAGTTTTAGCTTATTAATTAATAGGGGTATTAGTTAACTTTACTTAATCAAATCAGGTTGACGTTTATTCGACTTAAACTCACGTAAGGGATTATGTTAGAGTTGACTAACTTAATCTCGGTTCTGGAGAATCACTTTAAGCCAAAAGATAACCTAAGATTAACATGTATAATTACTTAGAATCATAAGTACAAGAGAGAGATTAATTACTAGGATGGAAGAAGGGGATTAGTAACTCTAGGCTTTTTCTTATGTTAATCGAATCATTTGTTGGTCGGTGTTATTTGCATTTTAATTTACTGATTTTAATTCTTTTCCAATTCTTTGATTAGAACTGCCTTTAATCCAATTTAGGTTGTCTGACTAATACGTTTAAATTTCTGGAGTACTTAACAAGTTAGTCCTCGTGAGAGTGACACTTTTACTCATTTTATACTATATTACTTATGCGACTAGTACACTTACCAAATCGTTTAACAAGTTTTTGGTGTCGTTGCCAGGGACTAACGATTTTTAGCTAATATTCTAAGGAATTTAAATGTGCTAGATTATGCATTTTCTGTTTTGTTTTAGTTGCTTAATTTTCTGATTTTATTTGTTTTCGTTATATAGTTATTTTTTCTTTTAGAGTTATTTTTCTGATTTTTTTTGTCTCTTCTGACTGATAATTTTCTGCTGTGTATGCGAGGTACCCTTAATCTTTTTGATCTTCTTTTTGAGCCTGAGATCCAAAGACTTACAACGAGAACTAGAAAAGAAACGAGAGCTAGGAGAACTCAAGTGAGCTAAGCTACGCAAGAGGAAATGGCTGATGATAACCAAAATCATTGGGTTGCTGGAGTTAATGTTGGAAATAGGGTTGGCAATGAGCCTCAGGAGGAACATAGAGCAATTTGGGACTATGCTTTACCATATAACGCTGGAAACAATTCGACCATCGTGAAGCCTATTATCGGTGCTAATAACTTCGAGATAAAGGCCATGATGCTAAACCTTGTCCAACAAAGTCAATTTGGGGGAAGCCTCATGGAGGATCCAAACAACTATATCATGAATTTTCTTGATATTTATGATATGATCAAGCTTAACAAAGTCACCGATGATGCCATTCACCTCCAACTATTCCTTTTTTCCTTAAAGCATAGTGTAAAAAGTTAGTTGATGACTTTACTGCCAAGAAGCATTACTACTTGGGCTGAGCTTCAAAAGAAATTTCTAGATAAATTCTTCCCTCCCTCAAGGTCAGTGAAACTGAGGAATGAAATTACAGCTTTTTATTAACAAGAAGGTGAAAGTTTGTATGCTACTTATGAAAGATTTAAGGAAATGTTGAGAAAATGCTCCAACCATGGTATTCAAGAGTGGTAACAAATTTCTATCTCTTATAGTAGATTGACATATGAAACTAGGGATAAATTGGATACCACAGATAAAGGTGCATTGATGGCTAAGTCGATTAAATAGGCTCGAGACATAATTGAGACTATGAGGGCTAGTCAGAATGCTTCCATCAGAGCTAGGAGCTATCCAAGGAGAGGGATGCTGGAATTGGATTCCCTAAATGCTCTCATGGCCCAAAATGAAACCTTAATTAAAAAGGTAAATATGTTGTATGCTAAACAACAAGAGCCAGTAAGAGTAAATATGGTGAGTAATCCGAAACCCAACTGTGATTTTTGTGGAGGTGCTCATATTAATGGTTGTTGTGAGGAAGTTTCTACTATGGAGCAACTAAATTACATGGGTAATGTTCAAAGGAACCAAAATAATTCTTATTCCAATTCATATCAGCCATGGAATAGGAATTATCCAAATTTTTCATGGAGCAACTGCCATTGTCTAAACCCTACGACTTCCTCATTTTCTGGTAGGCCTTCTCAACCTCCTAAATTTAGTAATTAGAATAACTACCCTTTTGAAAATAGAGTTCCACCACCTCAAGTGGAGAAGAAACCTTCAATGGAGGAGATGTTTATGAAGTTCATGGAGAGAAGTGAGTCAATATTTCAAACTCAAAATATGGCTATTAAGAATTTAGAAACTCAAATGGGACAGATGGCACTTGTTCTGAACAATAGGCCGAAAGGTAATCTCTTTAGTGACACTGAGAATAACCTTAGAAAGGAGGGGAAAGAGTAATGTAATGCCATTATCTAAAGGAGTGGCACGGAGCTCCCTGAGGTTGTCAAACAGCATGATTAGACACAAGAGGTAGTAACAAAGAAGAAAATGAAAAAGTTGTCGAGTCTCAAGAGAAAGCAATTGAGAAAGTTGAGAATTTTATGAGGGCTAAGAATTTTGTCCCACCAATGCCCTGTCCTCTAAGACATAAAAAATTTAATTTTGGATTGGCAATATAAAAAATTTTTGGAGATCTTGAAACAGTTTCATATCAACAACACATTCGTGGAGGCGTTGGAACAAATACCTAGTTATGCAAAGTTCATGAAGGATGTCCTGTTAAGAAAAAGGTGCTTGTATGAGTTTCAAACTGTTTCTGTGACTCAAGAATGCATCGCCATTCTCTAAAAGAAATTGCCTAGCAAAATGAAAGATTCGGGTAGCTTTGTGATCTTATGCAACATTAGGAGTAATTTTTTTGAAAAAGCATTGTATAATCTAGGAGCAAGTGTGAATCTGATGTCATTGTCTATCTTCAAGAAACTGGGTTTGGGAAATGCTTGACCTACCACAATAACTCTTCAACTGGTTGACTGTTATTTATGTTAGTCGAAAAGAGTTATTAAGGATGTATTTGTCAAGGTGGACAAGTTAATCTTTCCAGCTGATTTTGTTGTCATGGACTATGAAGAAGACAAGGAGATCCCAATCATTTTGGGAAGACCTTTTCTAGCTACTGTAAGGACTATAATTGATGTTCATAAAGGTGAATTAACTATGTGAGTCAATGATCAAGAAGTCACCTTTAACATGAACAAGGCAATGAAAGTTCCTGATTACTTAGAGGAATGCGACATCTTGAAGATGATCGTTGAGGATTCTTATAGGTATTTTCATAATGAGATGCATAAAGATTGTTTAGAGGACACTGAAGAAGTGAGTAAAAGAACAAGGGGAGTTTTTTAAAATTTCAGAGGTTTATTCCAAATTTCGTGATGATTTTATTAAATTCAAACCTCCTAACATTGTAAATATGGTTGTCACTCAGTTGAAAACATTTAAGAAGCGGCCAACATTGGAAGATCCACCTTAAGCATAGGCACCCTAGTAAAGTTTTGCTGAAGACTATAAACTTAGCATTCTTGGGAGGTAACCCAAGTTTCTCGCTTTCTTAGTTTTTGATTCTGTTCTTAGTTGTAGAAGTTGCTAGTATTGTTGGGGTTGCTATTTGTTTCTATTTTATCTGTGTTTTTCTTTCTTGGTTATTGTGCTGTTGATATGCTTCTTTTCCTCTATCGTGCTGATATGGGACAATGAGGACACTATCAAATTTAAGTTTGGGGGAGAGGCGTTTTGTGTCTTGTGTTTGTTTTTTATGTCTTCTATTTGTTATGCTTGTTTTATTTGTTAGTATGTTTGGTGTGTACAATGTTTTTCAGACATTTTAGATTTTCAAAAATTTTAAAATTTTTGTTAGAGAACTTTGTAAGGGAATGAATTGCATATGTTTGCGGAAAATTAGAAAAATTTGGTAAAATTAAGATTTGGAATTGTTTTTAATAAAGAATTAACCTTACTTTTAAGAATAATAGGAGATTTATTCAAAATTCATTTTAGGCTAATTGAAGTTTTGGATCTCTTAAAACAATTACTTTAGATTGAGTTAAGCTTTCCTAAAATCAAAAGCAAACTAAATAAGGGGTGTTAATTTCATATTCCATAATTAAAAAAAAGGTTGTACAAATAAGAATAATTAGCTGACTTGTAGGTAAGGTTTATGTTGAGGCAGTGTTGTGTGGATTAGGTGCACGGACAATTTTTCATCCAATAAACTTTATTTTTAGTTAGTTTGAGAGAATGAAAGAGCAGGGAAGTGTTGTTTTAATTAGGCGTACGGGCTTTTCTCTCACTTCGTAGTTTTCACTTTGGGTGTGAAAGGGGAGGAAGAGCTGTGTGGATTAGGCACACGGACTCTATTTCTTATTGGTTACATCTCTTATTTAGTTTGCTGATTGGATCAATTGGAATTTGAAATGAAAACCCTTGAGAGTGTAAAAATATAAAAAGGAAAGATTAATTCAGGTGATGATATTTTGTTCTAAGAGGTTTTCGCTGTGTTCAATAAGTTTATTTTGAGTTTTATTTAAATCTCCAATTTATTGTTGCAAGTATGGCTGTTTTATAGTAAAAACATTTTCTGGATCTAATTTTAATAGATGGTTCTATTTATCTATACATATTCCATTATTTCCCTTGCTTAGTTTAATCATTTTCTGAGCCTGATTATAAACCTGTGTATTTGATTTTTCCTTTACGTCATTGTCTGTGTGAGGGTTGATTTGCTTGAGGATAAGCAAAGGTTCAAGTTTTCAGGAGTGTTGAGTTCTCAATTCAGTATCATTTTGGTGCTAAATCTCCTCTATTTTCAGCCTCTTTCTTGCTGGTTTGTGATTCTTAACCTTTGTTTTGAGTATTTTAGTTTTGTTTAACTTTTCTTAGAGCTTTTAATAAACTGAGTGATTTCATAACTCTTTGCTTCTAATATTTGGTGTTTCATTGTTTTTATTGTAAATTGAGTTGGTGTAGAACTTGTGCAAGAGGATGGACCCTGTCAAAGGAAGAATTGGTTTGCTATCTTCCATAGCTATAGCGGTGGATTCCACAGCTATAGCAGTGGATGCTGAAAAAATCTATTTTGAAGTCTTCCTCTCTGTCAGCCACTGCTATTGCGGTGGAAGCTGAAAAAAAAGTGTTTTTAAGCTATACTCTCTACCTTCCACCACTATAGCGGCTGGTCTTCATTGCTATAGCGGTGGCTTGCATTCTGCAATGATTTAAATAACATCATAATAGAATTTTTAGGGTATTCTAAGTTCTAGGGAAAGCAAAAAACGCCAATTTTGTATAGGGAAGAGGAGGAATCTCGTTCCGAAGCTTTTCGGGCTTGATTTATGCCAACCCAATCTTGGATTTATGGAGTTTGCTTCATCTTTTACTGTTTTCTATAGTTTTAGAGCTATGAGTGGCTGATTTTCACATTCTACAGTTGTTATGAACCTAAATTCAGATTAGGGATTATTACTCTCCTTGTATTTATGATTTCTTTTAATCAATACATGTCTTTTCATTCATTTACATTTATCTTACTATGAACTTGGCCAATTTATAGTTTGAATGTTGCTCTTGTTGATCTCGGGAGAGGGGTGTAAGAGCAGAACACTAAATGGTTAGGGTGTGAGTGCTTGAACTTTAGTAGTTTTGGCTTGTTAATTAATAGGGATATTAGTTAACCTCGCTTAATCAAATTAGGTTGATATTTATTCGGCTTAAACTCACATAAGGGATTATGTTAGAGTTGAGCAGCTTAATTTAGGTTTGGAAGAATCACTTTAAGTCAAAAGATAACCTAAGATTAATATATATAATTACCTAGAATCATAGTGTGATGGCCCAACTTGGTTGTGGGCCCAATTGAAATAAATTTTCAACACCCAAATTTGATTATAATGACAATACTAGAAATAACCATGCAACTAAGAACAAAACAATAATTAAATTCGAAAATCAAGGGCTTTTCCAATAAAAAGTAATTGATTAAAGGCTAAAATAATTTCACTAAAAGACAAGGAATGTCATTTGCCTTTGATTGCCTCAATTTGTTGCATTTGAGCGAAATTTTCTCAATCACTTTAATACTCACTTTATTGTAACTTTTTGAAAATGATAATGAGAGAGATTATGTGAGATGAAGAGAAGGGATATGAAGAATAGATATATAGAGATTGGAGAAAGATAAGAGTTTGACAGAGAAGAGAAATTTAGAAAATAAGAGAAAGAAGACAAGGATAGATATTTTGAAAAGAGAAATAAGATATGAGAAAGAAAGAGAAAAAGACTATAGAGAGATTCGGGAAGAAGAAAAAGAAGAAGAAGAGAAAGGATTTAGAAAAATAAGATGGGTATTTTTATTCATTCATTGATATCCTTTTCTGAATACACATCATTCCCTTTTATACTGTCTTTCTCTCCTAAAACTTCTCCTCTGTAGTAAAGATGATGGATTAGTTTTCTCTCAATTGAAATAATGTTGATTGTAACGGTTTAGACAATGATGATTATTTTCTTGGAATTTATTATAATTTTCTTAATGCTTTGTTGAAATTAATTAATTCTAATAAATGATAATAATTTATTTGAGGTATGTGATGGCACATCACACATAGGTACAAGAGAGAGGTTAATTACTAGGACGAAAGAGGGGGATTAGTAACTCTAGACTTTTTCTTATATTAATTGAATCGTTTGTTAGTCGGTGTTATTTGCATTGTAATTCACTGATTTAAATTCTTTTCTAGTTCTTTATTTAGAGCTGACTTTAATTCAATTTGGGTTGTTTGACTAATACGTTTAAATTCATGAAGTACTTAACAAGTTAGTCCTCGTGGTATCGACACTTTTACTCATTTTCTAGTATATTATTTGTGCGACTGGTACACTTGCCAAATCGTTTAACAGAAGCCCACTTAACTGACTTTGAATAGTCAAGTTTCTTAAGTTTGACTCAAACAACATGACCTCATTTGCAGGAACTTTAAGCTATGTTGCTCCAAGTTAGGCCCTTTTGTTTGTACTTTAGAAAATACTACACTCTAACCTTTTGTTTGTACTTTAGAAAATACTACACTTTAAAGTGCTCGATATTACCAAAAATTTGTGAGAACTTTATTTCCAATATGACTATTCTCTTATTTTAATGTGGTGCGGAGATTGCTTTCACTACGCAATTGAATGAGAAATGTGATGTTTATAACTTTGGAATTCTTACTTTCAAGATTCTCATGGGGAAGCATCCAGGAGAGCTTATTGATTCTTTGACAAAGTCTTCCACAACCTATGATTTGCCATTAAAGGATGTGTTGGACCAGCGACTTCCTCAACCATCCAACCCAGTTCTTAAAGAAGTGATGTTGACTGCCAAACTATCATTTGCTTCCATCTTCACGTCCAACCATGAGTCAAGTATCTGCAGAGCTTGAAAAGGGAAAAAACCTTATTTTGTGAACTTTGAAACCATTACACTTGGACAGCTCATGGAATATTGAATTTCTTGAAGGAATTTGTGCGTCCTATATATGTGTATGATGTTGTCCTTTGTTTTTGTTTACACTTAAAAGTTATTGTCTAATTTGTATCTTGTATGTGTTGGTGGCCCGTATAAAAATAGAGCAAGGTATTAATTAACCAATTATTGGTCTCTTGAAAGAAAGTAATGTCAGTGAAGCTTTTGTTGTTGTATGTTATATATTGTGTGGATTTCAATATAATTTGTTTACTCAATACATTAATAGTAACAAACTTAATATATAAAATGATAAAAAATAATTGTCGACTTAAATATTCTTTTACAATTCAATATATATATAATTTTCTTTTACCTTTAAAACGATTATGTAAAATTTTCATTAATATATTTAATTGTTAAAAAAATTGTTATTACTTTATGTGAAAAAATATAAACAAAACTATCTACAAAAAGAAATATTTTCTTTTTGTTCACTTTGTTCGCATTGATTTATCAATTTAACAGTAGGCCCAACCAATTTGCCGTAAACTAATTACAAACTTGAACTTATTATGCAGACCAATTATTTGATGATCGGTTAACCATTGAATTTGATGGACCTACATGGCTTCAAAAAACAGAATATTAAATATATATTTACCTGAAAAAGAACTTAAAATTCCAATAGACTATTAGACTAATTAGAGCATAAATAATTACTTTGCTACTTCCTAAACACGCACCAAAAAAGATGCTAGTCCAAACATTACCAAGTAGATATAACTATAATTATTTTTAGCATATGAGAAGACCAGTCAACTTCTGCCCTAAGATTTACCAAGTCAATTTAAGAAGTAAGTTATTTCTAAATTGAAAAGCAAGGAGCCACATAACTTAAATAATTGTGTCAAAAAGGTGCTTGCATGACCTGCATAGTTATTGGACCCAACCCAGAAATTGACCTTTTGAATTACTGGGTCACTAGTTCAATTATCAAATTACTAGGTCAATCAAATCACTAGTTCACACTTTAAAGTCTTAAAACAATGGTCATTAGTCATAAATAATTAAAATACAAATAACCATAAATAATTTTTTTGTCATAAAATTACAAATAATTTTTTAAAATATTTTATTATTATTTTTTAATTAGATGATTATATAAAAAAAATTTTTATGCTCTTCAATTTTTCTTGATTTAATTTTTTAATCAAATATTTATATAAATATAATTTTTTTTCTTATTTCCTAATTCATTAATAATAATATACTTATTTTTTGTTAAATTAAATGTCTTTTCCATTTTAGTTTTCTGTCATCTTGCCACATGTGCATTTTTGGTTTCTGGATTAAAATAATTTTAGCACCTTATATATATATATATAATATTTTACCCATATAAATTAAAAAGTTGATAGTAAGATGATAAGACATACAACCTATAGGTGGGAGGATAGAGTTTGATTATTGGTAAGTACATATTTTTTTCTAAATTTTAATACAAATTTGAATTATTTTTTTTAAAAAAAAGATGTTCGGGTCAAGCCCGGGTCAATTGTATACTGGTCCAAATGATTAACCTCGAACCGATTTTGACCCTAGATTGTTACGTCTTGAGTTAATCCGCTGGACTAGTCCATGTCCAATTACTATACCCGCAAGCCACCTTTTTAAAATTTTTCTTGTATTTAAATAATTACATATAAAAAATTAAAATTTTTTATTAAAATACAATTCATACTTGTAAAATATTGCTTCATTAGTGATTTTTAAGTTATCTATAATCTAACTTTTTTTTTCATTTTTTTTAAATCAACTATATATATGTAAAATTTAAACTTTGATGAAGTCATATTTTGTATAAAAAACTAAATTAATTTTTTCAAAAAAGAACCTGCTTGTGATGCGTTTAGTCTCGTTTTCTAAAGGCCCACCCAAATAGGCAAAAGCTAGCCTGTGGACCTAGACTCACTTTGAGGACAAAAAGAAAAAGTATAAGAGGAAGAGAGGGTAGGAACTAAGAAGGCTATAAAAAAGGGAAGAGGGGTGCCTCTTCGGCTTTGGGCTAAGGAAGCTCTTTAGCCCCCCTACAGCCATTGGATTGTTTGGACTCCACTTAGTTTTGAGGCTAAGGAGGCATTCCAAATCTATAAAAAAGGCCATGAAAATTTTGAAAGGAATCTTGAAAGATTCTTCCACAGACAAGAACAATAATGAGACTTCGTCCATTATGAGCATCTTCAATCAAAAATAAGATTTGATACTAAATTACACTAAAATAATATCTATAATCATAAGTTCACAATAAAAATTAACAAAATAACAAGAAAAGATTCATTAATATCAAATTCACAAAATACTAATATATTGACATTTTCACTAAAATTAGGTTATCTGTAATATTAATTTCTTCATCACCAAAATTAAAAAAAATTTAAAAAATCAAGTGGACTGGTTCAACTGGTTTATTTAATATCGATTTTTACCCAGTTCAATCATCACTAATTTTAAAAGTTATTCTGGACCAATTCCCTTGCCGGTTTCTAGTTCAACAGGTTAAACCAACGAACTAGCCAATTCGATCCGGTTATGATAACAATGGTATAATATTATCTCTTGATGAAATTTTATTTCATGGGGAAAAGGAGAAAGAAATGAAGGACGAAGGAGGAGGAGAAAAAGCAATTTGAATCCATATCCTATCTATCAAGGATACAACTACCACAATTTGATGAGTAAATCATATCTTAAATGTTATAAACTACATAGGCTAGCTCTAACACAAATGGTATAAGATTGTTTAATTTGAGTTTCAATTTTGTCTCTAATTTTTTTTTGCCAATTTCGTCATACATGCTTCTTTTTTGTTTTGATTTTATCTCTAAGGCTAACGTTGTTAACATAACTGATGAAAAAAGTTAACGTGAATTCTTTCATGTGACCCATCCACTATCAAAGTGTCATACTAATTTATTTTAGTTTTAATTTTATCTCAAACATTTCACTAAGCTTTAATTTCATCCCAAAAGTATTTTATTTCTTTCATTCGTCCCAAATTAATGATTAAATGTCTGATGTGTCATGTGAAAGAGTTTACATGTTATTTGGAGGAGTTTATATTTACATTTTTCGTTAATAACATTAACCTTAGGAACAAAATTGAAACAAAAAATATATATGTTGGACGAAACTAACACAAAAAAAAAAATATTAGGAACAAAATTGAAACTCAAAATAAATGTTAAAGACGAAAAATGTACTTTTGTCATGATTCAATTATAATTACAGTTAAATGCTTAAAATATTTTTTTTCTAGCAAAGAAATATTTCAATTATCACATAAGTCTTGGAAACTATTACCTTCCTAATTGATAGAATCTGAATAAATCAAATACCCCTTTGATATGTCAAAGTCCTAATTTCCCAAGCAATTAGGAATCAATTTATGAATGATTTGAGTATGACACATGGGGGGCCTCCCGCGGGGGGGGGGAGGGGGGAATAAGTATTATTATGTTACTTTTAGGATACATACATGATGTAAATTTTAAATTTTTCATATTTCTTATGCTCAAATAACTTATAATTAGTTTCCAAATACTTAATAAAATTAAAATTCCTTTGGACCAAACATCATCGAAGTTTCTAATAGACTAAATTACAGTCATGGTCCTTATAGTTTCACTTAATTTTTAATTTGATTCCTATAGTTTAAAAATTTGTAATTGAATCCTTATAATTTTAAAAATTTTTATTATAATCCCTGTTATTAAAATATTGTTAATATTCTATTAAGTTTTGGCTACAAGACCTATTATATATCATTTTAATATTCTGGATATACATAACTTAAAACTAATTCATCCTAACTATTTAACATAAATTGTATTACATGTCATATATATGAGTTAATATCAATTAATTATCTACATTTTTTCTTTTTATTGGCATAAATCATGTACATTTAGAGTATTAATATACATATGGTTAGCCACATCAAAATTTAATGAAATACTGATGAAATCTTAATAACAGGGGCTAAATTTTAAATTTGTGAAACTATAAGGATTTAATTACAAATTTTCAAACTATAAAGACCAAATTAAAAATTAAGTGAAACTATAAGGACCAAAGACTAATTTAACCTTTTTAATATTACTATAGGGGACAAGTGATATTATTTTCCAAGACATGTTTTCTATTCAAAAGTTTCAAATTATTTGAACAAATCAACGTTAGTGTGATTATATAACTTTGTTATTGAATATATTTTAACTGAGAATCAAAGTCTAGCAATTATATTTGTCTCACTATAGTTGGCTCAATTTGGTCTTTGAAAGATCAAATGCTTTAATTTAGTCCATAAAAGATTATATTTATCTCAATTTAATCTTTTTTATTGTTAAAAAAATTAAATTTTTCGTTGCTAAAAATTACTTTGATAAAAAGAACGATAAAATTAAAACAAACACAAAGGGGTGTTTGATTTTTTAAAGACTAAATAAAGACAACTATAATCTTTAGAAACCAAATTATTAATTTACTATTTTATCAATTATCAAAATATATTATTGGCCTCCATTATAAATCATGGACTCATATTTCAAAAGTTGAATACAATGAACCTCTTTCTAATATGAGGACAAGAAAATCCATGTACAATTTACTTGTGATGTATTTCTTCATTCTAAAATGTATATAATACACTAATATATTCACAAACTATAACACTCTATTTGATTCGCAATACAGAGTAGGAATGAAAGGAAAAGATGAATAGAATGGAAAGGAAATAATGAATAGAGAAAAGGAAAATTGAAAAAGAGTTATTTGGTTTGCAATGGAATACACTGTGTAATAGAAAAGAAATGAATACGTAAATTTACTATTTTACCATTTGATATACTTTTTTCATTTTACTACATAAACCCCCAATTCCATCACAATTACTATATGTTTTGTTTTAATTTTACCATTTACCCAAAAACCTTTTTGCTATTCACGTAGGTCCCTAGCAAAAAAATTTTTTTTATCCTTTGCTTGATATAAACTCTTCTATTATTTCATCTAGATCCCTAATTTGAGAATATATTTTTCACTTTGTTAAAATAAACTCTCATAAACTTTTTAATTTATTCACTTTGATCCTTTTCAATTCATCTCTCTCTCTCTCTCTCTCTCTCTCTCTCTCTCTCTCTCTCTCTCTCTCTCTCTCATGCATCTCATCTTCTCTCCCTCTCTATCTTATACATTTCTGCTCCTCTCTTCCTTTCCAATGCCACCACTGACTCCGTAGATTCAGCGCCACCGCCCCCTAAATCATCAAATCTAATGCACCAAACACAAATCAATTGTGGTTGATGAAGATCGTGTCCAGATCCTTGTAGAGCTCTCTGGGCATTGTCCCTTCAAAACCACTATCGGAAACTATTGAAGAGTTAGAGGAGAGAGAGAGAGTGTTTGTGTGTGTGCGTGATCAGAGTAGAGCAAAGTGAAGGACAAAATTGTCTAATACCTCAGTTTCCATTCAGGAACACGCATTTCCATCGTGAATGCAATGGAAAAAAACCTATTTTTTTCCATTATAGAAATTTTCCCTTCCATCATCTGGTAGACCAACCAAGCATAGGAAGAAGTACTATACACATGATTTCATTTTCCTTTTCTTGCCAGTTGCGTGAACTAGGAGTGTGACCGGATTATGACTCGGATTATGACTAGACCTGCAATTCCAAGAGTGTGACCCACAATATTGTTTATACATATATATATATATATATATATATATATATATATATATATATATACATATTTTTTTGGGTTCCATTATGTACTAAGTGAAATATTGCCTAATTTTTATATTACTTCTCTTTGTTTTTGAATGTAGGTCATATTAATCGAACCACATAAATCTATATGTGTTCTTCATTTTTGTTCTGTTTTACTTCTTTATTTTTCTGCAAATTTCGTGACAATATTTTTTTGGGGTCAAAGAGCATATCATAATAAACGAGTGATAATTTGAGTAGGAAATAGTGGGATAAAAAAAATGGGCCACTAATAAATGGGCTCATTTTTTCTAAAGAACATATTGGTCCACACACTAAATAAGCCGGTCTGCATGTGAATCTTTTTTTGTCTTAAATTTATTTTATTTTATCAAATAAATTCATCCAACTACCACAAAATAACTAATTAACATATTGCAATTGTTTATTTTAACTATGTATAGAAATAAATATTGTATCACAAACTATAAAATTTCATATGTCATGCCTAATACCAATATTAAATAATTTCATATATTATCTCAACATTCCTCTGGGCTTTATATTTTTTTCTTACACATCATCATCTATATTAATGAATAAAAGGCAATTGTACCACTTTTAAGTGGTTTTAAAAAACGTGTCTCTCTCAAATTTTCACGAGTTAACCCATGGACTAACTCGCTTTTAAAACGGGTCAATATGTTTTTGATCCAAGTCCATCAGTTCAGCAAGCTGAATGTGCTAATTTGTAAGTTTTGTTCCATTTTGACACCAATAACAAGAGACAAGACACTTAGAAATCTCTTTAAGAATCAGAATGATTTTCAAATAAATTTAGTGTATGTAAATTAGGTCTATCTAAAAATTTCTCCTAAAATAATTATATGCAAAATATAAGATATAAGTGCATCAGATGACACAAATAAAGCTATCCCAATGCCAATGTCCCTCGTGGGGTTGTATTTGCAAAAGATATTTTGCATCAGAAAGAAAATATAGGCCAAATATGTGTGTGTAATAGGCATTTATTTAAATGAGTGCTTTTTGACTGCACCACTATTAATGTATATGAATGAATATTTGAACGAGTCTTTGAAAATTCTATCATCTATCCTCTCATTGGTGCATCACATCACTCACACTCCCCCATAGAGCATGCATATAATTAGTACTATTAAATGGATCGGTTCAGATCGACTTTTTATGGACCAAAAAATAAAATCGGCCTTGACTTTTATAAAAGACCAAGTCTGTCCCATTTGGCCTGTGGGTTGACCATTTATAAGCTAAGAAATAAATGGGCCGTGGCTCTTTTAAAAGACCAAGTACGTCCTCTTGACACTCTTTTTATTTATTTAACCAATAATTTTAATTTTTCAGATTTTTTTTTAAAATTAATTATATTATATTTAAATTTGAAAATCTTATATTTATTTTTAAAGAATTACAAAAATTTTTACATTCAAATTTATATATTCATTGAATATAAAGTTGATAAAATATAGAAATATAATAAAATGAGATTATTTATTTTAAATGATATATTTTTTAAAAAAATAAAAAAAATTAAGAAAAATGTCTAACTCATTTAGCCCGCAAGTCTAAATGAGCTAGATTGTTACTCAACTTACAACTACTCATTTATAGACAATTTAGTTTGACTCGCGGACCATGGATTTTTTCCGCAATATTACATATAGTAACAAAGTTGAAGACTTGGAATAAATTAAAAGTATGCAAATATGACAAAGAAAACTTGTCCCTAATTAAGTCTAAAAGGCGATGTAATTGGCAAATGTAAAATGATTTTATAAATTGTTGTTTTCAAAACAAAAAAAAAACAGAACCACGTTTTTAAAATACAATTTTTATAATATTTCTTTTAATATGGTAAATCTGTAGGTAAATATGAAACTAACACGCCCTCTATTCATGTTATTTTTACATTTTGAATAACTTTTTATTTTTAAATTTTTATATGCATGTATTTATTAAATAACTAATAATTTTTACCTGACGTTTAATTTATCATTGAAATATGCAAAAAATTAAATATATACATATATTGAACCTGTAAAATAACACGAATACATGGATATTTCAAATTTGAAAGAAACGTAGGCACATATATAATTTATAAACATGATAATACATATATTGCTTAGATATGCATAAATACATATATGGCATGTTAACAAGTCATATTTCAAAAAGTGTAAAATAAGATCACACACATTACATGACATGCTCATGTTCAATACAGCACGAAATTACATATACAAATGTAAAACATGGACATGCCTACACTCTCTGACATAAGAGCACACGCTTAGACACACATAACTTGGTATGGCACATGCTTAAATAATATAATACCATACATATACAATACGATACTATAGATGTAGCTATATATGCTTTTGGAGAGGCTAACATCCCACGACCGGACTATGCTTCAACGACTGAAGCTGAAATTAATTGTTGCTGAAGCTGTGTTGGATGATGCAGAACGTAAACAATTCAAAAACAAAGCAGTGAAGCAATTGGATGAGCTTAAAGATGCTGTTTATGACGTTCAGGATTTGATGGATTATATTTCCACCAAAGCTGCCACTCAGAACCAAGTAAATGATTTTTCCTCTGCTTCTCTTAACGAGCAAGATAGAGACATGACAGATAAGTTAGAAGCTATAACTCTTAGATTTGAAAGCACTGTGAATCAAAAAGCTGATCTTGATTTAGAAAACAGTAGTGCAACAGAGAAATTGTCATGGAGGCCTCAATCCACATTGCTTGTGGATGAATCAGGTGTATTTGGAAGGGACAAAGAAAAAGGAGATATATATAATTGACCTCTTGTAAAATGATAATGATAAGTTTTCTGTGATCCCTATTATAGGGATAGGGGGATTGGGAAGACTACCTTAGTCCAGCAGGTGTACGGTGATGATTATGTGAAGGAAAATTTTGATTTCAGAGCATGGGTTTGTGTGACTGAGAGCTTCGATCCTTTGAAAATCACAATGACTATATTGGAGTCTATGGCTTCTAATTATTGTAACAGTACAAATCTTGATTTGCTTCAACGTGATTTGCGGAAGAAGTTGTCAAGAAGGAAATCTTTAGTTGTTTTTTATGATGTTTGGGATATGAAGTATACTGAATGGGTTGCTTTAATGATTCCGTTTCACAGTAGAATGAGAGGAAGTAAAATCCTTTTTACAACTCGTAGTGAAACAGTTGCTTCAATGGTTAAAACTATCCCATCATTCTATTGTTTAGGTCTCTTACCTAATAAGCATTGTTTGTCGCTATTTGCAAGACATGCATTCTCCTCTGGTGACGCTACTTAGAATTCACGCTTAGAAAAGATTGGTAGAGACATTACTAATAAGTGTAAAGGGTTGCCTTTAGCGCAAAAGCACTTAAAGCCTGATATCAAATCTTGGATTTCTATATTAAAAAATGATATATGGGATTTAGCTGAGGATGAGATTCTCCTAGCTTTAAGAGTTAGTTATTTTTATCTTCTCTCACATCTGAAACAATGCTTTGTCTATTGTTCCTTATTATTAACCTTGATATGGATGGCAAAATGATTTCTAGATTCATCAAACAGAAGAATCACTTTGGAAGAGGTTGATTATGAGTACTTTGATGATTTAATGTCAAGATCATTTTTTCAGCCCTTAAACCAAGGACATGGTTATTTTGTCATGCACGACCTCATTCATGACTTGGCGACTTTGGAGACTTTTGCTTTAAATTGCAAGAGCATGGGAAAGTAAAAAAAAATTAGTAACAAGACACGCCATTTGTCTAATTTAATTTCAAGTGATCCAATCTCAGACCAAGTTGAGTCTTTGAAAGAAACAAAAGCCTTAAGAACAATTCTAGGAAAGATACCTCTCATCTTGCTATCAAATCTGAAATATTTAAGGGTATTGTCACTCAAGTGTCTGTACTCACTAACTGTAGCACCTAATTCAATTGGTGAATGTATACATTTACGCAATTTGGATTTGTCTAACACAGCTCAAAAGTTTCCCTCATTCAATTGGTGAATGTATACATTTACGCAATTTGGATTTGTCTTACACAGAGCTCAAAAGTTTCCCTCATTCAATTGGTGAATGTATACATTTACGCTATTTGGATTTGTCTGACACATAGATGGAAAGTTGGCCTCATTCAATTGGTGAATGTATACATTTACACTATTTGGATTTGTCTTCAACAAACATCAAAAGTTTGCCTCATTCAATTGGTGAATGTATACATTTACACTACTTGGATTTGCCTGAAACAAAGATAGAAAGTTTGCCTCAGTCATTGTGTAAGTTGTACAACCTACAGACATTGAAGTTGTGGCTTTGCTGGTATCTCAAGATTTTGCCAAGTAGCATGCACGATCTTGTGAACTTGCGATATCTTGATTTTACTTATAATGTTGTGAGAGAAATGCCAAGGGGAATGGGTAAATTAATAAATTTGCAGTTTTTGAATACATTCATTGTTGGCAGAGAGCATGGGACCACAATTGTAGAATTAGGGGAAATTCAAAATGTGAAGAGCAGCTTTGAAATCCTAAATTTGGAGAATATCAGAAACTGTAATGAAGCTATCAAAGCTAGACTGATGGAAAAGGAGCATATTAAAAAATTAAAATTATCATGGTCTTCTAATGATTGCGTCAAGGATAGCCAAACTGTGAGAGATATTATGGACAAGCTACAACCTTACAGGGACTTGGAATGTTTGAAAATTTTTGGTTACAGAGGCACGCTATTTCCAGATTGGTTAGAAAGTCGTTCCTACCACAACATGACTTATTTGAAGTTAAAGAAGTGCGAAAACTATTAGAGGCTTCCTCCTCTTGGGCAGCTACCAACTTTGAAGACACTACATATTAGACAATTAGAAAGGGTGGTGACTATCGGTGCTGAGTTTTTGAAGGGCAATAATTGTGTTTCGGTGATTCCATTTGCATCCCTTGAAGTTCTTTGGATTGTAGATATGAGCATCTGGGAAGAATGACATTCAATTGAGATGGAGGCTTTTCCTAAACTATGAGAACTATGTATATCTGGATGTCCCAAATTAACTAGAGAATTACCCTGCCAGCTTCTTTCTTTGGAAGTTTTGAATATTAAAGGATGTCCACTTCTTGCTTCTCCTATACCAAGCTCTCCAAAATTGCAAGAATTGTGTACATGTCGAATTCAAATTGTAGTGGTGCAAGAGCAAGGGCTACCATCTTCACTACAAAAACTAGAATTTTTAGGAAGTCAGATGTTTGAGGCCATGGCACTCCAAAAATTTCCATTTGAATGTTTTAGCTCTTTGGGATTGTCCCAATGCAATATCACTTCCAGTTATTCATATGCCTCCATCATTAAAATGGCTAAAAGTACATAATTGTATAGGAGTGGAACTAACAGATAACATCCCCAATGTGAGCTTCCTCGACATTAGAGATAGTGACAATCTCATTTATGTTCTGGCTTCCAATGCTGCTCCTCAAAATCTCCAGAAAATTTGTATTTCAAACTGCAAGAATCTAAAGTCATTGTCTAATGACACGGAAACTCTTCTCCCAAATTTAGAAAAGCTGGAGATAGATCGATGCCCAGAAATTGATCCATTTCTAGATGGGTTTTTGCTATCAAGTTTGAGAAGACTTAAAATCTACAAATGTGATGAGTTATTAGCCCCGTTATAGAGAATGGCACGTGTCAAGTATCTCTCATCTTGAAATATGGACCAAACATGGTATTTTCAAATGTTTCCCAGAATAGTGTTCTCTGCCTTCCATTCTTACCACTCTCCATCTCTATGGATTTTCACATATGGAGACATTGAATTGGGAAGGGCTTCAACACCTAACCTCTCTCAAAAAAAAAAATTGATTGATTGTGCTCCCAGGCTATAGAAAATTGCAGGAGAAATGTTGCCTGCTTATCTAAGAGAGCTCTATATCTGGAATTGCAATTTGCTCGAGGAACGATGCTGCAAGAAGGGCGAGGAAATTTGGCCCAAACTTTCCCACATCCCAGCCGTTCATACATTATTTGACAAGCTGAATCCATGAGATTCAATTGTTCAAAGGTATTTTAATCTGTACTCCATTGCCTCAATTACTAGCGTAGATTCAACTATTTTTGCTAGTTCACATATTACAGGCAGAGATGGTGGTGATTCAGTGTCAATATTTCTCAATATTTAATTATATCTTTGGATTTTTCGAAAGTAGATTCTCTCTGATAATTGAAAAGCATAAGAGACTCTTACTTCAACATGGACCGTTAGATTACTTCACATCTAACAATCCCTATTTTTCATGCATTTTTTTTTGTTTTTTGTTTTAAAAAATCTATTGATCATTCGATTTTGATCAACAATCATCAAATTAATTAATGTCTAATATAATTTTAAAAATTAAAAAAAATTGAAAACAGAAGGAAAACATAAACCATTAAATACATATCTAATGATTCACGTTGAAGTAGAAACCTCCGCTTCCAGATTTTTCAGTGAAATTTGTAAAGCTATTTTGCGTATTATTTTCTTTAATATAGTAGTACATTTTAGCGACTAAGTTATTATATTTTTTTAAATTATTTTTCCCTGTTAAATTTATTTTCTTTAATATATTAGTATATTTTAGCGACTAAGTTATTATATTTTTTTAAATTATTTTTCCCTGTTAAATTTATAATGAAGGATAAAGGAGGAGAAGGAATTGAATATAATTCCTTGAATCAGTTATTGAGTCCTCATGCGAGTCAAGGCAATTTGAATCCATATCCCATCTGTCAAGATAACAATAACCTCAATTTGATGATTAAATATATTCAACATTTTAATATTTTCACATGTTCTTATTTTGTATGTGCTAGATACCAAGAACAATTAATGTCTGCCTTTATCTTAACATACAGTTCGTCATGCCTTCCTCTATTGTGTAAAAACTGTATAGCAGTGGCTATAACACAAATAATTCAATTATAACTTCAGAATGTGGTTAATATCTCTAGCCAGGCAAAGCAATATTAAGCCTTGAAAACATTGACTCGGGAAAGAGATGAGCTAATTTACCCCTACCTAATTGATAGAATCTAATTTAAAACAAAATCCTTTACATGGTATTCGGAATGAAATTCTAGTTTCACGTACCTGGAAATTTATAAACTAATTCAGGACCTTTTAGGTTAGCCCTTTCCACAATTGTAGCAGCACAGATGAGTCATGTATAAATGTTATATGAAACATCTATATATATGTGTGTGTGTGTGTGTGTGTGTGTGTGTGTGTGTTTATGCATTGATTGCATAGAAATAAAGAGAAAATCTATGTCTCTCAATTGTACATAAATATGATTAAAATATGTCCAGATACTGAATATTGAAAAAACAAATTATAGCTACTTGATCTTGAGTCACTTTTTTATTTCCTGTTTACTATGTATTCTTCACATCTCAATTTCTAGTTTCCTTAATATTTTCAAATTTTCAACTGCATAATTTTAGAAATGAAAGAGAAGGCGAAACATGAATTATATTTTCATTTCATTTCATAAGCCTACTCAAGTTGAAAATGGAGAAAACCTTCATATAATAACATTTATTGTTTCCTTCCATTCACCTTTCAATGTAATAACCTGTTTTAAATCTGGTATTGCTAAACAGGTTATCTGTTATAATTTATCCCTTAATAAAGTTTTATTTCATCATTCTGAGGGGAAAAAAAAAAAAGCAGAGCAGGGGAAAGGAGGAGGATTAGAAAAATAATTATTACTATCAATTATTGAACACACTTGGGATTCAAAGGCAACTTGAATCCTTGTCCTATCTGTCAAGAATCAAGATTACAACAACCTCAATTTGATGAACAAACATTACCAAAATTTAATGTTTGCACATGTTACATTTTGCATGTGCAAGATACAAATACAATGAACAACTTGATGTCTGCCTCTTTGTATTGAGTGTTATTCATTTAGTTTGTCATTATCTTATACTGATATATTATTCAATTGTTCCTTCTTTTCTTTGTATATATCATTTCATCTTGCCTCATGGTATTGAAAATGAATAGGGAAAATAACAGAAACATCTTCATCCAGATATAAGCAACCTCTAAGATCTGGAAGAGATTTCTCCTGCAATCAACCATTATTTACAATTAACTAAATAAGTACATCCTATTGTTTGCAGACAAGTTTGTAGAACATAGTATTATTAAACATATATTACGTCTTCTTCTGCAGACAAGATCCCATAAAGATGTTGCATACCGCAGTGGCTTACCTTATTATTGTTCATAGATTTAAAATTGAGGGATGAGTTGTCACCATGATCTCATGTGATTCCCAAGCGATAAAATTGAGGGATGAGTTAAGAAGCTTGGTGACTAGGAAGCATTGAGCAGACAATGTCATGGCATTTTCATGATTCGAATCAAGATACTACAATTGCCTGCTTACTTTGTGACGTTTAACAGAAAAATTATTCTTTTTGTCTCCCTCATTTCTGTGGCTATATATGCAGCAGAAGCCAACTATTGGAACCCATCTCCTAGCCTTCTGTTTTCTGATAAGAGAAAATGGCTGCCTTAGAAACTAACACAAAAAGCTCCATGCATATTCGGAATTAAGATTGCCTAATGCAATCAAAGGAAAGTTCTCTTGTTCTCTTGTTCTCTTGTTCAACTACTAGAAAGTTCTCTTGTTCTCTTGGATATTTGCAGTACAGCTAAAGATTGCCTAATGCAATCAAAGGAAAGCATTCAAGAACTTGAGTCCATTCTTAGGTGGAGAAAAGGTGCCGTAACTGCTGGATTCACAACTGAGAGTGGGATATACTTAGCTTCTAAGAAGAAGATGAGGAAGGCTATAAAGAAGGCCATGGTAAATTTGAGAGGAATCTTGAGAGACTCTTCCTCGTACAAAGATGATGAGACTTTGTCCATGCTTGGCATCTTCAAAGCAGCAGAAGCAGCCACTGTGAGCTCATTGGAGTCTTTGTTGTTGTTTATCTGTAATCCAAAGAGACAACAAAAGCATAGAAGATGGCCAGTGATCTCCAAGCTGATG
Organism: Biancaea sappan; assembly: GCA_037074585.1. Lineage (NCBI taxonomy): Eukaryota > Viridiplantae > Streptophyta > Magnoliopsida > Fabales > Fabaceae > Biancaea > Biancaea sappan. Next base: position 4,063,129 of record CM073493.1, read on the forward strand.
CAGCCTAAGACAACTGAATTTGAAAAGGTGGATGCAGCTTTGCAGTCTCTCATCAGTCACAAGCAATCATCTATGGAGAAGTTTCAAACTAATTTGGGAAATTTGGAGATGTGCATTGAGGATCTAAAAGTAGGAGTTGAGAGCCTCTCAAGGCAACTAATTAGAACCAGAGTTTGCTTGCTCAATATCTTCAACCATTAGTCAGGAAAACAAAAAAGCAAAGAAATCATGATAATTTTGGACACCCAAATTGAAATCTGTTACTAAGTGTAGGTTAAAAAAACATGCAAGAGTCTGAGTTGGAGTGTTCCTGTGCAAGAGACAATGCAAAAACATAGCCATCCCATCAAATATGATCAACCACTAATGTGGTAGCAGGTTCGTGCATTTAGATACCATTGTGTTGTTTGTGTTGCGTCCTATGTGGGACTTGGGCTTCAGTTCAAGTAAGGTCGTGTTGTTCGCATCTTCAGAATCTCTCAAGGCAACTAATTAAAAGCAGAGTTTCTCTTTCTCACAACACCATCGACACACAACTTCATTTCTGTGCCTCACTAATTGAATGAGCACCTCACCACATTTGCTAATGAAATAAACCCACCCTTATATTTTAGTCTTGGACTGTAATATCTTTGATTTTCAATTCATTTGACAAATTCTATCATTACAAATATTAATTTCAACTTACTTGTCTTCTATTGCCACAAATCAATTTTGAAAAAAAAAATCAATTATCATCACTGGCACAACATCCATAGAATTGAACTACAAATTTTCAAAATGCCCAAATCTAGACAAGATTTCACTCAATTAATTTCCTAAAAATACATCTTGCTACATATACAAAACTTTTAACTTACATATTGAGAATAACTCTCAGATATTTTAATCATCTAATGAAATGAATAGATCAACATACAGTATATAATATTAAATTAAACAAAAATTAAAACTCAGGTGCTAAAGATATCCCCCCCCCCCCAAAAAAAAAAACTCATCAGTGCATTCAATCATTAAATGAAGTATTGTCATATTTGCAAGATTCAAAGATTATTATTGATATTTTTTACAAATTTAAAATTTATTTTTATTTTTTTCCTTGTTCGTTAAATAATTATTAGAGAATCAATAATAATAGATTAATTAATCATCTATAAAAACATTTTTAAACGTCACTGTGACTACACACAATCACACACACACACATATATATATATATATATTCTCATTATAAACTTATTATGCTTTTTTATATACTTATTTTTTATAATTTTTATATACTAATCAGTTTCTTGCCATATATATTTTTATTTATTTGTAGCCAAAATACAAATTATCGTTACTGTTTAAAATATATCAAATATATCAATTTATTGATCAATTTTTATCATAAAAATATATTATTTTAATTTAATTATTGTTCATAATTTAAAACTGCAAACTTGATAAGTTTTTTTAAATGTATTCCAATTATGATATGTTGTTTACACAAAACTTCTGAATATCAATAGCAAATACTATACAGTCAGTTATACTGTTAAAGGCAGTCTAAACTTACAATAATTTTATCAAACATTATTTCTTTTTTAACAAATAAGAACTTTATACAGTATTTATAACTTTCTAAAAGCTACAACATTATCAACCAAAATTTAGTGTATGAATGTGTGTGTGTATATGATATTCTGAACCAGTTAGGGGTGGATTACTGAGTTTTCTTTGTTTTGTTTAGTTCCCTTCAATTTGCTTGTAAATAATGATTTTTTTTTGTCTATCTTTAACTGGGTTTTAGTTGCATGAAAAAAAAAATTGACAAGAAAGAAATTGCAAAATCAACTGATTTAGAATTTGAATAGAAAGCAAAGACAGTAAAGCAGCCCCACGTAATTAATATTTTTAGAATTTTTACAAATTAATGTTATTTTAATTTTGTACTTTAAAAAATATTTTTTTTAATATTTAAATTGTTACAATCAAGTACACCTACAACTGGCACTTAAAGTTCACTTCCCAAAAAGATGTGCATTGCCCAACAAAGACCAAATGTGTGACTCTCTCTTAATTGGCTTTGGGAAAAAGTGAAAAAGAAGACAAATGAAAAAGTAGAAAAAATGCATTAAGGAAGATGAGCATTCCAGATCCAGTTTGTGACTCAGCAGTACCAGTCATTCGTGAGTGACTCAGCGGCGTTCCAGATACCGGTCGTTCATGACTCAGTGGTGTTCGTGCCAGCCATTCGTGACTCAGTCATCTTCTTTTTCTTCCTTGGCCATCCATGGCGAACAGCCGGTTTCACTATAAAAAAAAATAATTTTTAGTGGTAACTTTAAAGTCTAAAAGTCGCCACCAAAAGCCTTTGGTGGTGACTTTTAGTGGCAACTAAAGTTATTAGCGTAAGTCCGTGACTGATTGTCTTATGGTGACAACTCTCAAAAGTCGCCACCAAAAGTCATCTTTATTGGCGACTATAGTCGCTACCAAAAATCATCTTTATTGCTAAAAAAAAATTCGTCAAAAAAAGAGACTTTTGATGGCGACTTAAAACTACCTTTGGCGGCGATTTAGTGGCAACTTTTAAAAGTCAACTGCCATCTTTTTGAATTCAGATTGGCCCGACGGGTCGACCCGAGACCCATTCGACTCGTGCAAGTTTTGGCCGATCCAATAACTCGCTACCCAAGGGTAACTCAATTTTTTTTGTGCAATATTTAAGTTTATTTGAAATTAAACCAAACATATGCTTACCTGAGTTCAAACCTGAGTCCCTTGCTTGCAGCCATGTGTATCTTGTCATCATGCCACAACTTCCTTTGTGTTATGTAAGTGCAAAATATTATATATATATATATATATATATATATATATATATATATAATCTGTTAAAATTATTTCAAGTCAAAAATATTACAAAACAGAAATAAAACAATATTTAACTTAACAAAAAGTAAATATATTATTACTATGAGAGTCACCACAAAAAGTCCAACTTCAGCTGATTTCTAAAAAAAAAAATTGACTTTGGTTAAAAAAATAGATTTTAGTCACCGCCAAAAATCTTAATTTTTAAAAAAAATTAAAAAATAAAAAATTTTGAATTTCTTTTAAATAAAATAAAAAAAATTTAAAAAAATAAAATAAAAAATGATTTTTTTAATTTTTTTTAAAAAAATTAGACTTCCCACCAAAAGTCTAATTTTTTTAATTTTATTTAAAAAAATCTGACTTTTTATATTTTTTTAAAAAAATAGACTTTTGGTGGCGACTATGAGAGTTGCCACCAAAATTCTATTTTTTTAATTTTATTTAAAGAATATGACTTTTTTTATTTTTTTAAAAAAATTGAATTTTGGTTGTCACCAAAAGTCTAATTTCTTTAATTTTATTTGAAAAATATGATTTTTTTTACTTTTTTAAAAAAATTGACTTTTGGTAGAGTTGTCACCAAAAGTCTATTTTTTTTTAATTTTATTTCAAAAAATTTGTCTCTTTTTATTTTTTTTTTAAAAATAGACTTTTGTGGTGACTCACATAGTCGCCACCAAAAGTCTATTTTTTTAATTTTATTTAAAAAAATTAACTTTTTTTATTTTTTTTAAAAAATAACTTTTGGTGACGACTATGAGAGTCGCCACTAAAAGTCTATTTTTTAATTTTATTTTAAAAATTTTAATTTTTTTTAAAATTGACTTTTGGTGGTGACTATGGGAGTCACCACCAAAAGTCCGGAGTCACCACCAAAAGTTTGATTTTTTGTGGCAACTATGAGAGTCGCCATCAAAAGTCTATTTTTTAATTTTTTTAAAAATTTCAGTATTTTTATTTTTATTTTTTTAAAAAGTAACTTTTTGTGGTAATTAAAGTCTAATTTTTTAATTTTTTTTTTTAAAAAAATATGACTTACTTTAATTTTTTTAAAAAAATTTGACTTTTGGTGGTGAGTATGAGAGTCACCACCAAAAGTCTAATTTTTTTAATTTTATTTAAAAAAATTGACTTTTGATGGCAACTTAAAAAAAATCTGACTTTTGGTGGAAACTCTCATAATTGCCACCAAAAGTGTGACTTTTACCAGCGACTTATTTAGTCACCACCAAAATCTGACTTTTGGTGGCGACTTCAAAAGTCATCACTAAAAATCAATTTTCATGTAATGTTTTTACAGTTTTTGACCGATCTGACCGATTTTTCTCCTCTCTGATTTTTAGATTGTTCTAGACCGGACAACTAGCCAATTCATCAATTTTTCAGTCCAGTTTTCTTAACAATGATATTACATCATCAATAAATGAATTATTATTTTTTTCAATTTAATATTTAAAATATAAAATATCTTAATTTAATTTTCAAAAATTAAATTAAGATATTTTATATTTTAAAAAAATTATGTACATATAATTAATAAAAATTGAGTATAGAAAAAAGGGTTAGTCCCCTCACAAAGTAACAAATCAACATTTAAATTCTTATCAAGAGGTTTTCATATTTAGTGTTAAACAGTATCTTGAGTAGAATTATTTCTAATAAAAAATATTTGTAAGAAATCAATATATATATATATATTAATCTAGTTATTTTTATTATTAAATTACTAAATTTATTATTATTAAATATTAATTTTTATTTGGATTATTGTTAAAAGTCGCTTTGACAAACAAAGAAATAAAATTTAAAAAAAGTAATTTTTTTAGAATTAAACTAAAATGTTTGATATTTTAAGAATCAAATTGAGTAGTAAGTGTTAATTTTTAAAAGATCAAATTAAAAATTAGTAAATTACACTCTACTTCCTTATAAGTGTTTAAAGTTACACTCTCTTCCCTCTATCTTTAAAATATACACTCTCACCCCTATAATTATAAAATTGTTATGCTTTAATTCAATCTTACATTTTCTATTCAGAGAGGTATATATATAATGTTTGGTAGCATAATATTATATATTTCTTTTTACTTGGGCTAGAGACTGCTCTTTTTCTTGATTCTGATTGCGGTTTATTGTAACTTTCATGCGTTGTTTGTATTTATTAGTTCTATTTTTGCCTAAACATGTTTTTTTACCATCATTTACAAGATACATATATAATTTTCTTTCTTTTACCTTGCTATCGTGAAGTACTCTGTAAATTAATTAAATTGTAGCTATTTGATTCGATTCTTCCTTCCTATTCCCACATTTTTGTTGGCAACTAACGTTGCCACTTATGTTGGTTACAGTTTTATACCATGAATAGTATTTTGAAGTTTTTACTAATTTCTCTAGTTAATGTTTCTATTTTTATTATTGTAGCAAGTACAATAATGTTCACTAGTTTTCAACTTTTTGCTCTTTATAGAGCCTTATTTATCAATATTTGCTTATTTTAGTTACTATCAGATTGTCTTACTCGCTCTTAACTCCAAATATAAGTAATGATGTCCGTAAATGGGACTTTGGAGTGATCTATGGCTTTCTCAAATATTATAGTTCTTAACAAGGAATCAACCTTTGGGGGTAGCCATGGTTTCTATATCCTTTTTATTATTATTTTTTTTTTGCTTTTGAAAAGGCCATAAGAGGCCAAAATAATTAAACTAAAACTTGAATATCCAATAATGCTGAACGTATAATAGAGGAAGGAAACACAATACAACAAAAACCTAGAATAGAGCTGCAACCAAATTTAGCAATGTGATGAGCAACAACATTACACCGACGAAGGATAAAGGATTGGCGAAAGAAAGAACAATCAGCTACCAAAATCTTCATATCCAACATTAAAGATTCCATTGCAGAAACATCACGATCACCATGGAAAGCCTTCACTGCAAGCTCACAATCTGATTCCACCTCCATAGCTGTGAATCCTTGTTGAATCACAACTCTGGATTCAACAAGGTTTTAAATATATCTTATAGTATTGACTTAAGATTGCTTTAATGACCTTACTACTTAGCAAGTGTGATTGCGGTTGCGTTGTGGACGCTGCGATGCAGTTGTGGTCATTGCGGTCGTGCTTTTTTTTTTTTGAATTACACAAAATGTAGAAAAAATATTAAAATATATATATAATTGTTATACTCTTAATTAATTATATAATATTTTGTATTTAATACCTAAATTAATTTAATAAATATAAACTCTTTGCAAATATATTAACGACACCTATGAAATTTATTTAAAAAATAACTAATTAATATGTTGATAAGTCTCAAATAATTTTCTTCTCTCTCATTTTTTTTATTTTTCTCATTTTTAAATTTTTTCCTTCTTTTCTTTTTGCAAATTTTCCCTCTTAATTTTTTTAATATATCTCTTTTAAAATTTGTCAAATATTTCCCTCCAAAATTTGTCGTATATTCCCCTCCCACTAATTAATTGTTATTTTGCTTATGTGTTAATTTCATTTTAATTCATTTTTATTTTTTCCAAATCAACGAATTATCTCATGCCACAATGACTCTCCTCTCAGTCACACTCATACATTATAATAAGTCTCAGAACAGAAATTATCACTGCAAAAAAAAAAAAAAAAGGACTTTTGGTGGTGACTTAAAGTCTAAAAGTTGCCACCAAAAGTCTTTGATGGTGACTTTTAATGGAGACTAATGTTGTTGGCGTAAGTCTCTAGCTGATTGTCTTTTAGTGGCGACTCTCAAAAGTCGCCACCAAAAGTCACCCTTTAGTGGCGACTATAATCACCACCAAAAGTCATCTTTGTTGTAAAAAAAAAATTCATAAGAAAAAGTGACTTTTTGTGACGACTTTAGTTGCCAGATGTTCGACTTGTGTGAATCTTGGCCAATCCAATAACTCCTAGGGTGACTTATTTTTTTTATGCAATATTGGGTTATTTGAAATTAAACCAAACATATGCATACCTGAGATTCGAACCTAGGTCTCTTGCTTGCAACCATGTGTGTCTTGTCATCCTGCCACCATTTCATTTGTATTATGTAAGGGCAAAATATTATATATATATATATATATATATATATATTTTTTTTGTTAATATTATTTTAAGTCAAAAATATTGCAAAACAGAAATAAAACAGTATTTAACTTAACAAAAAACAAATATATTATTACTATGAAAGCTACCACAAAAAGTTCGACTTTGGCTAATTTCATTTAAAAAAAATCGACTTCAGTTAAAAAAATCAGACTTTAGTCGCTACAAAAAATCTGATTTTTTAAAACAATTAAAAAATAAAAAAAATTTGAATTTTTAAATAAAATTACAAAAATTAAAAAATTCACTTTTTTATTAAAATAAAAAATGAATTTTTTTAAAAGAATTAAACTTTTGGTAGTGACTATGGGAGTTGCCACCAAAAGGCAAATTTTTTTAAATTTTATTTTAAAAATTTTGACCTTTTTATTTTTATTTCTAAAAAATCAACTTTTTGTGGTGACTATTATTATTAATCAATCCAATTCAAATATGTATACAAAAATGCTATATTTATGCACAAAAGAAAAATTGTAGACTTTAAATAGGAAAAATATTTTGTTGATTCAGCCACTAAAAGTCTGATTTTTTATAATTTTACTTAAAAAAAATCTAACTTTTATTACTTTTTTTAAAAAATCCATAGTCGCCACCAAAAGTTTATTTTTTATTTTATTTTAAACAAATTTAACTTTTAAAAAAGATTGACTTTTGGTGGCGACTATGGGAGTCTCCACCAAAAGCCTATTTTTTTAATTTTATTTTAAAAATCTAATTTCTTAAAAAAAATAACTTTTGGTACTGACTATGGGAGTCCCCACCAAAAGTCGAACTTAATTAATACACCTTTCAAAAAAATCTCTTTTTGGAGTAATTTAATTTTTACAAATTAAACTTATTTTAACTTTGTACTTTAAAAATATTTTTTTAATATTTAAATTGTTACAATCAATTGCACCTATAGCTAGCAGTTAAAGTTCACTTCCCAAGAAGATGTGCACTACCTAACGAAGACCAAATGCCTGACTCTCTCTTAATTGACTTTGGGAAAAAGTGAAAAGGAAGACAAATGAAAAAGTAGACAAAATGCATTAAGGAAGATGAACATTCCAGATCCAATTTGTGACTCAGTGGTACTAGTCGTTCGTGAGTGACTCAGCGGCGTTTCAGATACTGGCTGTTTGTGACTCAGTGGTGTTTGTGCCGAACATTCGTGACTCAGCTTTGTTTGCTTTTGTACCGACCGTTCATGACGTGACTCAGTCTTCTTCTTCAGTCTCCTTCTTCCTCGGCCATCCATGGCGAACAACCGATTTTTACGGTTTTTGACCGATCTGACCGATTTTTATCCTCTACAATTTTTAGATCGTTCTAGATTAGACAACTGGCCGGTTCACTGATTTTTCAGTCTGACCGGCCAGTCTAGTCCAGTTTTCTTAACACTAATATTATGTCATCAATGAGTGAATTATTATTTTTTCAATTTAATATTTAAAATATAAAATATCTTAATTTAGTTTTCAAAAATTATGTACATATAATTAATAAAAATTGAGCATAGAAAAAAGGGTTAGTCCCCTCACAAAAATACCACCAAAAATCATCTTTATTGCAAGAAATAAAAAATTTCGTGAGAAAAAGTGACTTTTGGTAGTGACTTTTGTTGCCATTGAAGGTCACATTTAGTAATGACTTTCAAAGTTGCCATTAAAAAAACCTTTGGTGACAAGTCACTAACCATCTTTTTTGAATTTAGATTGGCCCAACGGATCGACCCGAGACCTATTCGACTCATACGAGTCTTGACCGATCTAATAACTCGTTGTCCTAGGGTCACTTAATTTTTTTTGTGCAAGATTCAAGTTTATTTGAAATTAAACCAAACATATACATACATGATATTCGAACATAGGTTCCTTACTTGTAACCATGTGTGTCTTGCCATCCTGCCACCGCTTTATTTGTATTATGTAAGAGAAAAATATTACACACACACACACACACACACACACACACACACACACACACACACACACACACACACACACACACACATATAATCTGTTAAAATTATTTTAAGTCAATAATATTAAAAAACATAAATAAAAAAATTTTAAAAATGACTTCAATTAGAAAAATCAAATTTTAGTCACTACCAAAATTCTAATTTTTTAAAAAATATAAAATAAAAAATTTGAATTTTTTAATTAAAAAAATCGACTTTTGTTGGCAACTATGGAAGTTGCAGCCAAAAGTATGATTTTTTTTAATTTCATTTAAAAAATTTGACTTTTTATTTTTTTAAAAAAAAATTGACTTTTGGTAGAGACTATAGGAGTCGTGCACCAAAAGTATGTTTTTTTATTTTATTTTAAAAGTTTTTGACTTTTTTTTTTTAAAAATTGACTTTTTGTTGCAACTATGGGAGTCACCACCAAAAGTCTATTTTTTTAATTTTATTTTAAAAAATCTAATTTTTTTATTTTTTTTAAAAAAATCAACTTTTGGTGGCGACTCTCATAGTTGCTACCAAAAGTCTAATTTTTAATATTTTTGAACGTCTAATTTTTTAAAAAATCGACTTTTGGTGGTAACTCTCATACTGTTCTGTTGCAAAGCAAACTTGTGAACAAAGATCACCCTGCAATTACAGGGTGATGTGGTGGTCGATGCATGTTGCCACAATTTAGAACCCAACTACTTAGTGTTTTCACAACAATTACAGACTAAAGAGTGGTATTAGCTTTTCAATTCCTTAAGATGAACTCATGTCCTTCCTTTTCAATTTAGACCAAATGTCTGACTCTCTCTCAATTAGCTTTGGGAAAAAGTGAAAAAGAAGACAAATGAAAAAGTAGACAAAATGCATTAAGGAAGATAAGCATTCCAGATCTAGTTTGTGACTCAGCGGCACCAGTCGTTCGTGAGTGACTCAGCAATGTTTCAAAGTGACATTTGGTGGCAACTTTAGTTGTCATTGAAGGTCACTTTTAGTGACGACTTTCATAGTCACCCCCAAAAAGGCCTTTTGTGCGAGTCTTGGCTGATTCGAACCTGGGTCTATTGCTTATAACTGTGTGTCTTGTCATTCTGTCACCGCTTCATTTGTGTTATATAAGGGCAAAATATTATATATATATATATATATATATATATATGTGTGTGTGTGTGTGTGTGTGTGTGTGTGTGTGTGTGTGTGTGTGTGTGTGTATATATATATATATAATCTGTTAAAATTATTTTAAGTCAATAATATTACAAAACATAAATAAAACAATATTTAACTTAACAAAAATAAAATATATTATAATTATGGGAGTCACCACAAAAAGTCTTACTTTGGCTAATTTCATTAAAAAAAATGATTTCGGTTAGAAAAATCAGACTTTAGTCGCTACCAAAAATATGATTTTTTAAAAAATAAAAAATAAAACAATTTGACTTCTTTTAAAAAAATCAACTTTTGTTGGCGACTATGGAAGTCGCCGCCAAAAGTCTACTTTTTTAGTTTCATTTAAAAAATCTGACCTTTTTTATTTTTTTAAAATTAACTTTTGGTAGCGACTATAAGAGTCCCTACCAAAAGTCTGTTTTTTTTTTATTTTATTTAAAAAAATTTTTTTTGTTTCTTTAAAGAAAAATCGACTTTTGGTAGCGACTCTCATAGTTGCCACCAAAAGTCTTATTTTTAAATATTTTTTAAAGTAATTTTTTTAAAAATCAACTTTTGGTGGCCGCTCTCATACCCTTTTGTTGCGGCACAAACTTGTGAACAAAGATCACCCTACAATTCCTTAGGATGAACTCATGTCCTGCTGCATAACTAAATGGAGTTTTGGTATTAAAAAAAGAAAAAAAAATTAACAGAGCATCAATCTCAGCCATTTCAACCAGATTTCAGAAGTAGATCTGATCCAGAGAAGAGAGAAAAGACTTACTTGTTGAAGATTACCGTCACTGTTGTCCATCGAAGGTTGCTGCCCGTTCAGAGACTTCCTCTCCTCTATTTTCCTTCATCCCTTCATCCTTCGCGGTTCATGCCTTTGTCTTCATTCTCGATCTCCTTCCCTTGAATCCCTCCTTATACCACTGCACCTTATCAGTCATAGCCTCACACTCACATTCTCGCATCGCATACAATTCAACTGTGGTTTGACCATTGACCCTTGAACCAATGCATCAACCGATTCAATTAAAATATTAAAATATATAATTAAAAACTATAGATATAATTTTACAAATATAATTAAAAATAAAATTTACATATCAAATTATACAAAATAATATTCACAATAAAAAATTTACAATAAAAATTGACCAAATAACAAAAAAAATATTAATCAACATAATATTAACTCATATAAATTTGTAAAATATCAAAATATTAATATCTCTACTAAAAAGTAATGTAATTTTTATAAATTAATTTTATTTTAATTTTTTACTTTAAAAAAATTTTAATATTTAATTGTTACAATCAATTACACCTACAGCTGGAACTTAAGGATCACTTCCCTAGAAAATGTGCACTACCCAACGAAACCAAATGCTTAACTCTCTCTTAATTGGCTTTGGAAAAAACTCAAAAAGAAGAAAAATATCTTAATTTAATTTTCAAAAATTATGTACATATAATTAAAAAAAATAAAGTACAGAAAAAAAAAAGGTTAGTCCCCTCACAAAGTGACAAATCAACATTTAAATTTTTATCAAGAGGTTTTCATATTTAGTGTTGAGCAGTATCTTGAGTGAAATTATTTCTAATAAAAAATATTTGTAAGAAATCCATATATACATATATATATATATATTAATCTGGTTATTTTTAATATTAAATTACTTAATTTATTATTATTAAATATGAATTTTTATTTTGATTATTGTTAAAAGTTACTTTGACAAACAAAGAAATAAAATTAAAACAAAAGTATTTTTTTCGAATTAAACTAAAATGTTTGATATTTTAAGAATCAAATTGAGTAGTAAGTATTAATTTTTAAAAGCGACTTTAGTTGCCACAAAAGGTCACCTTTAGTGGCGACATTCAAAGTCACCACAAAGTCACCGCCAAAATAACCTTTGGTGGCGACTATGAGAGTAGCTGCTAAAAGTTTAATTTTTTTAATTTTATTTATAAAAATTTGATTTTTTTACAGTATTTATAACTTTCTGAAAGCTACAACATTATCAACCAAAATTTAGTGTATGAATGTGTGTGTGTATATGATATTTTGAACCAGTTAAGGGCGAGTTACTCAGTTATCTTTTTTTCATTTAGTTACCTTCAATTTGCTTGTAAATAATGAATTTTTTTTGCCTATCTCTAACTTGGTTTTAGTTGTATGAAAAAAAAAAGACAAGAAATAAATTGCAAAATTAACTAATTTAGAATTTGAATAGTAAGCAAAGATAGTAAAGTGGCCCCACTTAATTAATATTTTTTTAAATTTTACAAATTAATTTATTTTAATTTTGTACATTAAAAAATATTTTTTTTAATATTTAAATTATTACAATCAATTACACCTATAACTAGCACTTAAAGTTCACTTCCTAAGAAGATGTGCACTACCCAATGAAGACCAAATGTCTTACTCTCTCTTAATTAACTTTGGGAAAAAGTGAAAAAGAAGACAAATGAAAAAGTAGACAAAATGCATTAAGGAAGATGAGCATTCCAGATCTAGTTTATGACTCAGTGATACCAGTCGTTCGTGAGTGACTCAGCGGCGTTTCTGACTCAATGGTGTTTGTGCCGAACATTGGTAACTCAGCTTTGTTTGCTTTTGTACCGACCGTTCGTGACGTGACTTAGTCTTCTTCTTCTTCAGTCTTCTTTTTCTTCCTCGGCCATCCGTGGCGAACAACTGATTTTTACATTTTTTGACCGATTTTTCTCCTCTACAATTTTTAAATGGTTCCAGATTAGACAACTGGCTGGTTTACCGATTTTTCAGTCCGACCGGCCAGTCTGGTTCAGTTTTCTTAACACTAATATTACGTCATCAATGAGTGAATTATTATTTTTTCAATTTAATACTTAAAATATAAAATATCTTAATTTAATTTTCAAAAATTATGTACATATAATTAATAAAAATTGATTAAAGAAAAAAGGGTTAGCCCCCTCACAAAAATCGCAAGCAAAAGTCATCTTTATTGCCAAAAAAAAAAATTCATGAGAAAAAGTGACTTTTGGTGACGACTTTAGTTGCCATTGAAGGTTACCTTTAGTAACGACTTTCAAAGTCGCCACTAAAAAGACCTTTGGTGGCAAGTCACTAGCCATTTTTTTGGATTCGAATTGGCTTGACGGGTCGACCCGAGACCTATTCGACTAGTGTGAGTTTTGGTTAATCCAATAACTCGCTGTCTCAGGGTCGCTCAATTTGTTTTGTGCAATATTCAAGTTTATTTGAAATAAAACCAAACATATGTATACCTGAGATTCAAACATGGGTCCCTTACTTACAACCATGTGTGTCTTGTCATCCTACCATCGCTTTATTTGTATTTTGTAAGGGCAAAATATTATATATATATATATATATATATATAATCTATTAAAATTATTTTAAGTCAATAATATTACAAAATAGAAATAAAATAATATTTAACTTAAACAAAAGTCTAACTTTGGTTAATTTCATTTAAAAAAATGACTTCGGTTAGAAAAATCAGACTTTAATCACTACCCAAAATCTGATTTTTTTTTAAAAAAAATTTGAATTTTTTATAAAAACAATTTGAATTTTTTATAAAAAAATCGACTTTTGTTGGCAACTATAGGAGTTGCAGCCAAAAGTCTATTTTTTTTAATTTCTTTTAAAAATTTTGACTTTTTTTTTATTTTTGTAAGAAATTGACTTTTGATAGAGTTGCCACCAAAATTTTGTTTTTTTATTTTATTTTTAAAAAAATTGACTTTTTTTTAAAAAAATTGACTTTTTGTGGCAACTATGAGAGTCGTCACCAAAAGTCTGACTTTTTAATTTTATTTTTAAAAAATCCAACTTTTTTTATTTTTTTAAAAAAAATTGACTTTTTGGTGGCGACTCTTATAGTTACTACCAAAAGTATAATTTTTTAATATTTTTAAAAGTCTAATTTTTTAAATAATCGACTTTTGACAGCGACTCTCATACCGTTCTGTTGCAATGCAAACTTGTGAACAAAGATCACCCTGCAATTGCAGGGTGATTCAGTGGTCGTTGAACAAAGGTCACAGCAGTTATAAACTAAATAGTGGTATTAGCTTTTCAATTCCTTAGGATGAACTCATGTCCTTCCATGGTTTCAAATTGTGGCCATACAGTAGCGATACAGCCGCAATATTGCTAATGCGGTACCCGCAATTGCCAGGAAATTGAAAAACACACGATTACGGCGCAACTAAACGGAGTTTTGGTATTAAAAATAGAAAAAACAAATTAACAGAGCACCAATCTCACCATTTCAACCACATTTCAGAAATAGATCTGGTCCAAAGAAAAGAAAAAACAACTTACCCGTTGAAGATTACCATTGCCATTGTCCATCGAAGGTTGCCGTCCTTTCAAAGACTTCCGATCCTCTATTTTCCTCCATCCCTTGATCCTTCGTGGTTTGTGCCTTTGTCTTCATTCACGATCTCCTTCCCTCGAATCCTTTTTCATACCACTGCGCCTAATCTGTCATAGCCTCACACTCAGTCTCGCATCATACACGGTCCAACCATTGACCCTTAAACCGATGCATGAACCGATTCAATTAAAATATTAAAATATATAATTAAAAACTATAGATATAATTTTACAAATATAATTAAAAATAAAATTTACATATCAAATTATACAAAATAATATTCACAACAAAAAATTTACAATAAAAATTGACCAAATAACAAAAAAAAATTGTTAATCAACATAATATTAACTCATATAAATTTGTAAAATATCAAAATATTAATATCTCTACTAAAAAGTAATGTAATTTTTATAAATTAATTTTATTTTAATTTTTTACTTTAAAAAAATTTTAATATTTAATTATTACAATCAATTACACCTACAGCTGGCACTTAAGGATCACTTCCCTAGAAAATGTGCACTACCCAACGAAACCAAATGCTTAACTCTCTCTTAATTGACTTTGGAAAAAACTCAAAAAGAAGAAAAATATCTTAATTTAATTTTCAAAAATTATGTACATATAATTAACAAAAATAAAGTACAGAAAAAAAAAGGTTAGTCCCCTCACAAAGTGACAAATCAACATTTAAATTTTTATCAAGGGGTTTTCATATTTAGTGTTGAGCAATATCTTGAGTGAAATTATTTCTAATAAAAAATATTTGTAAGAAATCCATATATATATATATATATTAATCTGGTTATTTTTAATATTAAATTACTTAATTTATTATTATTAAATATGAATTTTTATTTTGATTATTGTTAAAAGTTACTTTGACAAACAAAGAAATAAAATTAAAACAAAAGTATTTTTTTTAGAATTAAACTAAAATATTTGATATTTTAAGAATCAAATTGAGTAGTAAGTATTAATTTTTAAAAGCGACTTTAGTTGCCACCAAAGGTCACCTTTAGTGGCGACATTCAAAATCGTCACAAAGTCACCGCCAAAATAACCTTTGGTGGCGACTATGAGAGTAGCTGCTAAAAGTTTAATTTTTTTAATTTTATTTATAAAAATTTGATTTTTTTTACAATATTTATAACTTTCTGAAAGCTACAACATTATCAACCAGAATTTAGTGTATGAATGTGTGTGTGTATATGATATTTAAACCAGTTAAGGGCGGGTTACTCAGTTATCTTTGTTTCATTTAGTTACCTTCAATTTGCTTGTAAATAATGAATTTTTTTGCCTATCTCTAACTTGGTTTTAGTTGTATGAAAAAAAAAGACAAGAAAGAAATTGCAAAATTAACTGATTTAGAATTTGAATAGTAAGCAAAGACAGTAAAGTGGCCCCACTTAATTAATTTTTTTTAAATTTTACAAATTAATTTATTTTAAATTTGTACATTAAAAATATTTTTTTAATATTTAATTTATTACAATCAATTACACCTATAACTAGCACTTAAAGTTCACTTCCTAAGAAGATGTGCACTGCCCAATGAAGACCAAATGCTTGACTCTCTCTTAATTGGCTTTGGGAAAAAGTGAAAAAAAAAGACAAATGAAAAAGTAGACAAAATGCATTAAGGAAGATGAGCACCCCAAATCTAGTTTATGACTCAGCGGTACCAGTCGTTCGTGAGTGACTCAGCGGCGTTTCTGACTCAGTGGTGTTTGTGCCGAACATTGGTAACTCAGCTTTGTTTGCTTTTGTACCGATCGTTCGTGACGTGACTCAGTCTTCTTTTTCTTCCTCGGCCATCCGTGGCGAACAACTTATTTTTACATTTTTTGACTGATTTTTCTCCTCTACAATTTTTAGATGGTTCCAGATTAGACAACTGGCTGGTTTACCGATTTTTCGTTCTGACCGACAAGTCTGGTTCAGTTTTCTTAACACTAATATTACGTTATCAATGAGTGAATTATTATTTTTTCAATTTAATACTTAAAATATAAAATATCTTAATTTAATTTTCAAAAATTATGTACATATAATTAATAAAAATTGAGCATAGAAAAAAGGTTAGTCCCCTCACAAAGTGACAAATTAACATTTAAATTTTTATCAAGAGGTTTTCATATTTATTGTTGAATAGTATCTTGTGTAGAATTGTTTGAAATAAAAAATATTTGTAAGAAATCAATATATATATATATATATATATATTTTAATCTGGTTGTTTTTATTATTAAATTACTAAATTTATTACTATTAAATATCAATTTTTATTTTGATTATTGTTAAAAGTCACTTTGACAAACAAATAAATAAAATTAAAACAAAAGCAATTTTTTTAGAATTAAACTAAAATGTTTGATATTTTAAGAATCAAATTGAGTTGTAAGTGTTAATTTTTAAAAGACCAAATTAAAAATTAGTAAATTATACTCTACTTCCTTATAAGTATTTGAAGTTACACTCGCCTCCCTTTATCTTTAAAATATACACTCTCACCCCTATAATTATAAAATTGTTATGCTTTAATTCAATCTTACATTTTCTATTCAGAGCGGTATATATATAATGTTTGGTAGCATAATACTATATATTTCTTTTTACTAAAATATTATCTATTACATATTAGATACTTATTTTTAAAGACAACAAAATACTTGTGACAAAATAAAAGAAATATAATATGTGAATATTAATATTCTTAAGTTAATATAAGGTTTTTAAATTAAAAGATATGCAATATTAATTAGTTATTGTATGTAAAAAAAATAGTAACATATCTCTCTTTAGACAAAAAACATAAAATTAAACTAACATATACTATATTTTATAATTACAAGAAAGATTGTATATTTTTGAATGTAGAAGGGAGAGAAGTATAATGTTAAATACTTGAAGGAGAGAGAAAAATGTAATTTATTCAACAATAGTTTATTCTTAACTATAAGAATGGAAGATTTTGGGCATTGAGTCCAATGCTATCATTATTCCCAAGCAATTCATTTTCGTTAATTAGTTATCTTAATTATGTTCCTTAATTAAAAATTACTAAATTCTATAATTTAATTGATAAACACTCAAGTAAGATATACGAATGACCTCTGTCTTTATTTTAGTGCTTGTGTTTTAGAAATTTTTTTTTATATATTTCAAAACAATCAACTACTAAACTCGTTCGCTCAAACTATTTTTTTTTACAATTTTAAATTCTTTTTTAATATGAAATTAAATTAAGATAATTTTATATTATATTCATTTGATATAATTTTTAGTTTTCATAAAACACTAAAAATAATTGATGATGAAAATTTATAGTTTCTCTCTTCTAATATTTTTTGTATGAAGCATTTATTTATATCTTTATTATTATATTCTCTAATTATAACACAATAAATGTATGATTTTTTAGATACATTATATATTTTATACAATTTATTATTGTATAATTATTTAATATTATATAATTAATTTTTTCAATATTTGTATGCATTTTTAATTAAAAATTTGATAAAATTATATATATATATATATATATATATATATATATATAGTTTTTTTATTCTTTTAATTTCAGTGTCATGTATAGATGCTAATTTTTTTTTTTAGTTTACAAATGAGCGATCATTCTTAAGACCCATACCAATCCAACAGGTGCATGGAAAAAGCAGAGGAAAGTGCAGAGAGGGAAGATCTGAGAATCTCTTTATGAAGGAAAGGGACAGAAGTTACTATTTTGATTCGCTATCTTGGCATTTGTTTTGAGTGGTCAGGAGCCTCTATAAGCATTTTATTGTGCTAAACGCCTGAAGCCTTGCTTTTCTTGTTTCTCTCAATTTCTTCATTGCTTTTCTTTCAACATTTTTTCCTTAATCAATCTTTTAACAGGTACGTTTTTTTGCTACTTCCAACTATTATTTTTCTCTCTTTTTCAGAAGAATACTAATTATACTCATCAAACAAAAATTGAGTTACGTTATACTCATTCCGCAACTTAGTTTGGCTAGAGACTGCTCTTCTACTTGATTCCTATTGCAATTTATTGTACCTTTCATGTATTGTTTGTATTTATTAGTTCTATTTTTGCCTAAACATGTTTTCTACCATCGTTTACAAGATACATATATAATTTTCTTTCTTTTACCTTGCTATCAAGAAGTACTCTGTAAATTAAGCAAATTGCAGCTATTTGATTCGGTTCTTCCTTCCTATTCCCACATTTTTGTTGGCAACTAACGTTGCCACTTATGTTGGTTACAGTTTTATACCATGAGTAGTGAATTGAAGTTTTTACTAATTTCTCCGGTTAATGTTGCTATTTTTATTATTGTGGCAAGTACAATAATGTTCACTAGTTTTCAACTTTTTCTCTTTATAGAGCCTTATTTATCAATATTTGCTTATTTTAGTTACTGTCAAATTGTCTTACTCACTCTTAACTCCAAATATAAGTAATGATGTCCGTAAATGGGACTTTGGAGTGATATATGGTTTTCTCAGATATTATAGTTCTTAACAAGGAACCAACCTTTGGGAGTAGCTATGGTTTGTATATCCTTTTTTTTTTTTTGCTTTTGAAAAGGCCATAAGAGGCAAAAATAATTAAACTAAAACCTGAACATCCAATAAAGCTAAACGCATAACAGAGGAAGGAAACGCAATACAACAAAAACCTAGAGTAGAATCGCAACCAAATTTAACAATGTGATGAGCAACAACATTACACCGGTGAGGGATAAAGGATAGGCGAAAGAAAGAACAATCAACTATCAAAATCTTCATATACAACATTAAAGATTCCATTGCAGAAACATCATGATCATCATAGAAAGCCTTCACTGCAAGATCACAATCTGATTCCACCTCCATAGCCATGTATCCTTGTTGAATCACAGCTATGGATTCAGCAAGGTTTTAAATATATCTTATACTATTGACTCAAGACTGCTTTAATGGCCTTACTGCTTAGCAAGGTTTTAAATTGCAATTGCAGTTGTGTTGTGGACGCTGCAATGCAGTTGCGGTTGTGAATTTTTTTTGAATTACACAAAATGTAGAAAAAATATTAAAATATATATAATTGTTATATCTCTTAATTAATTATGTAATATTTTTATTTATTACCTAAATTAATTTAATAAATATAAACTCTATGCAAATATAATAATGACACATGTGAAATTTATTTAAAAAATAACTAATTAATATGTTGATAAGTCTCAAATAATTTTATTCTCTCAATTTTTTTTTATTTTTCTTATTTTTAAATTTTTTCCTTCTTTTCTTTTTGCAATTTTCCCTCTTAATTTTTCTAATATATCTCTTTCAAAATTTGTCAAATATTTCCCTTCAAAATTTGTTGTATATTCCCCTCCCACTAATTAATTGACATTTTGCTTATGTTTTAATTTCATTTTAATTCATTTTTATTTTCTCAAATCAACGAATTATCTCATGCCACAATGACTCTTCTCTCAGTCACACTCACACACTATAATTAGTCTCAGAACAGAAATCATCACTGCAAAAAAATGACTTTTGGTAACGACTTTTAGTGGAGACCAATGTTGTTGGCATAAGTCCGTGGCTAATTGTCTTTTAGTGACAACTCTCAAAAGTCACCACCAAAAGTCACTCTTTAGTGGCGACTATAGTCACCACTAAAAGATATCTTTATTGTAAAAAAAAATTTCGTGACAAAAGGTGACATATTTTTTATGCAATATTCAAGTTTATTTGAAATTAAACCAAACATATGCATACTTGAGATTCAAACCTGGGTTCTTTGCTTGCAACCATGTGTTTCTTGGGAAAAATATTATATATATATATATATATATATATATATATATATATATATATATGAAATCTGTTAAAATTATTTTAAGTCAAAAATATTGCAAAACAGAAATAAAACAATATTTAACTTATCAAAAAGCAAATACATTATTACTATGAAAGTCACTACAAAAAGTTTGACTTTGGCTAATTTCATTAAAATAAATTGATTTCGGTTAAAAACATCAGACTTTAGTCACTACCAAAAATCTGATTTTTTAAAACAATTAAAAAAATAAAAAATTTTGAATTTTTTAAATAAAATTAAAAAAATTCACATTTTTATAATAAAATGAAAAAATGACTTTTTTAATTTTTTTAATAGAATTAGACTTTTGGTGGCAACTATGGGAGTTGCCACCAAAAGCCTAATTTTTCTAATTTTTATTTTAAAAAATCTAACTTATTTTTTTTAAAAAAAATTAACTTTTGGTAGATACTATTATTATTAATCAATCCAATTCAAATAGGTATACAAAAATACTATATTTATGCGTAAAAGAAAAATTGTAAACTTTAAATAGGAAAGAAGATTCTGTTGATTCGGCCACCAAAAGTCTATTTTTTTTAATTTTACTTAAAAAATATAACTTTCATTATTATTTTTTTAAAAAAAACAGACTTTTGGTGGCAACTATAAGAGTAGCCACCAAAAGTCTATTTTTTATTTTATTTTAAAAAATATTTGACTTTTTTTAAAAAAAATTGACTACTAAAAGCCTATTTTTTAATTTTATTTTAAAAAATCCAACTATTTTTTTTTGAAAAAAAATCAACTTTTGGTGTCGACTATGGGAGTTCTCACCAAAAGTACACCTTTCGGAAAAATCTCTTTTTGGAGTAATTTAATTTTCACAAATTAAATTTATTTTAATTTTGTACTTTAAAAGTATTTTTTAATATTTAAATTGTTACAATAAATTACACATATAGCTGGCACTTAAAGTTCACTTCCCAAGAAGATGTGCACTGCCTAACGAAGACCAAATGCCTGACTCTCTCTCAATTGGCTTTGGGAAAAAGTGAAATAGAAGACAAATGAAAAAGTAGACAAAATGCATTAAGGAAGATAAGCATTCCAGATCCAGTTTGTGACTCAGCGGTACCAGTCGTTCGATCATGACTCAGTGCTGTTTCAGATACCGGCTGTTCGTGACTCAATGGTGTTTGTCCCAGACATTCGTGACTCAGCTTTGTTTGCTTTTGTGTCAGCCATTCGTGACATGACTCAGTCTTCTTCTTCTTGCTCGGCAATCCATGGCGAACGACCAGTTTTCACGGTTTTTGAAGAATTTGACCAATTTCGCTCCTCTTCGATTTTTAGATGGTTCCAGACCGGACAACTGGTCGGTTCACTAGTTTTTTAGTCTGACCGATTGGTCCTGTTCAGTTTCTTAACACTAATATTACGTCATCAATGAGTGAATTATTTTTTTAATTTAATATTTAAAATACAAAATATCTTAATTTAATTTTCAAAAATTATGTACATATAATTAATAAAAATTAAGCAAAGAAAAAAGGGTTAGTCCCCTCACAAAAATTGCCTCCAAAAGTCATCTTTGTTGCAAAAAAAAATTCATAAGAAAAAGTAACTTTTGATGACGAAAGGTCACATTTAGTAACGACTTTCAAAGTCGCCACCAAAAAGATCTTTGGTAATATTAAAGTTTATTTGAAATTAAACCAAACATATGCATACCTGATATTTGAACTTGGGTCTCTTGCTTGCAATCATGTGTCTTGCCATCTTACCACCGCTTCATTTTGTAATGTAAAGGCAAAATATTATATATATATACACATATGTATATATATGTGTATATATATACAATATGTTAAAATTATTTTAAGTCAATAATGTTACAAAACAGAAATAAAACAATATTTAACTTAACAAAAAGCAAATATATTATTATTATGGGAGTCACCACAAAAAGTCTGACTTTGGCTAATTTCATAAAAAAAATACCTTTAGTTAGAAAAATCAGACTTTAGTCGCCACCAAAAATATGATTTTTTTAAAAAATAAAAAATAAAAAAATTTGAATTTTTTTTAAAAAAATCAATTTTTGTTGGCGACTATGGGAGTCGACGACAAAAGACTATTTTTTTTAATTTCATTTAAAAATTTTAACTTTTTTTATTTTTTAAAATAAGCTTTTGGTAGCAATTATGGGAGTTCCCACAAAAAGTATTTTTTAATTTTATTTTAAAAAATTTTAACTTTTTTTTAAAGAAAAAATCGATTTTTGGTGGCGACTCTCATAGTTACCACAAACAGTCTTATTTTTTAATATTTTTGAAAGTCTAATTTTTTTAAAAATCAACTTTTGGTGGCGACTCTCATACCATTCTGTTGCGGCGCAAACTTGTGAACAAAAATCACCCTGTAATTGCGGGGTGATGCAATGGTCGTTGCATGCTGCCACAATTTAGAACACAACCACTTAGTGTTTTCACAATAGTTATAGACTAAAGAGTGTTATTAGCTTTTCAATTCCTTTGGATGAACTCATGTCCTTCCATGGTTTCAAATTGCGGCCACACTGCAGCGATACAACAGCAATATTGCTGATGTGGCACCCATAATTGCGAGGTGATTGAAAAACACACGATTGCGGCATAACCGAATGGAGTTTTGGTATTAGAAAAAGAAAAAAAATAATAGAGCACCAATCTCAACCATTTCAATCAGATTTTAGAAGTAGATCTGATCCAAAGAAGAGAGAAAATGACTTACCCATTGAAGATTACCATCACCGTTGTCCATCGAAGGCTGCTATCCATTCAGAGACTTCCTCTCCTCTATTTTCCTACATCCCTTCATCCTTCGTGGTTTGTGCCTTTGTCTTCATTCTTGATCTCCTTCCCTTGAATCCTTCCTCATACCACTGCGCCTTATTGGTCATAGCCTCAGACTCACAGTCTCGCATCGCACCGGTCCAACAATTGACTCTTGAACCAATGCATCAACCGATTCAATTAAAATATTAAAATATATAATTAAAAACGATAGGTATAATTTTATAAATATATAATTAAAAATAAAATTTACATATCAAATTATACAAAATAATATTCACAATAAAAAATCTACAATAAAAATTGACCAAATATCAAAATATTAAAATATTAATATCTCTACTAAAAAGTAATGTAATTTTTATAAATTAAATTTATTTTATTTTTTTACTTTAAAAAATTTTAATATTTAATTGTTACAATCAATTACACCTACAGCTATCACTTAACCTTCACTTCCCAAGAAAATGTGCACTGCCTAACGAAACCAAATGCCTGACTCTCTCTTAATTGGCTTTGGAAAAAACTGAAAAAGAAGACAAATATCTTAATTTAATTTTCAAAAATTATGTACAAATAATTAATAAAAATTGAGTACAGAAAAAAGGGTTAGTCCCCTCACAAAGTGACAAATCAACATTTAAATTTTTATCAAGACGTTTTCATATTTAGTGTTGAATAGTATCTTGAGTAGAATTATTTCTAATAAAAACTATTTGTAAGAAATCAATATATATATATATATATATATATATATATATATATATTAATATGGTTATTTTTATTATTAAATTACTAAATTTATTATTATTAAATATCAATTTTTATTTTGATTATTGTTAAAAGTCACTTTGACAGACAAAGAAATAAAATTAAAACAAAAGTAATTTTTTTTAGAATTAAACTAAAATGTTTGATATTTTAAGAATCAAATTGAGTAGTAAGTATTAATTTTTAAAAGACCAAATTAAAAATTAGTAAATTACACTCTACTTCCTTATAAGTATTTGAAGTTACACTCTTCTCCCTCTATCTTTAAAATATACACTCCCACCCCTATAATTATAAAATTTTTATGCTTTAATTCAATCTTACATTTTCTATTCATAGAAGTATATATATAATGTTTGGTAGAATAATATTGTATATTTCTTTTTACTGAAATATTATCTATTACATATTAGATACTTATTTTTAAAGACAATAAAATACTTGACAAAATAAAAAAGTCATAATATGTGAATATTAATATTCTCAAGTTAATATAAGGTTTTTAAATTAAAAGATATGTAATATTAATTAGTTATCGTATGTAAAAAAAATTAACATATCTCTCTTTAGACAAAAAATATAAAATTAAACTAATATATACTATATTTTATAATTACAAGAAAGATTGTATATTTTTTAATGTAGAAGGGAGAGAAGTATAATGTTAAATACTTGAAGGAGAGAAAAAAATGTAATTTATTCAACAATAATTTATTCTTAACTACGAGGATGGCAGATTCTGGACGTTGGGTCCAATGCTATCTTTATTCCTAAGCCATTCATTCTCGTTAATTAGTTATCTTAATTTCATTTTAATTAATGATTGAACTTTTGCCTCTGTTAGATAATGATAAGATTTGCATTAATTAACTTAATTAAGCAAGTAATCGATGTTCCTTAATTAAAAATTACTAAATTCTATAATTTAATTGTTAAACCCTCAAGTAAGATATACGAATGACCTCTGTCTTTATTTTAGTGCTTGTGTTTTGGAATTTTTTTTATGTATTTCAAAACAATCAACTATTAAACTCATTTGCTCAAACTATTTTTTTTTTTACAATTTTAAATTCTTTTTAATATAAAATTAAATTAAGATAATTTTTATATTTTATATAATATACATTTGATATAATTTTTAGTTTTCATAAAACACTAAAAATAATTGTTGACTAAGATTTATAATTTGTCTCTTGTAATATTTATGTATGAAGCATTTATTTATATTTTTATTATCATATTCTCTAATTATAACACAATAAATGTATGATTTTTTAGATATATTTATATAATCTATACAATTTATTATTGTATAATTATTTAGTATTAAATAATTAATTTTTAAAATATTTGTTTGTGTTTTTAATTAAAAATTTGATAAAATTGTATATATATTCAGTTTTTTTTATTTTTTAATTTCAGTATCATGTATAGATGCTATTTTTTTTTTGGAGTTTACAAATAAGCGATCATTCTTGAG
Organism: Biancaea sappan; assembly: GCA_037074585.1. Lineage (NCBI taxonomy): Eukaryota > Viridiplantae > Streptophyta > Magnoliopsida > Fabales > Fabaceae > Biancaea > Biancaea sappan. The sequence continues at coordinate 4,088,532 of CM073493.1, forward strand.
ACCCATACCAATCCAACAAATGCATGGAAAAAGTAGAGGAAAGGGCAGAGAGGGAAGATCTGAGAATCTCTTTATGAAGGAAAGGGACAGAAGTTACTATTTTGATTCGATATCGTGGCACTGGTTTTGAGTGGTTAGGAGCTAGCCTCTATGAGCACTTTATTCTGCTAAACGCGTGAAGCCTTGCTCTTCTCGTTTCTCTCGATTTCTTCATTGCTTCGCTTTCAACATTTTTTTTCTTAATCATTCTTTTAATATGTACGTCTTTTTGCTGCTTCCAACTATTATTTTTCTCTCTTATTCAAAAGAATACGAATTATACTCATCAAATAAACATTGAGTTATGTTCTACCCATTCTGCAACCCAGTTGGGCTAGAGATTGTTCTTCTACTTAATTCCGATTGCAGTTTATTGTAACTTTCATGCATTGTTTGTATTTATTAGTTCTATTTTTGCCTAAACGTGTTTTTTTACCATCGTTTACAAGATACATATATAATTTTCTTTCTTTTACCTTGCTATCGCAAAGTACTCTGTAAATTAAGCAAATTACAGCTATTTGATTTCATTCTTCCTTCCTATTCCTACATTTTTTGTTGGCAACTAATGTTGCCACTTATGTTAGTTATAGTTTTATACCATGAGTAGTAAATTGAAGTTTTTACAAATCTCTCTGGTTAATGTTGCTATTTTTATTATTGTTGCAACTACAATAATGTTCACTAGTTTTCAACTTTTTTCTCTTTAAAGAGCCTTATTTATCAATATTTGCTTATTTAAGTTACTGTCAAATTGTCTTACTCGCTCTTAACTCCAAATACAAGTGATGATGTCTGTAAATGAGACTTTGGAGTGATCTATGATTTTATCAGATATTATAGTTCTTAACAAGGAACCAACATTTGGCATTAGCTATGGTTTGTATATCCTTTTTTTTTTTTTGGAAAAGGCCATAAGAGGCCAAAATAATTAAACTAAAACATGAATATCCAGTAATGCCAAACGCATAACAGAGGAAGGAAACACAATATAGCAAAAACCTAGAGTAGAGCTGCAACCAAATTTAGCAATGTGATGAGCAAACAACATTACACTGGCGAGGAATAAAGGATAGGTGAAAGAAAGAACAATCAGCTACCAAAATCTTCATATCCAGCATTAAAGTTTCCATTGCAGAAACATCACGATCACCATAGAAAGCCTTCACTGTAAGCTCACAATTTGATTCAACCTCCATAGCCATGAATCTTTGTTGAATGACGACTATGGGTTCAGCAAGGTTTTAAATATATCTCATACTATTGACTTAAGACAGCTTTAATGACCTTACTGCTTAGCAAGGTTTTAAATTGCGATTGTGGATGCGACGATGCAGTTGCGGTCATTGCAGTTGTGAATTCTTTTTTAAATTACATAAAATGTAGAAAAAAATATTAAAATATATATATAATTGTTATGTCTCTTAATTAATTATATAATATTTTATATTTAATACTTAAATTAATTTGTTAAATATAAACTCTATGCAAATATATTAATAACACCTTTGAAATTTATTTTAAAAAATAACTAATTAATATGTTGATAAGTCTCAAATAATTTTCTTCTCTCTCAATTTTTTTTATTTTTCTCATTTTAAATTTTTTTCCTGCTTTTCTTTTTGCAAATTTTCCCTCTTAATTTTTCTAATATATCTCTTTCAAAATTTGTCAAATATTGCCCTCCAAATTTTGTCATATATTCCCCTTCCACTAATTAATTGATATTTTACTTATGTTTAAATTTCATTTTAATCGATCTTTATTTTCCCAAATCAACGAATTATCTCATGCCACAATGACTCTCCTCTTAGTCACACACACACACACACTATAATTAGTCTCAGAATAGAAATCATCACAAAAAAAAGACTTTTTGTGGCAACTTCTAGTCGAGACTAAAGTTGTTGGCTTAAGTCTGTGAATAATTGTCTTTTAGAAAATTTGCCATCAAATCACCTTTTAGTGGGGACTATAGTCATCACCAAAAGTCATTTTTGTTGCAAAAAAAATCGTAAGAAAAAGTGACTTTTGGAGGTGAAGTTGTCACCGAAGGTCACCTTTAGTGGCGACATTCAAAGTCGCCGCACAGTCACTGCCAAAAACAACCTTTGGTGGCAACTATGAGAGTAGCCGCTAAAAGTTTGATTTTTTTAATTTTATTTATAAAAATTTGATTTTTTTTACAGTATTTATAACTTTCTAAAAGCTACAACGTTATCAACCAAAATTTAGTGTATGAATATGTGTGTGTATATGATATTCTGAACCAGTTAAAGGCAGGTTATTGAGTTTTCTTTGTTTCGTTTAGTTCCCTTTAATTCGCTTGTAAATAATGATTTTTTTTGTCTATCTCTGACTTGGTTTTAGTTGTATGAAAAAAAAAAGACAAGAAAAAAATTGCAAAATTAACTGATTTAGAATTTAAATAATAAGCAAAGACAGTAAAGTGTCCCCACTTAATTAATATTTTTAAAAATTTTACAAATTTATTTATTTTAATTTTGTACATTAAAAATATTTTTTAATATTTAAATTGATACAATCAATTACACCTACAGCTGGCACTTAAAGTTCACTTCCTAAGAAGATGTGCACTGCCCAACATGACTCTCTCTTAATTAGCTTTGGGAAAAAGTGAAAAAGAAGACAAATGAAAAAGTAGACAAAATGCATTAAGGAAGATGAGCATAGCAGATCTAGTTTATGACTTAGTGGTACCTGATATCGGGTATTTTTATATACTTTTTAGTCCCTATCTTAGTCCTATGGCTATTCCAATGTTGCCAATTCTCTAATTTTATTATGTTTTGGAATTTATTGGGTATAAATTATTTATGGATTGAATGTGTTTCAATTTTATATTTTTAGAACTTGAATTGTAAAATGCTCAATTTAATTCTTACAAATTTTAATTTTAGAGAGAAAAATGCTGACATGGACAAAGATGATGATTTAGATGCTAATGTGGCACTTTTTGGATGATGCAGATGCTGACTAGGATATGCTGGATATGGGGCCCACTTGAACTCTTATTGAATGCCATGTAGTCAGAATTTGAGGGCATGAATATTAAATTTCGTAGGTCAGAAAGCAAGGCTGAAATATCAATTCTTCCATGCTGTTCTACTGCTGCCATACCTATGTTCTGCTGCTGTTTGTTACTTTCTGCTACAGAAATATTAAATCTGCTGCTGCCATGCCTACTTTCTGCTGCAGAAACATTAATTATACTGATGTTTTGTTGTCAAAGTGCTGCTACATCATGGAGGAAGCATCTAGGGTAGAATATTCTAAGGCATTGAAGGGGCATCAGTTTTAGAAATAAGAATACTTTCATTTTAGGCAGCCAGACTTAGAAAATTCGCAGCTCTCTCTTCCCCTCTGTTTTTGCTTCTGTTATTGGCTGTTTTGCTCTCATGGAGGGCTAAGTTTTCATTGTAATTAGTCACTAGACCACTGGGATGTTGTAGCTTGAACTAAGAATGCAAGTTAAGTGTTTTGTTCTCCATTTTCATCTCATTTCGTTTCTGTTTTGCTGTCATGTTTATTTTGCTGTCAAATTCTGATTAGAGCTTGAGTTGTAACATAAACTGACTTATATATAAGACATAACCTTGCTTGACTGATTAGGAAAGTGAGGGAGGCGAAATGACTAGTTAAATGATATATTTAACTTGGTTTGGTTGAGATTTTCCACTGAATGCATCTAGTTATAGTAGAGAGATGTTCTTGACTGTAATTAGTAGCATTAAATTCTAGATGTTATTCTAGAAACATTTTCATAAAGAACCAAACAATGGAATGAGACAAAACTGAATCAATGAGTTAGGTAATGATAGTTACACTCCCATGAATCCTAGTGGCTGATTACATAGTATCTTTACTGTCAATTTCTTGCAATTTCTGCTGCTGCTGCTGTTTCTGCTGTTACTGCTGTTGCTGCATATTTTGCTGCTGTTGTAGTGTTTAATTGCTGTTCTGTTTTATTTATTTAGTTAGCATTGCTACAAAACCCCCCCCACGTTTATGTACTCTTAATTGGTGTTTAGGTGTTTAGAACGATTAATTAGTATCAAGAAGTGAGGCTCCCTGAGTGAATACGACCTGGGGATCACTATACTGCAAATTGCCACAAATTCAATTCTGGGCAATTTGGCATCGTAGTGGCGTGAACCAGAATTTTGGCGCCGTTGCCGAGGAGCCAATTCATTTCGAAGTGTTAATTAGTTGTTCTATCGTGTTCTTGTTTGATTTTAAGTGGCTTGGTATTGTTGGAAGTGATTACAAATTTTTCAAGTCAACTTTTCAAGTTTCCTAGTATATTTCAGTCACTATTCATCAGCTTAAAAAACTAAATCGGATTGACTTGAAAAATTGGTAGTCCACTAAACACGACCCTTTCGGGCAAAACTCCTACGACTTTGTCGTGAGGAGCACCGCCCTATCTCGGCTAAATTCCAACGTTTAGACCACTTTTTCCATTTTACAATGATTTTAGCCATTCTTCTAATTAATTGTGATTTTTGGTTTGATTTTTGTAGATCTTATTTTTGAGTTCTGTTTTTTGATTTTGTGCCTCCAATTGGTGAAGGATTTTTCCAAGAAAAATCAGATTTTTCTGAGATACTTCATTTTTGGTCATTTTCCTTGGTTGGACCATTTTGTGCTTATTTTGCTCTTTTTGTTCTTTTTGTTGTTTTCTCGTGAATTTGTGCCCTTTCTAGTATATGAGAAGGTCTGGTCACGTGGACTTACCACCTTTTGATCCAGAAATTGATAGGACCTTCCATAGGCTAGTGAGAAGTAATAGCATTAGGACTAGTATAGTTTCTGAAATTCTTGCTGAAATTGTTGAGTTTGCTGTCAATAGTGTAGAAGTTGAATCAGATTCTGAATCTGATATTGTGTTGGAGTCTACGGATTCTGAGTCAGCTGGGATAACTGGGATGGATAATCAAAATGCACAAATGCCTCAAAATAGGCAAGAACAATCAATTAAAGAGTTGATTGCACCTGATGTGCATTATCAACCATTGTGCATAAATTATCCTGAGTTGGATGCTAACTTTGAACTAAAATCTGGTCTAATCCATTTGTTGCCTAAGTTTCATGGTCTTGCAGGAGAAGATCCGCACAAGCACTTAAAGGAGTTCCATGTTGTCTGCTCTACCATGAGACCACATGGAGTTGGAGAAGAACATATCAAATTAATAGCATTTCTTTTCTCTCTGGATGGGGCAGCCAAGGATTGGCTTTACTATCTACCCACTGCCTTGATAACAAGATGGGATGAGCTGAAGAAGTTGTTCTTAGAAAAATTCTTTCCAGCCTCCAGAACAGCAGCAATCAGGAAAGATATCAGTGGGATTAGACAGTTGAATGGTGAGTCTCTGCATGAATATTGGGAGAGGTTTAAGAAGCTTTGCTCATGCTGTCCAAACCACCAGATTTCAGAGCAACTTCTCATCCAGTATTTCTATGAGGGATTACTGCCTATGGACAGATATATAGTTGATGCAGCTGCTGGTGGGGCATTGGTGGATAAGACCCCTACTGCAGCAAATGAATTGTTGGCCAAGATGGCCCAAAATGCTCAGCAATTTGGAACCAGATTGAGTGATCCAACAGTTACTGTCAATGAGGTGAGGACACCTCCCATGGAGCAACAAAGGATAGAAAATAAATTGGAAGAATTAGCTTCAATGGTGAGGCAATTGGCATTAAATCAGAGAACACAACAACAAGCCCCTCCTCCTTCAGCCTGTGGTATTTGTTCCCTGAATACCCACCATACTGATCAATGCCCTCAGCTGCAAGAGACCTCAACTGAGTCATGTGCTGGTATATTCCCTGGTAGACCCATGCAGCCACAACAACAGAGATATGACCCATATTCCTCCACCTACAATCCTGGGTGGCGTGATCATCCAGCTTTTAAGTATGGGAATACATCTAACCCCCCTTACCAGCCACCCCATGTAAGATACAATCAACCTGAAGCTAGCCATACACCTCCTCCAGCACCCAAGAAACCTGAGCCTAGTCTTGAGGATCTAATGAAGCAACTGACTGCCAATACTCTTCAGTTCCAGCAAAGGACAGAAACAAATATGCAGAATTTGGAAACTAAGATTGGCCAGTTAGCCACAACAGTCAATGAGCTGAAGAGCCAAGGTTCAGGGAGTTTGCCATCCCAACCAGTGATCAACCCAAGAGGCAATGTGAGTGCCATCATCTTGAGGAGTGGCAAACAAGTAGACAGTCCAGCTTCTGAATCTGAACCAGAAAAATCAAATGTCCAGCAAAGTGTTCCTTCATCTTCAACCAGTGAGCAAAATAAAAAGGATGAAGAAGTGGTTCAGAAAATTCCTCTTCCTTTCCCTAATAGGCAGACTCAATCAAGGAAAGCTTCTGAATCTGACATGGATAAGGAGATCATGGAGACCTTCAGGAAAATAGAGGTCAATATCCCACTTTTGGAAGCAATTAAGCAAATCCCCAAGTATGCCAAGTTCCTCAAAGAGTTGTGCACTCATAAGAGGCGTTTAAGGGGTAATGAGAGAGTTAATTTGGGAAGAAATGTGTCTGCACTCATCCAACCACCCATGCCACCCAAGTGCAAAGATCCTGGAACTTTCACAATACCATGCACAATAGGCAACATGGAGTTCTCCAATGCTATGCTGGATTTGGGAGCCTTAATCAATGTTATGCCCAAATCAGTGTACTCGAGCCTCAAGATTGGTGTTCTTTCACCAACTGGAGTGATTGTCCAACTTGCCAATAGGAGCACAGCACATCCAGCAGGAGTTTTAGAAGATGTTCTGGTAAGAGTTAAAGATCTCATTTTTCCTGCTGATTTTTATGTGCTTGATATGGAAAATGATAATACTCCTGGCCATGCACCATTAATACTTGGTAGACCTTTTCTGAAAACTGCAAAAACCATCATTAATGTGCATGAAGGGACTTTGTCAATGGAGTTTGCTGGTAATAAAATTGATTTTAACATTTTGGATGCCATGAAACATCCTATAGAAAATCATTCCAATGTGCATGTAGTTAACTATTTGGATTACTTAGTTGATGAGGCATGTGATGATTTCCAAGCTGAATTAATTTCTGATTTTCCTGAATTTTCTGATTTGGTTGATGCCTTTGAATGCAACTGTGCTGGTTCTGAATTTTGTCATGCTTGCACTGAAATTGAAAACTCTCTAAATGCTGACAATTCTAAGTTGCATTCTGATTTGCATAGTGATTTGGATTCTGATGTGCATTCTGATTCTGTAAATTTCTCTAGCTTATACTTAGATTCTGTTTCTATTTTAGGTAGTTGTAGGTGTAGTGATTTAAATTGTAATGTTGCACATTCTTCATCTCTTTCCTCTTGTGCTGCTAACCCTTCCTCCTCTTTAGCCAAGGATTCTGTCTTTGAGCAAACTGAATTTGTAGGTGCTTCCTTGGATGTGATTCCACAAAAACTAATTCCATCCTCCATCCAACCACCTGCATTGGAGTTGAAGGCTTTACCAGAAAACCTCAAGTATGCCTTCTTGGAAGTAGGAGACAAACTTCCAATCATTGTGGCCAACAACTTGAACCCCAATCAAGAAGAAAAATTGATCAGTTTGCTGAAAAAGAATAAGAAGGCGATTGGGTGGACTCTAGCAGACATTCCTGGAATTAGTCCTTTAGTGTGCATGCACCGAATTCTCCTTGAAGAAGAGACGAAACCAGTGAGGCAACCCCAAAGAAGACTCAACCCCATGATTCTTGATGTGGTCAAGAAGGAGGTAAGTAAGCTCCTCCAAGCTGGTATTATTTATCCTATCTCTGATAGTAAGTGGGTGAGTCCGGTACAAGTAGTGCCAAAGAAAATCGGGGTAACTGTTATAGCAAATGAAAATAATGAGTTAGTGCCCACTAGAGTTCAAAACAGTTGGCGTGTTTGCATTGATTATAGGAAGTTGAACCAAGCAACTAGAAAAGATCATTTTCCTCTTCCTTTTATTGATCAAATGCTTGAGAGACTTGCTGGCAAGTCTCATTACTGTTTTCTTGATGGTTTTTCTGGGTATTTTCAAATTCACATTGCACCTGAAAATCAGGAGAAGACTACCTTCACCTGTCCTTTTGGTACTTTTGCATATAGACGCATGCCTTTTGGTCTCTGTAATGCACCTGGCACTTTTCAAAGATGCATGTTGAGCATATTTTCTGATTTGTTAGAGGATTGCATGGAAGTGTTCATGGATGATTTTTCTGTTTATGGAGACTCATTTGATGCATGTCTGAAAAATTTGGAGAGAGTACTTGAGAGATGCATAGAGAAAAATTTGGTCTTGAATTATGAAAAATGTCATTTCATGGTAGAGCAAGGAATAGTCCTAGGCCACATAGTGTCACCACGTGGCATAGAAGTAGATAAAGCCAAAGTTGATGTTATCTCTTCTTTGCCTTACCCCGCTTCTGTGCGGGAAGTTCGCTCTTTTCTTGGCCATGCAGGATTTTATAGGAGATTCATCAAGGACTTCAGTAAGATCGCTCTACCCCTATCTAAACTCCTCCAAAAAGAAACTGATTTCATTTTTAATGATGCTTGCAGGTCAGCTTTTGATGAGTTGAAGAAGCAACTTACCTCCCCTCCTATCATCCAACTTCCACAGTGGGAGCTTCCCTTTGAGCTCATGTGCGATGCCTCAAATTTTGCTGTAGGAGTAGTACTTTCACAAAGAGTAGAGAGGAAGTTGCATGTCATAGCCTATGCGTCCCGTACCCTTGATTCAGCTCAATCAAATTACACAACCACAGAGAAGGAGTTTTTAGCAATTGTTTTTGCTTTAGAAAAATTTAGATCATATTTGCTTGCCTCCAAAGTAACTGTGTTTTCTGACCATGCAGCACTGAAATATTTGTTGAAGAAGCCAGATGCAAAGCCAAGATTGCTTAGATGGATGCTGCTCCTCCAAGAATTTGATGTGGAAATCAAGGATAAGAGTGGGGCAGAGAATGTAGTAGCAGATCACTTGAGTAGGCTTTCTGATCTTCCATTGGAACATCTCCCTGTAAGAGACAATTTTCCAGATGAGTGTTTCCTCCTTTTGCATGGTACTGGTGAGCCTTGGTATGCTGATTTGGTGAATTATCTTGTTGCATCTGAATTGCCTGCATACCAAAATAAACATCAATTGAATAAATTAAGAAGCGAGGCTAGGTACTATGTGTGGGATGACCCTTATTTGTGGAAAATTTGCAGTGACCAAATTATTAGGAGATGTGTTCCAAATAATGAATTTGCATCTGTGCTGAATTTTTGTCATACTCTTGCATGTGGTGGACACTTTGGTCCCCAAAGAACAGCTAGGAAAGTGTTAGATTCTGGTTTATATTGGCCTACTTTGTTTAGGGATGCCTTTGATTTTTGCAAAAACTGTTCTAGGTGTCAAAGAACTGGAAATGTGTCCAAAAGAAATGAAATGCCTCAACAACCCCTTCTTTTTTGTGATGTTTTTGATGTTTGGGGTATTGACTTTATGGGTCCTTTTCCTGTTTCTTTTGGCTTCATGTATATCTTAGTTGCTGTGGATTATGTGTCGAAGTGGGTGGAAGCTAAAGCCACCCGAACTGATGATTCTATTGTTGTTGTAGATTTCCTTCGTTCACATATTTTCTGCAGATTCGGTGTCCCCAAGGCCATAATCAGTGATCAAGGATCACACTTTTGTAATAGAAACATGCAAGGGCTATTGAAGAAATATGGGGTGGTGCACAAAACCTCTACACCTTACCACCCCCAAACCAATGGGCAAGCAGAAGTCTCCAACCGAGAGATAAAGTAAATATTAGAGAAAACTGTGCAACCCAACAGAAAAGATTGGAGTAAGAGGCTTGACGATGCGCTTTGGGCCTATAGAACCGCTTTCAAAACTCCCATCGGCATGTCTCCATACCGCTTGGTATTTGGTAAAGCATGTCACTTGCCGGTGGAGATTGCACATAAGGCATATTGGGCCGTTAAACAATGCAATATGGACATGACCCTAGCCGGTAAAGAAAGAAAGTTGCAACTTCAAGAATTGGAAGAACTAAGGCTAGGGGCTTATGAGAATGCGCGCATCTATAAAGAGAGGACAAAAGCTTTACATGATCAGAAAATTGAGAAAAAAGAATTTCAAGTGGGAGACAAAGTCCTTCTCTATAATTCTCGCCTCAAGCTAATGCCCGGTAAACTTCGCTCTAGATGGGTTGGCCCTTTTGTTATTACTAATGTCTTTCCTTTTGGTGCAGTAGAAATTCAAAATGAGGCCACCAACAAGCAGTTCATGGTAAATGGGCAAAGGTTGAAGAAGTTCTACGAGGGCTTCAAAGAAGAAATTGTAGAGGAAATCAAACTCTACAACGTTCCGGCTCCATGATAAGGTCGTACTCTTTCCCTCCTTTTAATTTATGTCCTCTTCATTTTATTTGACGTTTGGTAATAATTTGCATTGAGGACAATGCAATGTTTAAGTGTGGGGGGAGAGAATTTGAGTTTATTCTCCAAAAAAAAAAAAAAAATTTTTTTCCTGCTGTTTCCTCTGTTTTCTCTGTTTCTGTCCAGAATTTTTGAGCTGTCTTGCATGAATTTTCTGTACTGATTGGCTACGAATTTTGCTAGTTTCTTTACATGTTTTTAAAGCTTTATATGTCTTCTAGCTGTAGAATTTTATTTGGTGTCTTTCGCATTTGTTTTGGTGTAGTTTTGTGTCAGTAAAGCTGAGTCGCCAGAATTTCTGCAGTGCAGAATTTTGCTACTCTGTTTTGCCCGAATTTGATGTTTTATTTTTGAAAAAAAAAAATTTGATGGAGTTTTGGTGTGGAATTATGCATGATGAAATAGTTAAAGTGTAGATTGACTTAGCATGAAGAGAATTTAGCCTTATTTCTCTAAGGAATTCAAGTTAAATGGCAATGACGTTGACTTTAATGAATTTGTAGTAATAGTCTTTTAGCTGTGAGGATTTGAGCCTAAGTGAAAAATGCTATTCTTCTTGTTGTGTGTCTCTATCATGGATTGTCACTCTAGAACTTGTCTTGAATCTTTGATTGAGGCTACATATCTTGTACATGCTTGGAAATGATTTAGGCATTTGTTTCTTGTAACCACTTTTAGCCAAATAGCCATCCATTATCATTGTTTCCATTGTATGTCATTTTGTGCCTTATCCATTTTCTTTCTTGCATCCTTCCACCACCTTTTCTGCCTACAACAACATTTTTCTCTTTCAACTTAAGATGTGAGGAGTATTTTAAATTCTTTTAAGGGATCGATATGCTGAAAAAAATCTTGTAAACTTTGGGGAGTTTTGAACTATATTTCTTCTACTTCCTCTCAAGCAAAAGAAAAAGACTGGCCACTCAAGAAAAAAAAAAAAGAGAAAGAAAGAAAGAAAGAATAAAAAAAAATTTGAAAAAAAAAAGAGAGAAAATAATGAAAAAGAGGAACATATAGAACATTGAGACCCAAATTTATTTATACTCAGTCTCTTATATTTCACTTGTAAATACTCTTCATTTTCTTGAGTTGTTACCATATTTTGTTTCATTGTTCAATCTTTCCATTTGTTTCCCACTACTTTTCTTACCCACGTTACAACCTCGTAAAGTCCTTTTGATTCAAGTATGTATTGGATTCAAGTAGTGGAGATTTAGATTCTTGACAAGCTTATGGTAGTGAATTCTGTGATAAGTTGAATTTCGAGTGATTTACCTTAGACACTTGAGAGAATAGAGAGTAAACACATTCCTGGTGAGGAGGCTAATTACTTGAATTCATTCATATCAAATTAAATTGCCATGATGCTTGAAATCTTAGAAATTTAAGATTAATTTCCTTCGAGTGCTAAATCTTTTCAAAACTTTAATTATTCTATTCTAGCATGCTTTCCACATTTTTCCTTTGGTGTCTTTTGGTGCTCTGAATATTATTTTGCCCAGGAGTGCAAAAGGCCAAGTGCGGGGATTTGATATCGGGTATTTTTATATACTTTTTAGTCCCTATCTTAGTCCTATGGCTATTCCAATGTTGCCAATTCTCTAATTTTATTATGTTTTAGAATTTATTGGGTATAAATTATTTATGGATTGAATGTGTTTCAATTTTATATTTTTAGAACTTGAATTGTAAAATGCTCAATTTAATTCCTACAAATTTTAATTTTAGAGAGAAAAATGCTGACATGGACAAAGATGATGATTTAGATGCTAATGTGGCACTTTTTGGATGATGCAGATGCTGACTAGGATATGCTGGATGTGGGGCCCACTTGAACTCTTATTGAATGCCATGTAGTCAGAATTTGAGGGCATGAATATTAAATTTCGTAGGTCAGAAAGCAAGGCTGAAATATCAATTCTTCCATGCTGTTCTGCTGCTGCCATACCTATGTTCTGCTGCTGTTTGTTACTTTCTGCTGCAGAAATATTAAATCTGCTGCTGCCATGCCTACTTTCTGCTGCAGAAACATTAATTATACTGATGTTTTGCTGTCAAAGTGCTGCTACATCATGGAGGAAGCATCTAGGGTAGAATATTCTAAGGCATTGAAGGGGCATCAGTTTTAGAAATAAGAATACTTTCATTTTAGGCAGCCAGACTTAGAAAATTCGCAGCTCTCTCTTCCCCTCTGTTTTTGCTTCTGTTATTGGCTGTTTTGCTCTCATGGAGGGCTAAGTTTTCATTGTAATTAGTCACTAGACCACTGGGATGTTGTAGCTTGAACTAAGAATGCAAGTTAAGTGTTTTGTTCTCCATTTTCATCTCATTTCGTTTCTGTTTTGCTGTCATGTTTATTTTGCTGTCAAATTCTGATTAGAGCTTGAGTTGTAACATAAACTGACTTATATATAAGACATAACCTTGCTTGACTGATTAGGAAAGTGAGGGAGGCGAAATGACTAGTTAAATGATATATTTAACTTGGTTTGGTTGAGATTTTCCACTGAATGCATCTAGTTATAGTAGAGAGATGTTCTTGACTGTAATTAGTAGCATTAAATTCTAGATGTTATTCTAGAAACATTTTCATAAAGAACCAAACAATGGAATGAGAACAAAACTGAATCAATGAGTTAGGTAATGATAGTTACACTCCCATGAATCCTAGTGGCTGATTACATAGTATCTTTACTGTCAATTTCTTGCAATTTCTGCTGCTGCTGCTGTTTCTGCTGTTTCTGCTGTTGCTGCATATTTTGCTGCTGTTGTAGTGTTTAATTGCTGTTCTGTTTTATTTATTTAGTTAGCATTGCTACAAAACCCCCCCCCCACGTTTATGTACTCTTAATTGGTGTTTAGGTGTTTAGAACGATTAATTAGTATCAAGAAGTGAGGCTCCTTGAGTGAATACGACCTGGGGATCACTATACTGCAAATTGCCACAAATTCAATTCTGGGCGATTTGGCATCGTAGTGGCGTGAACCAGTACCAATCGTTCATGAGTGACTCAGCGCTTCAGATATCGGCTGTTCATGACTTAGTAGTGTTTGTGCCAAACATTCATGACTCAACTTTGTTTACTATTGTACCGGCCGTTTGTGACGTGACTCAGTTTTTTTCTTCTTCAGTCTTCTTCTTCTTCTTCCTCAGTCATCCGTGGCGAAGAACCGATTTTTATGATTTTTGATCAATCTGATCGATTTTTCTCCTCTACAATTTTTAGATGGTTCCAGACTAGACAACTGGCTAGTTTACCAATTTTTTGGTCCGACCGGCTGGTCTGGTCCAGTTTTCTTAACACTGATATTACATCATCAATGAGTGAATTATTATTTTTTCAATTTAATATTTAAAATATAAAATATCTTAATTTAATTTTCAAAAATTATGCACATATAATTTAAAATTAACTTTTGGTAGTAACTATGAGAGTCCCCACCAAAAGTCTGTTTTTTAATTTTATTTTAAAAAATTGACTTTTTTTGTTTTTTAAAAGAAAAAATCGACTTTTGTAGCGACTCTCATAGTTGCCACCAAAAGTCTTATTTTTTAATATTTTTGAAAGTCTAATTTTTTTTTAAAAAAAATCAACTTTTGATGGAAACTCTCATACTTTCTGTTGCGACTCAAACTTGTGAACAAAGATCACCCTACAATTGCAGGGTGTTGCAGATTCTTTGGTCGCTGCATGGGCCGAAATTTAGAACCTGGCTACTTAGCTTTTCAATTCCTTCAGATGATCTCATGTCCTTCCATGGTTTCAAATTGTGGCCGCACCGCAACGATGCGGTCACAATATTGCGGATACAACCTGGCTACTTAGCTTTCCAATTCCTTAGGATAAACTCATGTCCTTCCATGGTTTCAAATTGCGGCTGCACCGCAGTGGTCACAATATTACGTCGATTGCGGTGCAATTGAGCATAGTTTTGGTATTAAAAAAATTAACAAAAATTAACAGAGTACCAATCTTAGTCATTTCAACTAGATTTCAAAAGTAGATTTGGTCCAAAGAAGAGAGAAATCCACTATGAGAGTAGCCACCAAAAGTCTGATTTTTTTTTAAAATTTTACTTTAAAAAATTTTTGACTTTTTTTTTAACAAAAAAAAAATCAACTTTTGGTGTGACTATGAGAGTTACCACTAAAAGTTTGATTTTTTTTTATTTTATTTATAAAAATCTGATTTTTTTACAGTATTTATAACTTTCTAAAAGCTACAACATTATCAACCAAAATTTAGTGTATGAATGTGTGTGTGTGTGTGTGTATGATATTCTGAACCAGTTAGGGGTGGGTTACTGAGTTTTTTTTGTTTCATTAAGTTCCCTTCAATTTGCTTGTGAATTTGAATAGTAAGCAAATATAGTAAAACAGCCCCACTTAATTAATATTTTTTAATTTTTACAAATTAATTTTATTTTAATTTTGTACATCAAAAAATATTTTTTTAATATTTAAATTGTTACAATCAATTACACCTACAGTTGGTACTTCAAGTTCACTTCCTAAGAAGATTTGCACTGCCCAATGAAGACCAAATGCCTGACTCTCTCTTGATTGGCTTTGGGAAAAAGGGAAAAAGAAGACAAATGAAAAAGTAGACAAAATGCATTAAGGAAGATGGGCATTCCAAATTCAGTTTGTGACTCAACGGTACCAGTCATTCGTGAGTGACTCGGCATCGTTCCAGATACCAGCCATTCATGACTCAGTGGTGTTTGTGCTGGTCATTTGTGACGTGACTCAGTCTTCTTATTCTTCTTCTTCTTCCTCAGCAATTCGTGACAAACGGCCGGTTTTCACCGTTTTTGACCAATTTGACCAATTTTTCTCCTCTTCGATTTTTAGATGATTCCAGACTGGACAATTGGTCGATTCACTAGTTTTTCAGTCCAACCGGTTGGTCCAGTCTGGTTTTCTTAACACTGATATTATTTTTCAATTTAATATTTAAAATATAAAATATCTTGATTTAATTTTCAAAAATTATGTACATATAATTAATAAAAATTGAGTATGGAAAAAAGGGTTAGTCTTTTCACAAAAGTCACCCCTAAAAGTCATCTTT
The DNA here is from genome assembly GCA_037074585.1 of Biancaea sappan. Lineage (NCBI taxonomy): Eukaryota > Viridiplantae > Streptophyta > Magnoliopsida > Fabales > Fabaceae > Biancaea > Biancaea sappan. Next base: position 4,104,126 of record CM073493.1, read on the forward strand.
ATTGCAAAATAAAAAATTTTATGAAAAAAAGTGACTTTTAGTAGCGACTTTAGTTGCCACTGAAGGCCACCTTTAGTGTCGACTTTCAAAGTCGCCACTAAAAAGACCTTTGGTGGCAAGTCACTTGCTAACTTTTTGGATCCAGATGGTCCGACAGGTCGACCCGAGACCTCTTTGATTCATGTGAGTCTTGGCTGATCCAATAAGGCTATTAACAATAAACAAATTACTTCTTGATATTGTAAGATGACAAAGTAAAACTATAAGTTTTAGCATATTCCAATTGAAAACCCTTTGTCCTTCCCTATTTTAGGTGTGACACATGTTTATGTTATTTATGGTGTTGTTAAATAGTATCTGAGTTTAGTATGCATGAGATGTTTTCCTTATTAGTAAATAGCAATATTTATTACTTCATTGCACTCCTTTTTTTTTATTGTTTCTTTATTTCAGTTTTACAGGAAATAAGTTAAATTGTGGCTCAATTTATCATCACCCTTGTGTATTTGATAGCACATATCAAGGCCATTTAATTATAATTTTTTTGGGGGGGTTACAGAGGAACAAGGCCTAGGGAGTTGGGAATGGGGAAAGAAGCAGGGTTGTCATACCCGAAATGTGATCAACCGACGTTTCTTTTAAAAAGAAATAAAGTATAAAATTGACTTTTAGAATTGAAAATCAATTTTATTAAGAGCCGCCACCAAAGTTTAATTCGTTGGTGAAAACTTGAAAAAACCTTTAAATTTGATGGTCTACGTTTAAAGAAAAACTGAGTTCAGAAGTTAAACCAATAGGGAAAGAGTGAGGCTCCCTATGTCTAATTTAGAAAGTGAGCAATTATTTTATATTTGCTTTGAATTACCCTTATCAGTCACATGAAAAGCACGAGGGAAAAGCATCAAAACAAATGGAGATATACACATGGGTGGACTTGGCTAGAAGGAGCCTAGGTCCTTCATATCCAAAGTCCATGTAGTTCGTCATTTTGGAATGTTGCAAAGGGGCCAAGGGAAAAACTGCAATTTTTTGCCAGAAGAATCAAGAGTTGTGATTGTGCTAAATTTATAAAAAAAAAAATTACTCTGATTTTTGACCCTTCCCATTTTTAAGATTTTTGATTTTTAGTTTCTTTTTTTTTTCCTTTTGGAAAATGATTTGGAATGGAATTGAAGTAAGCTTTTTGAATTTTTTTGAATTTTAAAAGGAAAATATCTTTAGGATTTTGAAACTATTTTTTGTGAGATAATTTGAAAGGAAACATATTTTTGGACTTTTGAAATTATCTTGAAAATGAAATTAAAGGAAAATATTTTGGATTTTAGAATTATTTTTATGGAATAATTTAAGAAGAAACATGTTTTTTTTTTTTACATTATCATGTGAATGAACTTAAAGAAAAAATATTTTTGAGCTTTTTGAAATTATCTTGTGAATGAATTTAAAAGGAAACTGTTGAGTTCTCAATTTAGTGCCATTTTGATACTAAATACCCTCTCTTTTGATCTCTTTCTTGTTGTCTTGTAATTCTTAGTTCATATTTTGAGTAGTTTAGATTAGTTTTAGTTTTCTTTGATCTTTTAATAAATGGAGTGATTTCATGATTCTTTTATGCGATTTAATGGGTTTATTTGTTATTTTTGGTGTAGGTTGAGTTGGTAAAAAATTCGTGTTAAACGATGGAATGCTAGAGTTGAAATTCTGAAAATGCTGATGTGAATGCTGTCTCCCACAGCTATAGTGGTAGAATCTATCGCTATAGCGGTGGAGTGCTGAAAAAATAATTTTGGAGCCTTCTTCTCTGCCAGTCACCGCTATAGCGGTAGATATTCACCGCTATAGCGGTAGAACTTGAAAAAACTCATTTTTAAGCTTTCTTCTCTGCCTCCCACCACTATAGCGGAGGGAATTCACCGCTATAGCGGTGGTTCGCGATCCTGCACTGATTTAAATGCGTCAGAACATATTTTCTAGGGGATTCTGAGTTGGAGACAGAGGGGAGGTGCCGATTTCTGCTAGAGGAGAAGGAGGAATCCATTCCCGAAGCCGATCAAGCCTGAATTCAGTCAACCCAACCTCGGATTCATGGAGTTTGCTCATTCTTTTACTATTTTCTATAGTTTTAAAGCCATGAGTGGCTAATTTTCTTTTCTAAGGTTACTATGAACCTAATTTCAGATTAGGATTTGTATTTCTCTTGAAACTTGTGATTCTTTTCAATTTAATACATACCTATCATTCGTGTTTACTGTACTTGTTATAAAATTGGCCACTTTATGACTTGTTTGTTGCTTTTGTCGAACTCGGGAGAGGGAGATGTTGGTAGAACACTGAATGATTAGGGCGAGTGATAGAACTTAGGGGTTTTACTTGTTAATTAATAGGAATATTAATTAACCTCGTTTAATCAAATTAGGTTAACATTAATTCGACTTAAACTCACATAAGGGATTGTGTAGAGTTAAGTAGCTTAATTTAGGTTCGTGAGAATCACTTTAAGCCGTTATAAAACCTAAGATTAATTTTATAATTGATTTAAATCACAAGTGTTAGGAAGAATTAACAATTCCTAGAACGAAAGAAGGGGATTAGTAACTCTAGGCCTTTTATTTGAATTATTTCCATTCGATTCTATTGCAATTTGATTTTATTTTCAATTAGAGCTTTCTAAAATCAAAAATTAGTTTGCCTAAATAATGCATTTGAATTTTTGGAGTACTTAGCACGTTAGTCCCTGTGGAGATGATAACTCTTTACTCATTTTTACACTATATTACTTGTGCGACTGGTGCACTTGCCAGAACGCCCAACAGAAACATATTGTTTGAATTTTTGAAATTATCTTTAATTCAATGAATTTATTTTTTATTTTTTAAAATACATTTATTTGAGACTAGATTAAATATATACACACTCTCACGTACACATACATAACTATACATAATAACACATACACACACTGGTACATATATATTTATATATATAGATACATATATAATTAAAACACATCCATACATAGTCAGATATATAGATGTCATTACACATACACACATACTGGTTCAACATACATAGTAATGCATCAACTCATCATCAGTTCTGCTCATTCATCCCTCATCTCTATCATTCTTTTGCGTTCATTCTCTAATCTATCTCATGTTCTCTCTCTCTCTCTCCCTCTCTCATGTTCTCACTCTCTTGGCCGTCTCTCTCTCACCCTCTCACATTCTCACATTCTCGTCTATCTTTCTCTCATCGGTCTCTCTCACTCTCGTTTATCTCTCCCTGACTCTTTCAAGTTCTCATTCTCTCACTTTTGCATAGCTTCACCTAACACAAAGATGGAAGGAAATACCAACCAAAAACAAAGTACAAGGATCTGAAACTTACCTATGCACCGTCGCCTATGTTTTCCACATCAGGAATAAAGGATTTTTTTTTTTTTTTGCAGTGAAGGTGAGCTTCTTCTTCTCTTTCCACCGTGTGCTCGGTCTCTCTTCACCATGCTCTGCTTTTTGGTAATTCAAAATTGGGCATGTGCTGCTGGTTTGTGGGGTGAGATGGTGAAGTCGAGGGGGTCTGTGCATGTGGCTAGTTTCCAAATGAAGGTAAGAAGTAAGTAAGGGTGTGAGTTGCATGTAGGAAGAGAGGAAAAAAACCCAGATGTATGCATGGAGCTAATAATGTGATGAACTCTCAGTTTTTTCTTTTCTTCCACTGTCTTGGCTGATCCATGGATGTATGTTTCTCTCTCTTGGTTATGATAACTCTCTCTTTCACTCTTGGCTCACGAGCAGAAAATGGAAGAGGAAAGAGAGCTCACGGTTTCTTCCTGAGGACGTTTCGACTGTGAGTAAAGACTCTTTAGCTATTGTACTCTCTTTCTCTCAGCTGATGAGTAGTGCCCCTTGAAAGGGAAGAAAGGTTTGTTATTTATAGCTGGAGATGGGGTTGCAAAATGATTGTGTTACCGGAAAAGCTCCTAAATCATGTAGCTAATACTTTGTCGTCATGTTTTTTCACTGACCGATAGTATGGATTGCCACGTGAATTTAATTGGAGAGTCTGAATAATCAGAAGTAATCACCCATGCTACTCCCTGATGCTCATGCTGTGTAAAATATGGGCATCTGACATCTAACAAGAAGCAATCATCCATGTTGCTCCCTGATGCTCACGTTGTGTAAAATATGGGCATATGCCATTTTTTATATTATTTTTTCATTTTTATTTCTTATTTTTTGTTATTTTTTATTTTATGTTTACATTTTATATTTATATTTATTTATTTATTTGGTTGATCATCTATTTATTCAAAAAAAAAAGAAAAAGAGGAAATTATAATTATTGTGGACAAAATTAGGTTATACAAGGGTAGGGATCTAACCTAGGTACATAAGGTTTCCTTGTCACGTGTGTCCTTGGAGGGAGCCATATAAGTTGAGGCTCTTAGGCATATGAGGAATTTTTTTTTGGGTGGGGTGGGGGGCTTTTGTAAGGTTGTATTATCTATTTCTCTATGAAGAACTGAATGCTAATTTTTCTACATTTGGCAGGTTCAACTCATAAAGCAAGGATTGGCATTATAGTTAGAGTTATTGTAGCATTAGTGATTATTCTTTTTCATGGTGGTCTGCTATTCTAGTGCAAGGTTAAACACAAGGGTTTCAAGCATGAAGTTTTCGTAGATGTGGCAGGTTTGAGTTCTGTTTTTGGCCTGTGAACTATTTTTTGTGCAGTTATGTTTGACTTACCCTAAGTGAAACATGGACATAGATGTATCATGTTTGTGACATTTGCAATCATTTATTTGATTTGCACTATATATGCATTCAATTTCAAGATAATGTAATAGTGTAAACTCATTATGAGTCATTATGATACAAGATATTGTTCTCCACATAGATTGATTTGTATGTACGTTTTATTGCTGACCTCATTATGCATGCCCAATTCATTGCTATTGCATCATTTCTCACTAACCAAATCCTCATATAGGCTATGATTGCCAAAAGCATCTGGCTACTCTAATTTTCCAAATTAATTTTGAGGATCAACTTTATGGCATATGGCTAATTAACATAGTGTTCTATTAATTAATTATGATTAGGTTTTCTATTTTATGTTCATTTATATTGTCAATGTGTATTTATCATGCTTTTCCTTCTTTTGGGTATCCCTCCTCTCCACCAGTGGCCCAATAGATTTTATGGCTATACCATGGAACCTATACCCCTCTATTCCTATGAAACTCCCATGTCCCATTAGGGTGGGGATTATATGAAGCCATGTTTTTGGATGACAGGAGAATGTCCTGGCTGAACCTCTCATGCTTTTAGTTATGAAAAGTAAAAAGCAATTGAAATTGAATAATTTAGAAGATAAATAGGTAAGATTGTTATGATTCTGCTTACTTCTAAATTTTCTCATGAAAACTTTTTTTGTTTTAGTATCATATTTTTGGCAATATCTTGTATGGTCAGGGGAAGTCGATTGGCAGATAGCATTTGGTCAACTAAAAAAGTTTGCATGGAGGGAACTATAAATAGCTATAGATAACTTCAGTGAGAAAAATGTTTTAGGACAGGGAAGCTTTGGGAAGGTTTATAAAGGTATTCTCGTTGATAACACAAACTTCGCTGACAAAAGGTTAACTGATTATGAGAGTCTTGGGGGAAATGCAGCTTTCTAGCGTGAAGTCAAGATGATAAGTGTAGCTGTCCAAAGGAACCTATTACCATTGCTCAGGTTTTGTACAACTCCAACTGAGCGACTTTTAGTTTATCCTTTCATGCCAAACTTTAGTGTTGCCTATCGTCTACAAGATATATAGTTACAACTTACAATGAATATGTTCATTGATGATTTGCTAAATATTAAATCTGATATTTTAGAATTGAAATTTGAGGGTCCAGTTAGAGAGTTGAATTGTAACTGGTGCAACTTCTTATCGTGTCAAATTTGTATAGCCACTTGAAACATTGTTAGAATATAATTGGTAGCATGAAGTAAATAACTTTTTGTAGATTTTAAAATGTGTTAGCAATTTTATGGTTTTCCCAGAACTTGAATTTTCTTTCATTCTTTATTATCTCCATATACTTAGGGAATGAAACAAGAATGTGATAGACAAAAAGGATGATACCTTTGTTTTTTTTTTGCAGTGAGGTGGTATATTTGGTCGGAAAGGAATGCAAGAGTTTTTAAAATCAATTCCTTCTATTGCACTTGCTTTGGGGTAGAATTTGTTTCATAGCTTCTCTTTGGGTAATTGGTAATGATGTCTCTAAGGGGGTTTCTTTTATAGATACTTATAGGGATTAGAAGGCTTTATTGTCTTAGGTTTTTAAGTTTGGTTGTTTGGTTTTTCCCTTGTTCTCTGTCTTTTTCTTCATGGAGGATCCTTGAAGGGCTTGCTAAAAGGTGGGAAGAATGGCAGCATGTGTAGGTAACTTAGAGGCAAGAACACGAGAGACTACAAAGAAGATTAAATTGGGGAGAAAATTCAATTAGCAAACAAAATGCCATTGAGTTGTCTGGCAGGAGATGATGTAATCCTTTAACTATTTTGTCAAATTAGCTTGGTGAGAGATGCAGTCATTATTGTATTGTGAGTTTGCAACTGTAAAATAGGAAACTTCTATTGTAATCATTTCCATCAATGTTGCTCTTGGTGAGTCTCTCCTTTGTCCTTGTCCTTGTATATATGTTTTGTAGAGTAAATTACTTATTGGTTCTCAAAAAGTTATATTTGTCTTAATTTAACTTTTACAAAATTGTGAAGAATAGAAAAAGGAAATCAAGAGATTTGGATCAAGTAAGATGTGTTATGGATGAAGAAGGAAAAGTTTTGGTTACAGATGAAGATATTAAAAATAGATGGGAGGGTTATTTTTACAAGCTTTTTAATGATAGAGCAAGGTCAACTATTGATATGGAATATTTAACAACCCAAGAGGGTGAACAAAATTTGACTTTTTATTGCAGGATTAGGGCTAAGAAGGTTAAAGAAGCTCTTAAGAGAATGGATAATAGTAAAGTTGTTGGTTCTAATGGTAATCCTATCGAAGTTTGGAAGTGTTTAGAGGATGAGGGTATTATCTAGCTGACTAAACTATTTAATGAGATTTTAAGTTGTAAGAAAATGCTTGAAGAATGGAGAAGCACTTTAGTGCCTGTATACAAGAAGAAAAGGGACATCCAGAATTGTGCAAACTACCGAAGGATAAAAATTATGAGTCATACTATGAAATTATGGAAAAGAGTGATTGAACACAGGTTAAGAATTGAGACATGTATTTTTTAGAACCAATTTGGATTTATGCTAGAGTGGTCAACTATGGAAGCTATTTATCTACTGAGAGGGTTGATGGAAAAGTATTGGAGTAAACAAAAAGACTTGCACATAGTTTTTATTGATCTAAAAAAAGCTTAAGATCAAGTACTAAGGAAAGTGTTGCAGAAAGCCTTGGGAAAGAAAAGTGTCCATGTTGCATATATCAGAGCTATAAAAGATATGTATAAGGGGGCAACAACTAGTGTGAGAACATCTGGAAGGAAGACAAAAGACTTAGCTATAAATATTAGTCTGTATCAAGGATTATCTTTGAGCCTTTATTTGTTTGACCTGATTCTAAATGCTTTGATGGAGCACATCCAAGAAGAAATATATATATGCATGTTTTTTTACAGATAATATAGTCCTCATGGTAGAGTCAAAGGAAGAGATTAACTATAAACTCAAGATATGGAGAAGTACTTTGGAATCGAAGGGTTTGTCTAAGCAGGAGTAAGACATAATATATGCATTGCAAGTTTAACAAGCGACAAGCTAGAAATGACTTGAAGGTCAAAATTAGAGATCAGGTTATACTACAAGTGTCAAAGTTCAGGTAACTAGGATCAATAATACAAGATGATGGTGAAATTAATAAAGATGTTACACATCTAATACAAGCTAGGTAGTTAAAATAGAGAAAGGCATCAAGAGTTAGTTGTGATCGAAAAGTACCTAACAAGCTTAAATGGAAGATTTATTCAACTGCTATAAGACCGACAATATTATATGGGAGTGAATGTTAGGTATTGAAAGGATAATAAGAACAAAAAAATTGGGATAGCAGAAATAAGGATATTAAGATAGATGTGTGGGCATACAAGATATGATTTGTAATGATTGTATATGAGGTAGAGTTGGCGTGACACTTATTGAGTAGAAAATGCTAGAAAATCATTTAAGGTAATTTGGACATGTTCAAAGAAGACGGTTGGAGGTGCCAGTAAAAAAGGTTGAGCAGATTGTATTGAGTCATGTAAAAAAAGGTCGAAGAAGACCAACAAGGACATTTAAAAAAGTCATTGAACGAGATTTTTTGGTGAATGAGATACCTAAAGAGTTGGTTATTGACAGAGATCAATGACGCCGTGCGATTCATATAGCCAACCCCACCTAGTGGGATAAAGCTTCTTGTTGTTGTTGTATATTTGTTTTAATGTGATCCTTTAATTTGTCAAAGTGACTCTTAACAACTAAAAACTTGAGATTTAGTAATGGTAGATTTTGTCATTTAGTTGAGAAAAAGACTAAATTGAAACAAATGTAATCTTTCAAGAACTAAATTAAGATACTTAATCTTGTAAGGACCAAATTGAAAAATTTGTAATTTTTTAGAGACTAAATCAGTAATTTACTCTATGTTTTATTAGTAATCAATTGAGTATAACTTACCTTCTAATATAAAAATTGTTCTCTGTTTAATGATATTCATTGTTTGATATCAACTTTGATGTTTGGATGCTCCTTCCCTTCCTAAGTAATTTTTCTTTGTCCGGATCATTTTGGCCAAGTATATAAATATGTTGATTGGATTCTAAGACTATTTTGGTTCTAATTGTCAAACACAGTACTTGAAACAAGTTTGTGCCAGCTTGTAAAAGCTCTATAATACATAATGATTTCTTGCTATAAAGACATTTTCAATGAGACTGTGACACAAAATATGTTATGGTTTCTCACCAACACTAGCTAAATAAAGTACATTTTACATGTGAGACATAGAATAATGTTTCTTGCTTAGGTCAACAAGTTTTGCCCATTTTCTAAGTTGAGCTTTCATTTCTTGTACATTTACAATCTCTTTTTTCTCTAATTCAATGAACTCAGAAAGTTAGAGTTAGAAGTTTGTAGTTGGTTTTTTTTATTTTTGTTAGTAGTTATTTGTAAATTAGTTACTGATAGTTAGTTGAAGTTAGACATAAATGTTAGTCAGTTAACTTACAGAGGTTTTACTTAGCTACTAATATGATGTATATAAATAGGGAATTACTGTACAGATATTTTTTTGCGTAATTGAATAAGAATATTTAGTTCATATTTTTTCTCTCAAGTGTGAGCTTCTACATGGTATCAGAGCCACAAACACTGCAATTAGTGGGCTTACAAGCATTGTCGTCAATGGGCTTTATTCTCATGTTGCTTTTTGTTTAGCAATATCAATCTTCACTCGAAGTCGAACAACATGTCTACAGAAATGGAAGGAATAGCATTGGGATGGTACTGGTGACAGTACCATTAAACTAGTTGAACTTTCTGACTTGGAGTAGGTTAGTGAAAAGGGCATTTGCTGCCAAGAACAAGCTTGGATTTATGACTGGAAGTATTGTAGAGCCATTAGACGAGCTGGAACATAGGAAGTGGAGAAAAGTCGACAAAATGGTTACATCCTAAATCATCAATTCGATGATCAAGGATATTGCAGAGACGTTCATGTATTGCAGCTATAATACCCCAGGTAATACGACATCGAAAAAAAATGTGAGTTCGAACATGTGAAAATTTTTCACAATTCACATGAGTATCTTCCTGACCCCTTTCACGTGCTAAATCAGGATACTATACAATTGGATGAGAATTTATCATATGAGAAGCTTCCAGTTTAGGGAGATTCTATTGGTCTTGGTTTTGTGATGAAATTTGACTCACGATGAAGCTACATGAGAAATAGAGGCTGATATACATTCTAGGTATCCACACATTTTTACGACTAGAGGTAAGTTAAATTTGGAGGACCGAATTTCTTAAAAGAGATAATACTGTAATACCCATCATTTTTATTTTTGTTTAATTTGATGAATTTTATTTTACAATTGTTGGTTTGAAAATGCTACGTGAAATGTGTGTGATATCATAATATGATGTGATGATACGTAGATATGTGATTTCAGGTTGTGGCTAGCAAAGTGTGATGCTAGGCCATATAAGGACAAAAGTGAAAATCAAAGGGACTAAAATGAAAAATTTTGAAATCTTGTGGGGGTAGCGAAATGCTTATAAAGGATAGGAATAGAAAGAGAAAATTGTAGGGAACCTTGATGTGAAATGAGAATTGGAAAATAACTCTTAAAGCTTAAGATATGATTTTTTTGAAATAAATAGTACAATTGCATTATTAAGTGTAATAAAGGAATAAATAAAATAAATATAATTTTTTATAAAGGTGTCGTGCAGGTTAATAAAATATAAATAGGGCATTTAAATAATATACTTAGTAGCAATAATAGTGAATGGATAATGTAAAAGATTAACTAAAAGCAATAAACAATTATCAAAACAAACTAAGCCTAATTTAATATTAAATTTAAGAGAGAGATTCCAATAATTTTAATCTGAGTTATATTCTATAAATCCGAACTAAATCTGTTTGCTTAGATTGAGTAGGATTGGAATAACTTATACATTTGAATTTAAATAAATTAAAAGACTTAACTTACCAAAGAGATAATTAGAGAGAGAAAAAAATTGTTCTAAGTAAATATGAAATTTTGTCATTCAAATCTAGTTTAAACCTTAGATTATATATTCTAGCAAGATAATTAATAAATAACTTAAGTATTTAAATTTCTGAAAATGTGTCTTTCAAATTCAAATTTAAACCTCAGATTTTATTTACATAAGCTTAGGTTGGGGTATAAAATCAGTTTCTGAAATTACAAGAAAGGGGATAAATAGAAAGAATAAATCTTAATAAATAATTTATAAGATACCTAATAGCTCACCATATTCACAAATCACTAAGCCACCACCTTCAACCTCTCACCACCTAGCACTTATACACACATTCCGTCAACAACTTCATAGACACACAATGTTCAAGCATATGCCCAGTACGTTTCATACACACACAATCACCCAATGCCTACACTTCAATCCTAAACCTTCAACCTTCAATCACACGAACTCTCTCATGCCACAACGTGAATGCCTCTCCCCCCCCCCCCCCCCCCAAAACGTAAACCAAGACACCCCCCATTTGATTCATGATTCCACCAAGTAGCAAGGTTCAAGGTATGTCCCACATGAATTTTCGCCACCTCTTTCTAAGTAGTAAATTCCAATCAAAGCTAAAGGAAGACAACCCTAACCTCACACCATGTTCTACAGCCCACACACACACATAGAGGATCTGCATGTTCCATACCAAACAAGAACTGAAAGGATTCCATCTATAGCAAGAATTAAAACAAGGTAAGAACAATTATTTTCAGAAATTCTGCAACAATTTTTCTAAAAATTAAAACTACCATATCTCTCTCTAAAAAACTCCAAAATTTTCAAATTACCTATGCATAGAAAGCTCTTTCTGTCTATTTTCCATAAAATTAAAATAATTTGAAAAATCCCTATCGTTTGGGAGATATGGCCAAAATGGTACACGGAGGTCAGAAGACTGAAATAAAATAATTTTCTGTTTTAATTTCATAGTTTGTCTTTCTGTTTTAATTTTAGAGAATGTCATGTTATGGTTTAGCAAGGAACCAAGGTGAATGAGCCAATCCTTCTTTAATATTATTTTAAATGTTTAAGTAATATGATATAAAGATAGGTAAAGATCATAGTGGGAAAGGGAGAATTCGATTAAGAAATCCAAAATATTGAAATTGAAACTTTTATGTACAATTTGATTGTTGGTGAAATTACTAACGGGAAACGTTAAGGGAAAAAGATAGTTCATGAGAAAAATGTGAATTATTGTAATTTGGGATACTTTAGAGTTATCCGATAGAAATTGATATGATGATTACATTGACGATTATATTGATAAATATATTGTCGAATATATCAATGAATTGTTTTTGGTGATTTATATGAAATTGTTTGAACCTTGATTGTGTTTGGGTGGGATAGTACCCTCTCTCACGTCAAGCTGAAAATCTGGGTGATAGGATGACTTGACCTTTGAGAGCAAAGACAACGATTCCCTCGGTAGGACCTCAAGTTTGGATTTAATCTGTGGGGCACCCTAACCGTTGAGGATGAGGTTGTGTGTCATGGCAGGTTTTTGATGAGATTGATGAAATTGGTTGAGCGAGCTTACGGGTGCTCCCAGGCATGATGAAATTGGTTGAGCGGGCCTTTGGGTGCTCTCGGATATCTTGCTATTGACGAGTACTAGTTCCGTTGGTCTGAATTATTTGATTGAATTACAAACTCTTTGATGTGTATCTTTCCTATTGATTTATGATTTATGCCTATGTTTTTATTTTATTGCTTTTGCATAGTGGATTTTATTAGGGCTGGGATTGGCCCGCTCACTGAGATATTTATCTCACACTCGTTGATTTAACTTTTTTTAAGATCAAGTAGCAAAAAGGAGTATCCACAAGATGCTAGGTTCGCCGTTGGACTATCCCATTATTTGGTGGGTCCCGAGATGTTTGTATTTATTTTATTAACCATTAAGAAGCTCTGTGGTCAACTAAGACATCTAGAGGGTCTGGGGTAAATTGATTATTTTATTTGAATAATGTGTTCTATTTAGACTTGTTAATTATAAGAATTATTTTTATTTATTTTGTTATAAATATTCATAAATAAATAAAAAGGGGGTAGAAATTGAGATATCAGTTAGGCTTACAGTGAAACAGGATTTGTGTCAGCGTGCCAGTCACGTGCCTGAAATTTGGGTCGTGAGAACAGCTCAGCGAGGAAGCTCTGGCAAGAACTTGAGGAGCAGTATGGCGAGAACAATAGTCTGCAAATGTATCAAATTCAATGCCAAATTGCTTTGATTGAACGATGTAATCATTCGATAGTAACTTATTGCAGTAGATTGAAAAGGTTATAGGTGGAACTCAATGTTTTGCAGCCCATACCCCGCTAGGAATGTGGAACATCAACTGGTTGTGTGTGTGACGTTGCAAAAAATTCTTGAGCATCATTATGCAAAACAAATTGATGCAGTTTTTAATGGTTTGAATAAGGGATATGACATGGTGAAGAGCCAGATACGTATCTTGAATCCCTTACCCATAATAAGTAAAACATTTTCAATGGTTCTACGAATTGAGAAATAGAGGTCTATACAGAGTGATATGGCCA